>OX424576.1:136043194-136575694 GCA_949152435.1 Gastracanthus pulcherrimus | reverse complement strand
TTTAGAAATAAATCCCCAAATAATTCGATACGACTTAGAATTGCTTTTTTCAACCGAAATTTATACAAACTAACTACATGTATTTTGCACATAACAAGACCTCAGACGCCCTAATCCGATTAAATAATAAATCAATGTTATATTCTACCCAATTTAAAATTCGCGTGGTCACCTAATAACGAAATATTTATATAAATATATAATATATCTGTATATAACATATAATTATGCTTGAATTATTGTGTTATTCTATATTATTATTTATTATTTATAATACGTTCCGCGCCATTCTCCAAAATTTCCTGATTAGCTTTAAGTCTTTAAATCTCGACTACGAATTGACGAATTGCAAAGATTCTTTTGCTTCCTTAAAGAGGAAGCTTTGTGATAGTAAAAAAAAGTTTTTCTAAAAACATATTAAAAACATGTTTTGAGACATAAGGAATCAAAATGCACTATTTTTAGAAAATGTCCGTATGGTTGTGTGTGTGTGTGTGTGTGTGTGTATGTGGGTGTGTGTGTATGTATGTATGTGTGTGTGTATGAGTGTGTGGGTGTGTGTGTGTTTGAGTATGTGGGTGTGTTTGTTTGTGTGTGTGTGTGTGTGTGTCTGTGCGTGTGAGTATGAGTGTGTAAGTGTGTGAGTGTGTGAGTGTGTGCGTGCATGCGCGCGTGTGTGCATATGTATGCATTCATATCTCGAGTAATCAATGGTAAACCTTAATGATCCAGGGATCATATTGTTTGTTTTCTTTTAAAGGAAGGGGGCATAATAATAATTTATCTAGTTTTTCAGATTAGCTTTTGTCTTTTTAGCGGTTTGTAGTTTTTTTGGCTTTAGTTTTTCGTATTTTTTCGTACGTTAGAAATAATATCTTCGACCCAGTAAAAATGCATTTGAAAGAGCATAACATTTCCTATCTTTTACCACCCAAAATTTTGAATAAGGTGTTTTCTTTCTTTTGTTATACACGGAAGAATTGTTGAGTCATTTTATTTTTCTATACATGAGAAAAAAATCATTTTGTAAAAAAATCTATTTTCTATGGCAAACGATAACTTGAGTAAAACAGCATTATTCTTTCTGAAATTTTTCAAAAAGGTTTCTTTTTACTCTCGTTCGGCTAAGCTCTTTGCTCAGATCATGAGGACTTTTATTTTTCAAGATATTTGAGGTTATATTTTTAGTTTTCAACAAATTTTTCATTGCTTATTTTGTTGAGTATTACAGGGTAATTTTTTTTATCAATGAACGCTTATTTTCTTCGTCTCTTACTAAAGATTTTAAATATAAAGAATTTTCAAGATTCGTTGAATCGTTTTTGTTTTATAATGTTTTTTAATATTCTATGGTATTATCTTTTCAAAAAATTTTTGATTGTAGATTTCTTGCGTATTACGCGGTAATGTTTGACCAACCTCAAATCTCATTTTTTACGTTTTTTGATGAAGATTTGAAATCAAGAAAAAATTTTAAGATTTATCGAATCGTTTTTGATTTATAACGTTTTATCATTTGTATAATATTCAAAAAGAAAATTGTTTTTTCAAAATAAAAATTAATCGTCTTTTTCTTGAGTATTATGCGGTATTTTTTGGCCATTCAAAGCTCTTTTTTATATTTTGATATAGTTTTAAATAAAAAGAAAATTAAGAATAATCAATTTGTTTTTGTTTTGTACCGCTTTTTCATTTTTATGGTATTTTTGCAATTAATGAATCAATCCGTTCTACATAAAATCGAACAAAGTTACAAAAATACGAAAAAAAATTATTTGTAAAAATAGTATACATTATATTCATAAATAAAATTTGAGCAATAATTATACGGTTGCAAAACTTATTAATGACAATTGAAAAAAATGTAACTTGATATTCACAAACTTTTTAAGTTTCTAAATAATTCAAATATTTTTTTATAATCTATGCTATACTTTTGTATAGGTTAAAATAATGTTATATTTATTTTAGACCATAAATTGAGTTAAACATAGTCAAAAATATTAACTTTCATTCATTCTAGTTAAAAATTTTCTTGAATTATTTAAAATAGATGTTGTATAATAGGTGTGCGTAAAGAACAGTTTTTAATAACCCCTGTTTTTATCACAAAAATATGTGTTTACTCCAATAATTTGTAAAAAAGAATTATTTAATAGTTTTAAAATAAGAGAAGACTGTAGAGCATCTTATAGTTAATTGATACATTTTTTATGTTTTCTTTTCCAATTCAAATTGTAAGGAATAATATTTAATTGAGTTAAAATTTGAATTCACAAATTACAAAATTTAAATATATACATATATCTCGACATACTAAATCGACCAATCAATAGACCCAATAGACTTGTTATATTTTTCTATCACAGTATTAAATAGAATAAATAATTTCATATTTGAACAATTTATAAAGTTCGCGATAGCTAAGTGCCAATGAATTGGCAGCAGTTTTTTTCTTTACTTTGAAGTTTGATAAGTCCAGAATTCAAATAATACAATAGTTTTGTATTAAAAAATTACTTAATAAATATTAATTTTAAAAAATCTTAACTTTATTTACAAACTAGAAGACCTGAATTTTATGAAAAATCGGCCATATTTCCATCTTTCAAAAGGATAGTTTTTTGTAGTACATTTTTATACGTATAACTACCATGCATCGAGTGTTAATTATTATAAATAATTTTTATTATTTGGAATTAGCATTACTGTTTTTTTTTTTGGAAAATTTAAGATAATTAATTTAAACATCATATTTATACAGACAAAAATACTTTAATCGAATAAAGAATTAATTTTTAGTTGCTCATAGAGCGTCTAAACGTGGGCTTGAATAATTGTAAAATTAACGTTTCGTTATACGTATCTTTTCTTATTTTAAGTTATTACTTTAAACTTGCGAGAACGCTAATGTCGTTTTCGTTTATGTCGTAGTTTATAAGAAGTTTCAAGTTTAAGGAGGTTCTGAGGTCTTTAAAAAAATCAGAGAACGTAATGAAACTCACACGTATCATTGTTTAGAGAATCAAGAAGTTCCCTGAATATTTTCAACTTTTGTTACCGATGTTATATTTAAGATATTCGACTTAGAAGTTTGTTCGTTATACATAGGCTCTTATGGAACTCGGCTATTAAAACAGATTAACACAGGGTACGATGTGTTTAAAAAAACAGACAATTAAGTAACGAACTATGTACATTATCAAGTAACTCATTACAAAGCTGTATGCAAAATTTGAACGCGTGTCACCACATTTATTTCCGAGTATTGAATGGAAACGTAAACAAAGAGTCAAGCTTGTAAGCTGTAGCTTGTGCGTGGTGGTGCGTGGGGAGCAGAGCGGCGCGCGGAAAAGTGGGGAGACCCTCCTTCCTGACCGCTCCCAGTGATACCCCTGAACGTCCTTAACAAAACGCATTACTCTGTTTTTTCTACAATTATTGCATTTAAATATTTGGATTACGACCTTTTCGGACTAATTTCAATAGGTAGGTGAAAACCATTTTTTCGACACAGTATGCGTAAAGTTGCACTTTACCCATTTCATAAATGTTTAAAGTTGCAATTTCACACCTACTGTATCAAAAAATAATGTTCGACACTGTTGGGTACGTTGTTTTTTAGCGCATGTGACTTTTCTAACTCGCTTCGCTCGTGCGAGAAACGTCCCATGCGCTGAAAAACCAACGTACCCAACAGTGTCGAAAAGTACTATTTGCTTCACTATTTTTCTTCGATATTTCGGCAGACCATCGGTCGCCCTCTTCGAGAACAAAAAAGATATAAAATTTTTACAAATTAATAAATAAAAAAACTCGTTGGTGTAGTCATAATGAAGGTTTTGATTTGTCAATTTATTGATGCTAAACCAACGGGTTATTTAAGTTAATAATTGTGAAAATTTTATATCTTTTTTGTTCCCAAGTTTAAATTGTCAGGGTCATATACAAACTACATGACGCGAAAAGGGTTAAGAAAAAACAAAAAAAATCTGCCCTGATTTTTTTTATTATTCTACTTATGTTGAAGGTTTATGAGGAACGGGCTTTTATAAATAACGCCACAAGATGGTAGAACAAATAAGTAACGTGTTTATTCGTAATATCTCCTTACGTTACACATCTTATGTGTATTCTTCGGTGTCTCACGAAGAACAGACTACTCAGCTGTGGCGCGCGTTCATGCTATAAAGATAGATACAGGACGTAGTAGCAATAGGATAAAAAGAATAAGAAGAAATATACACTAGAAGCAGGCGATCTATACATCTAACAATTTAATACATTAAAAAATGTAATTGTTTAGTTTTATGCAATACCTATCTTAAATGATTGAAAGTTTAGTTAAATTTCATTCTGAACACTAATAGTTACCTACGTCAGCTGCAATGTTTTTTATTTAGTTTTCATTAAATGTGGGATTGAAGAAAATTGATTGAAAAGTTTGTTAGCTTTCGTTTTGACCTGTATTCACACTATCCGTTGTATTGTTTCTTTATATATTCTACACTTTTTATATTACAATTTATTGACTTTTACAATTCAACAGCCATTGATACATTCTGAGAACAATAAATAGACTATTTTCAAAATACTATAATAAATATTTAAAATATACTCGAATATACTATTTATTAATTCCATAGTTAAGGATTCCATTTAACCAAAAAATCATCAAAATACAAAAAAAATAATTTTTTTAATTTTCATATATTATTATACTACATACAGATAAGGTTAAGGATTTACAGAATATTTTTGAAAATCGATATTGTTGAGTTCTCATTTCCACCAGAGAACAATACAGTCATTCAACCTATTCAAAACAAGATCACCAAGGGGGAAGAACCTAAAAAGGCTAAATAATCGTTATGAAACTACAGTAAATCGAAACTAAACTGCCCAAAAAAATACAAACCTGTAAACATAATTTTGTACTCCTCTTGAAAACCTTGATTATCTTAGAATTAAGTATACAATTATTTTTCAGATTCAAAATGGGATTGGCGATGAAGCTTTTTACGGATCAACTTGAAATTCTGTAGTGTAAAAAATTAATTTTGTATGGTCCTGTTTGGTCTACCAGGTGCCGTTTTTCTTATTTTGATTTAAAAAAAAATCTCTACGTATTTTTCTTCATTTTGTACTTCGGAACATATATACCTCAGGACTTTTCACTAAAATCAGTATTTCATCGCCAATCACATTTTCAAAATGACTAATTTCTAATCCATTTTTAAGCAAATCTTGGATTTTTCTCAAGCATATAGCGGTATTTTTAGTTTCATAATGTCACACTTTACTATATTTTTCATACATCTATTAAAAAGAAAATTAAAGATAACTCGGAAAATAAAAAAAGTACATTTGCGGGTAATCGGCATCCTTAACCCTTTCGGTGACAGAAAACTTCAGGAATGTACGTGTGCCGCACACATACGTACGGCCGCGAGGAGTGGGGGGATTGCGGTAGGATAGAAAAGGATGGAGCTAGCGCGATTTTTAAGGGTTAAAACAGATAAATCATGACGAGGTTTAGAAATAGTTTACACAAAGTTATGAACGATTATTACACTGTTAAAATGGAGTTATTCAATACGGGTCTTTAATATCCCCATGCGATTTTTCGATCGCGCTTCGCACTCTGAAATGAGAAGTACTTAGTCAGGACCCAGTAGTCCGGGTGCTGGGAAGGTTTGAATCAGAGTTCGGCACGTATTTGACTGCAAAATATTTTCGGACTTTTCTGTAAATATCGAGAAAAACCAACGAAATGTCAATTTCTAAGCATTGTATACCATATATTAAGCCGATATACGTGATTTAAAAAAGTATCCGAAAGAAATATCCGACGGATACTTTCGTCGAATACTGAATATCCGGAAAAAGTATTCGTCGGATACTTTCGTCGGGTACTGAGTATTTGTAAATAGTATCCGTCGGATACTTTTTTCGGATTTTTACTTATTTTAAAATGTCTAAAAGGGGTTTAAAATTCTCCCAGCCCTCCACCCCCCTAAACACGGGGTACCATTCAGATGATACCACACGTTTACGGGGGCCGGGCATATTAAGGACCTATTTTACGCATTTTGGTGATATACAAAATTTGACTGCAAAAAATAAAAATATATGCGGCATCAAAATACGTAAAATAAGTTTTAAATATGCCCGGCCCCCCTAGATATGTGGTATCACCCAGATGGTACCCAATGTTTCGGGTGCCTAGGAAAATTTTATACCTCTTTTAGACATTTTAAAATAAGAAAAGTATCCGAAAGAAGTATCCAACTGATACTTTTTTCAGATACTTATTAAATCGTGTATATCGGCTTAATATATGGTGTACACTGCTTAGAAATTGATAATTCGTTGTTTCTTCTCGATATTTACAGAAAACAGAAAAGTATCGGAAATTATTTTGGCTTCGAATACTTGCCGAACTCTGGTTAGAATAAAATTTTTTAGGTCCCCTCGGTAACTTGGTATATCTTTATATTTTTTGGTATAGAGAATCCGAATTTCTTGGTTACCCAGACCAAAAATGATCAGATTTTTTACTATTAGCATTTTTTTGCCAAAAATCACGATTTTCACGTAATCTTTGTATTAAATGTGTATTTTATATAAAAATACTTCTATTTTCAATTCTTTCTATTATATATGCATTTTATATGAATAAAATGTACTATTAATATGTTTTTGTTTGAGAATGAGGAATTATATAAATAAAAATTATGTTTAACTAAATGCAATTAACGATATATGTAAATTAACAATAAACAAGTTTTACTTAAAACCTTCTATTCACCATATAAAAAACCGCTGCCAAATCATTGGCACTCAACTTCCTCAAACTAAATTAAATGTTGCAATATGAAATTCTTTGTTCTAATAAATTAATTTTGAATTGCTATATCTCTTTCTAATTAATAGCTAATATTATAAATTTGACCATTTTTTAACTTGGTAATCAATAAATTGGTTTTTTATACTATAAAGATAATAAAAAACCGCTGCCAGTTCATTGGCACTTAGCTTCCTCAACTTAAAGAAACTGTTCCCATATGAAATATTTTGTTTTGATAAATTATTTTAAAATGCTATATATTTTTTTATTAATAACTTAAAAAGGTTTCTTTTATTAACGGATTTGAGTAAAAAGCTTCTTATTTTTTTAATAGTTGTTTAAAATATATATGTTTTAAGTAATTATTAATGTGGGACCTAAATTTTATTGTTAGTGTCAATGATGTCATACAGAAATAATTTACCTTCTCAATTTCAGAAAATCGTAAAATCGAAAAATTGAGTCGATGAATCTTTAAATTTATTTTCAATTTCAAGTCTTCATTAAACAATGAAAAAAATGTGTCCTGTTTCGTAAAAAATGACTGTGCTATTCTCGAGATATAAGCAATCAAAAAAAAATTTTTAAAATACATAACCTCAAATATCTTGACATGTAAAGGTCGTTGTGATCTGGGCAAATAACTTATTCAAGAGATAGTAAAGAGCTACCGATTTGGAAAGTTTATGATCAAATGCTGCCGATATACTCGAGCATTAGCAACTGAATAAAAATCGATTTTTTACAAATAGATTTTCATCCCTTCAAAAGAAAAAGATAAAGCCTCGAAACTTTTATAAAATATTCTTCTCCATATCCGTAACCATCTCAATTGTTTTCAAAAATATTCCTACTTATATTTCATAGATATAACCGGTTTACTTCAATTATCGGCGGAGAAAGAAACCCGATTTTTATACAAATTTTTTTATTCTCGTCAAAAAAAAGGTTGAGACTCAAAACTTTTACTAAATATTCCTCTCCTTATTCCTAAAAATCTCAAATTTTTCAAAAATTTTCAATTATATATTTCAGGTAAATAACCGTTTGAAAATAAATTACAATTTCGCGAATAACAAAACAAGTGAAATTGCTTATTAAAAATTTCTGGTGGGAAAAGATAGGTAATTTTATGCTCTTTCAAATTAATTATCACTGAATCAATGATATTATTTCTATGATATCAAAATATTAAAAAAACTAAAACTCAAAAATCAAAAAAGAACGTTAATAGGACAAAAACGCATCGAAAATCAAAAAAAAATTTTTTTGAATCGACGTTTGAAAGACAAAAAGAATGAGCCCCGAAACATTAAATTTCACCGTGTATATTCAGAGTAATGTTAATCGACATCCATACATACACACACACATACACACGCACAGACACACATACACACACAGACGCACACGCACACGCACACGAACAAGCACACACACACACACACACATCCATACAGACATTACATTTTAAAAAATTGAAGAATAATTTTTAACTATAAATAAACCTATGCTAATAGTACTTAAAAAGCAACTTAAAAAACTTTCAGTTTGATCTTCTATCTAGTTACATTTTTTCTCAATTGACAACAATAAATTTCGCAACACTATAATCGTTAATTATATTTTATTTATAAATATAATAAATGCATACTACTTTTATAAATAAAATTTTTCCAACAGACATACATGAAAAATCAACGGATTTAAAATACTTCAATTTCTACGATTATTCGTGCATTTATAGTTGATATCTTCAATTATTAATAACTTTGGCTCAGATTAATATTTTTTGACATTCCAGGTCTCAAATTAAAGCTCTTTTTGACTACTTTTAAGATCTTTCAGATAGCTTTCTGTAATTAAAAAAACATGTGGAGTTATGATCACAGCTAGCGATACCATTTTTTAATTAAATAATGCATATTTGGAGAAGAATAGCTGATATCTTACGAAAAAGGACTTATTCACAAAATCTACGAGTGCTACGCTTCATTTATAGCTATCAGTGAATGATCCTCAAATTTTCAGAAAATTTCGGGACCCGTACCCCTTGATACTCTCCTTGTAAGTGTGTGGGAGTGCATATGTGTGTGCGTGCGTGCGTGCGTGCATGAGTGTGTATGTGTATATGTGCGTGCGTGTATATGTATGCATGTGTACGTGGGTGTGGGTATTCGTATGGGTGTGGATGTTGGCATATGTTCCACTCATTTACAGTGGGAATTGGAGTAATAATTAATATTTATAATTGATTGGTGTGATTTTAATTTAACTATTTTTCAATTCCTTACGTGTATTTAGTGTGTTAATTGCGTTCTTCTATTATATACGAAAACGTCTATCTCCGCAATCAAACTGTTCCATTCAACACGTAACACACCCTACCTACCGGCACGATTGAATGGCTTTCGCGTGCGCAACGGAGGAGCAGGGTTCGTCGTGCGGACGCGCGTGTGCAATACCGCGGAACGAATCGAATTTCTCGCTCGAAACGTCCTCTCCTCTCGATATAGCGCGTATATACCCATCCGGTATAGGCCGTTTGGCGTGATGTATATGCTACTAGTTGCACACGTAGCGAGCGCTACAAGGGAAATTCGAGGGACTGGATGTATATTCCACCGTGGCTGCTGTTGATTTAAATTTTCAGTGTTAGTAGGGCGCAACGCGCGCGTTGAGTGTCATTGATTGCCGGTTAATTCGAATTGTAGCTGCTTTGAGGGAGAGAGAATCGAAGTTGAAAGTGGAGTAGATTTTGAGTACAGTTGAAAATGGAGGATTTGTATAACAGCTTTCTTAGATGGAATTAAACCGTTCTGTTGAATTTATTGTAAATTGCTGTAGTTCTCTAATATTACTGATTCTTTTATTAATACTTACAATATTAGAAGAGATCGACGCTTTGCAATATAAACAAATAACGATAAGTAACAAATGTAGTGCATTCAAATAAATATTCCTTCTTTAATACTCTCTATATAAACTCATTGCTTTGAAATTCATTTGTATAAAATTGTATTATTTATTTTAGTTAGCGGTTATTTAAAATTACAAAATTAATATTAAATTAATAGTTTTATCACTAAGATAATTTTAATCATTTGTTGAAATTCGAATATCGATATTTTAGAGCAATTGTATCAAGAGTTAATTTATGTGTTTCATATAAATGATGATTTTCTAAAAATAACTGAAATAAATATTTATTTGTACTGAAAAACTAACTAAATAGCGTTTTGATGGTATAAAACCATTTAATTAATCCGTAATCTACTTTAATCAATAAATAAGCATTGTTAATAGTTTTACTCTAAGTGGTAAATAAAATAGTCGAAATAATATAAATCATTCAGTAAAAGAGAGTTAGATATAAAAGCAAGTCTGGCATTTTTTTTTAAAGTTTGGCAATACTAAGCACTATGCATCATTATTTCTTATTTATTCATTTTTTCTTTTATTGTTCTTCGTTGTCGAGAAAGTTTCTTTTCTTCATCCAAAGATCTTTAGCACCATTAAATTTCTGAAACGTCAGTCTTCTACCTGCGCAA
The DNA here is from genome assembly GCA_949152435.1 of Gastracanthus pulcherrimus. Lineage (NCBI taxonomy): Eukaryota > Metazoa > Arthropoda > Insecta > Hymenoptera > Pteromalidae > Gastracanthus > Gastracanthus pulcherrimus. The sequence goes on along the minus strand of OX424576.1, from coordinate 136,565,293 downwards.
TGTATTTCGAGAGAAAGGGTAACGACACGACGTCACAAAGAAACTTTTGCTACGTGGCTGTAACTTTCCGAAATTCAGCTTATCTCGAACAATACAATAAGAACTGCCAATCGGCTTAACATCTCAGTGACGACTTTATGAATGCTGCAGAAAGAGAAGTTGCGCTCAATGGAGTGAACGTTACATGCGCATTTTCATAGCTGTAGCATTCAAATTCTATCACAAAAGCCAAATAATATCGACTACTATGTATTATATAATGATGCGAATAAATAAATTATATATTCGTTAAACTAATTAAGAAATCGTTACTTTTAGTCTTTGGTATCTTATATCCCTCAAATTCTTGTCAAGCATTTTTATCCCGAACAAATAAAAAATTGTGACAATACAACGTATCAATTTTCGTCACTCAATCCATTGTCCCCTGAATACAAAAGCCACCCCCAACGATAAAAGAGACGCGAAATAAATTGCAATTAAAACCACATGCAACCCAACTTCGATCGTGCCTCGTCCCCCGTCATTATTAAAAAAACACGCGCATGATGCCCCGGGAATATAACGAAAAAGCGGCTTCATGACGAGATATTACATAATCCTTTACATCCTTACTGCCTTCTATATCCTCAAAGTCGACGTCTGCGTCAAGCGCTGAATCTTTCATGAATTCTTGCTGGAAGATCAAAGTGTTGAGACACTCCTTTGACTCGCGACGCAGCGTTGGTAATATTTAATGACGTATTTTATACCATGGTGGTGCTAACGAGAGCATATACACGCACTTTTATCGCCATGTCGTGAAGAAGGTAAGGAGTGGGGTAAGGTATCGTTATATCCGATTGTACAGTAAAAACATATTTTTTAAGAATATTGCAATTACTTTTAAGCATTTTATTTAATGTGATTCAGGATAATGTGATACAATTTAGCAAAATAAGCATTCTGCTAAATGCTGTTAATCGTGTTAAGCTTTTGAACGGATCAACTTATAAATCTGAAAAACTTATCAAACTATAAGAGAGCTTGTAACATTTTTGATGATCGGATTATACTTTTCATAGAAAACTAAAGTGATCTCCCTTTACGGGGGTGAGCCTGAGTTGAAATCGGAAATAGATTTCTTTTTCGTGAACCAATACAAATTTTTCCTTTAAAAGCAACCATTCTGAAATTCTTTTTACTATAAATATTTGATAATATCTATAATTTTATCATTGTAAAACTTCAAAATCGTGCTCCTACGTGACACACGATATTATCATTATCAATACTATATTTATTGCGAAAACTTTGCGGCGTGCACGTATCTAGGTGACACGATCAACAAAAAATTTTTTATACGACGGTAATTTAATTCCTTCCAGCATATAATCGAGGTGCAGGTAATGTGGCCATCTTAAGGAAGCTCATCGCTTCGTTGAATAAAGTAGCATGGACCAAAAAAATAAAAAACTTGATCTCTGGAGTAATGTTAGAAAATGTGAGGTAAAGTGTATTGAAAAACGTGAAAGTTATGCTATATCATCTTACAGAAGTTTCTCTTATTATTACATTTAGATGTTTAAACTTACAAATTAAATATTTAGGTTAATAAAACTTTAATTAATCTCAACAGATTACTTTGCAGTTTTCAATTGCTCTAAACGTGATACCATGCGTATTCAGAAGTAGTTTATCATTTGAAAATATTGTTGGATCTTAGTTATTAAAAAAGTTTTAATACAAGCCTTTTGAAGTCTGAATATATATTTTTTCTAAGTTGATGTTTATTTCCTTTCTACAGCCATTTCGTTATTTTAAATTGAAAGAGGTTTCTAAGAGGCACTGCAGTCTTCCAAACTTTTGAATTTGCATTACCTGAAATTTTTCACAAGAAATTAAATGTCATATAGATATTGCAAATAAAAACCAACTTTTAAGTTTCACTGAAAACTATTATTCAATATACTTTTCTTAAGGATGCTGTTTATGCAAAAAACCGTCAAAAATAGAGAAAAAATCTTTTTTTTTCAATTTTTATAAGTAACTTTCAATAAAGAACTTTCGATTTTATGTAGATATGTATCGGGTCTTGGGGCTTCGGAAATTATTGAGACACGTTATTTGAGCCTTTAACTCTAATTCGTCATGATTTATTTGTAAAAAATTGCTCTCTGAATATAAATTAAAGACGTTCTAAGTAGTTACAAATTGGCCACTTTACCAACAGTATTGGTAAAATGGCCATCTATCAGTTCTTATGTTAAAGTCGTATAGTAAGTGCTTCAAAAAGCCAAGACTGGCCTAACAGATACATCCTTGATGTGTTATTTTAATACATGGAGCCGTGGCGTAAGCCATGGTGTCGATATTTTGGGATTAGTATGTCTAGGAATTTTGAAGATGCAATCGCCGTTTTTATCGGAGTTGATTGCTTTTTGCCTTGCGATGCATTCATATGGCCACTTTACCAACCGATAAACATTAACAAAAGTTGCAATTTTCGCATCGTAAATAAACTCTACGACAAAAACTGGCACATGTATCTTAAAATACGTAAATACAGCTACAATTTTATGTACGGTATGATTTTTTTTCGTTCATATCACGCTGACAAAAGTGGTATCTTTACATACATGCACTGCTAAGAAATCAGAGTTTGATGCTTTCACACGTAACCATGACACTATTTTATAATTAGAGGGAGCTATCATCGGGGGTCACCACGCCTCTCAAAATCTATTGTCACAATACATATAATGTAAGAGTTACGACGCCCCAGAACATCGTATACAGCGTGATTTCGTGTAGGTGGCCACATTACCTGCATGGTCACATTATGTGTACCAACATTACTAAAACTTTTACGGTTTAATTTTTCGTTGAAAATTTTTTTATCATTATTTTTCAGAGAAAAGTTTAAAAATAATCCAAATCCAAAAAGTTACATGCAATTGTTTATAAGTTATGTAATTTTGAGATAATCAAGGTTTTATTAAATATCAATAAAAAATGATATTTACAGATTTCAATTTTGTGGCAGTTCAATTTCGATTTACTGAAGTTTCATAACTGTTATTTAACATTTTTAGGTTCGTCCCCCTTATTTTGAATAGGTTGAATGACTATATTGCTCTCTGGTGGAAATAAGATCTCAACAATATCGATTTTCAACAAAATTCTGTAAATCCTTAAAAGTGTCATATAATTCGATAAAAAATTTATTGGGCTATTTTAGGGGCATAGTGTTGTTATACTTGTTTGTATGTAGTATGATAATACATGAAAATTTAAAAATTTATTTTTGTTTGTATTTTTGCCGAATTTTTTATTAAACGGAATCCTTAAGAAAAGTGTATTGAATAATAGTTTTCAATGAAACTCAAAAGTTGGATTTTATTTGCAATATCTACATAACATTTAATTTCTCGTGAAAATTTTCAGGTAATGCAAAATCAAAAGTTTGGAAGACTGCAGGGCCTCTTAGAAACCTCTTTCAATTTAAAAAACGACATGGCTGTAGAAAAAAATACACATCAACTTAGAAAAAATATATATTCAGACTTCAAAAGGCTTGTATTAAAACTTTTTTAATAACTAAGATATATTTTTTAATAACTAAGATATATTTTTTAATAACTAAGAACAATATTTTCAAATGATAAACTACTTCTGAATACGCATGGTATCACTTTTAGAGCAATTAAAAACTGCAAAGTAACCTGTTGAGATTAATTAAAGTTTTATTAACCTAAATATTTAATTTGTAAGTTTAAACATCTAAATGTAATAATAAGAGAAACTTCTGTAAGATGATATACCATAGCTTTCACGTTTCCAATACATTTTAGCTCCCATTTTCTATTTTTTTGGTCCATGCTACTTTATTCAACGAATAGATAAGCTTACTCTAGAACTGTCATATACGCGTCTTACTAGATACTACTGTTTCTACTTAGAAACAATACTTCATATTTTAATAATATACATTTATTAAGTCATAATTATAATAGATTAATAAGAGATAATAATAAAGATGATGTACATTAATTTTTTATATTAACATTCGTATACATCGTACTATTTGTAATGTTCCAACTGTACAACAACGTTTCTTATTACCCTTTTGTTCTATACTAACCCTCTCAAGCATTTTCGTGGCAAGGAGAAGATCGCAAAATCCTACGACCCAGTTTTCGCAGTTACCCGCTAACACCGGCTTCAAGAGCGAAACACGCTACACGTATGAAACGAGCTTTTTCGTACGTCACGTGATGCGTGTACGTAGTGGAAGTACTGCAAGACTTGTAATGCATGCTCCATCTGATTTTCGAGTTTAATATCAAAGTCCACTCTGTTTCAAAACTGGCTATCTTAAGAATTCATGATTTTCCGGAGTATTCCGGGATATCGATTTGAACATTGTCTTATACGTTTTCAAGGAAATCGAAAAAGTTTTGCGAATGAAGAAAGTTTGCGCCAGATTTTATTAAATCACAGTCAGACTTCATTATATGAAAGACATGCATCGTTTTTATAACTTTTTCTTAAGAGTTCGGTTTATTCTTATAAAGGATAGGGATGGGTGGGGCAAGGTGGAATACCTAACGTTTGCGGTGGCTTGATTCATATTAAATCTTGGAAAGAGATCTGTTTTAGGGTTTAGATGTCTTTATTAGTTCATAAAGTAATACAAAAATCATATATAGGAAAGAAAAAATGTTGTAACTTTTTTTTCAATGATTTTTGTAAAAGGACATTTTATCGAAATTGCCAAAATTGTGGAACAAAGCGAAATATTAACGTTTACAATGTTATATCTTAATAAAATTGAGTGCTATATGGCACGCAAATATTGTTTGTTGTATGGAACAACTTTTCATGTACGATTGTTGTTAATTAGTTTATGAATTATGCGCATGGAGAAAACCCAGTAAATATATAGGTTTGTTGTCAGGAGTAGCAACTAGTGTGTTATTTGTGGTTAATTTTACTGCGATACAAGAATATCATTAATCTTGCAACAAAATAATTTAAAAACTTTTCAAAAATTATAAGTATTATTCATACGAATGCGATAAAAACACCGCTCACAAATATTTAATAATGCAAAAAGAATTTTTGTTTAAAAAATACACTTAGAAAAGGATACATTTATAGTTAACATAAGGTAGCTTGTATCTTTAAATCAAACATTTAATCTGATCTCTTGATTATAAGATAGTATTTTAATGCGCTCATAAGTTTACATTATTTACATATTTATTAAGTAAATTTGTACTTAAAATGGAAAAACAGATAGCGTTTATTAAATTATGGTTTAGTTGTATATTATTAAAACCTTGATATATTATTCTTAGAGACAATATGTAAAACAATAAAACGTGTAGCTCCAGCATGAATATTGTAACTATAAACGTACCGATATTTAACGGTAAAATTCCGAATACTAACTCTTAAAATACGTACAATTCTTCAAAAATATAAAATATGTATGGTAATAGTAGTTGACATATATGCTGAATATAATAATATTCTTTTCTCAGTTCATTGACAAGCTATTTTTCTTTGCCCTATTCCGCTTTTACCTACAAGGAGTTTTTGAAATACTGTATTTAAAGAAATGGACTATCTTTGATAAAAAAGTAATACCACAAGTGATATTTGAAGGTTTTTAACTGCTCTTTATAATAGAACCAAAAGTTTGTAATGCATAATATATAATATTATATTTGATAAATTTAGCACATACGTCTTAAATATGACAGTTGGTACGGTCAAAGCCCAAAAGCTAGTCGATTATTTTATATGAAAGTGAATAATCGGTTTAAAGTTATTTTTTATAGATTTTTATGTAATAAAATATTAACAAACTGAGTAACAACGTTTCGAAAAAGTCATAATACTGTGACTTTATTTTGTATATTTTAGTAAACCTATATATTATTACTGAATAATGTCTATCTAATCATGCTTAAAATATTATAAATTTAAAAATAATAGGAGGTTAGTTTTTTGTCGATGTCCATGAGAAAAGAATGTACGCTAAAGTAGAGTGAGATTTCACGCGAAAAAAATATGAGCTCAGCTTTTTCAAATTCGATTATTCGCGATTTTTCGCTAATTAGAGTGAATTATTTCACTCCAACGGGTTTATCGTGTAATTAAATCATACGTATCATTTTTACCCCGATTTATAAGAAATAAAACATAAAAAATACTGATATACATTATTTAATTAATCTTCAAATACATTTTCAATCAATATTGCAAAATATCAATGGAAAAGTTATAAAAGAAAACAGAAACATCACCGTTTATAAGTAATTTTATACTCATTCAAATGCAAAATGTAGCGATCATAGAGCCCCCCTTGGCTCAGTGGGTAAGACTGTTGCTTACAAATACAAGACGCTCAAGTAGTCGAAGGTTCGATTCCCGGTGAAAATTCTCGAGAATTTTTTCTTCAAGTTTATCGTCAGGAAAAGATTTCCGACTACGCATTGTGCTTTGATGCAGGACATATGCGTCCATTATATTCTCCTCAAAAGTATCTGAGACGCTAGTAGCAGGTGATGGGTTTCGCTCGACCCAAATCGCACAACACAACAAATAAGTATATAAAATACAAATGTAAAGTACAAAAACACATATGCATTGTGACATATAGGAGTTCCAAAAAAGAGGGGACACATGGCCATTAAATACAAAGAAAGAAATAATTAAACAATCATATTATTTATAAAATATACAAAAATACAAAAATAATTTACCTTATCGATTTCAGAATATCGTAAAATAAAGAAATCATAGTAGAACAAAAATGGATCGATGAATCTCAAAATTTCTTTCCATTTCAGAATCTTTATTAAGAAACGAAAAAAATGAGACTGGGTTTGCAAAAAAAAACCGCGCCGCTCGCGAGATAAAATCGATAAAATTTTTTTTAAAACACATAACCTTAAATAACTTGGAATGTAAAGGTCGTTAAAATCTAGGCTTCTATCAGTCTCAAGAGATAATAAAAAGCTATCTTTCTGAAAATTTTCAGAAGGAATAATGACGTTTTACTCAAGTTATCGTTCGGCAAAAGGAAACGATTTTCTTTATAAAACTATTTTTTTCTCGAAAAAGGAAAAGGATAAAAGAATGAAAGTTTTACAAAATATTCTTATCCATATTCCTATTCACCTAAAATGTTTTAAAAAAATGTCCATGTTATGTTTCCCAGATTTCACTGTTTAACCCCCCTGCGCAGAGAGCCGAGTATACTCGTCCAAACCGCACGTCATTTTTGTATACATTTTGTATCACAAATTTAAATCTTTACTTTGTTGGGACATCTACAACCTCTCAAATTGAAGCTAAATAGTATAGCTATTATTTAGAAGATGTTACGAATTTGCAGAAAATATTGTTGCAGACTTACATTCGATCTAGTCCATGTACACGAAAATAAACTTCTGCGCAGGAGGGTTAAACGAACATCCGAAAATGAAAAGCGTTTTGGAGAATTAATTTTCAATCTGCTGTATTTAGTCAAAGAATGGATCGTTTTAAGAGAGCATTTTCTTATTTCAACGATAAAAATCATAATTCCCAATCAAACACCGATGCAGTGCATAATGTACAAAATAGCATTCAAAATCAATGTTCTCGAAATTTTGAGGAGGTTATGGACCACGAAATCAAAGTATAAGGTCCACGGTGCGGCCCGCAAGCTTCGTATTGTACTTAAGTTCGTACATACCATCATGATACCGTAAGTAATTTTGTTCTGAATGATTTCCTGGTCATTGTTGAGATGTTGTACAATAATATAATATGCAAAACAAAGAATTTTTTTTAATGTTTGACCGACAAGTCCCCTTAAATTATTTACGATGTAAAATATCCGTAGAACTATTCATTCTATAAAAAGTAGTATTTTTAAATATTGTCTGAAAAAGTATATTCTTATTTTTAAGTTAAACTAACAATAACCCTGGCAGAAACTAAGCCAATTCGGCTGATTAACGTATCAGTTTATAGCTAAATATGTTACCTAAAAGTAAGGTAATTTCTGGTTTATTTTTAGCTTATTTCTAGTTAAGAGTCAGTTAAGATAATTAAAGTGTCATTTTTTTTCGATAAATAATTATATCATAAGTACCTATTAATAAATTATTCTTAGTTATTATTAACAGAAATCTAATAATTATAATTCAATTTTAATATTGAAGAAGTAACACTAATCTTTTTGGAATGAAAATACTTCTGCATTGTTAGCAGAGCGAATCTTAACTTCAACTTTTCAATAATAAAGTAACACAAAGAAATATGCTTCTTCAATTATTTTATGCTAATAGGTTAATTATTTATTTCTTACTGATTCTACATAGTTCTATACTATTATACTTAAATTAACGTAATGTAAATATATATTTTATAACGTTTACACAAATTTGTTAGTATTAGCTAGAAATTAGCTAGAAATAAGCTTAAAAGCATACCGTCATAAGCGGGTTCTAGTTAATTCGTTAAGTAGACATAAGCTAATTTGTGAAATATTAATAATTTCTGGCTAAAAACCATCTAAGCTAAAACTACACGAATATCTGATAGAGCGTAATTTGAGCGGTATTTAAAACGAATCTATTATTTTGGTCAACCAGGTGTAAAGCCCCCGAAATTATACTGCATTATTCATTGCAGTATTAGACTGACACATAGTAAATGCTAGCCAAATATAACCGATATTTATTCATGTCCGTTTCCCATCATGATTGATTTATCACTGTAATAATGATATATGAGAATATCTACAGAAAACTAGCCGATAAGTATAGTGATTATTTCGTGTTTATTCACTATCTTTAATCATTCATGACTTTTGATTATGGTACTTTATATTCTTTAATACGAAAAAAATATTTGCTCTCTTAGAATTGATGAAGAAATTGGTATAGGGGAGAGTCGTACAGTATGACAAGCCATAGCTATTTTGGGTATAACTTTTAATTGACGCGGTGAGAATTAAAATTCCGAAAAAGAATAGTCCTTTATCGTGAAAGAAATTGTCTGGGGTTAAATTAAAACATAAATATTAATTATCAATAATAAATGTAATAGTTACGATTTTGCGATTTCTAAAAAGTTTCGTCCAGTATGACAAATTTTCATTTTTATTCTATTTTTAAGTCTAAATGATTTATAAGAGTAGATAAGCTAAAATGGTTCCACGACACCTAGGCACTGTCGCAGGTGGCATGCAATCTTCATAGGGTTATTTAGATGGGACGACTTCCACGCCACTCGGGCACTGTCTAGCGTGGAATCCCCATAGGGTTTCTGAGGCCACTTCCCCTCCCCAAGTAGGCTAGAAGCCTCATAGGGTTTCCGCTCCCCCCCCCCCCCACCCCCGCCGCCGCGGGGTTCCCCCAGCTAGACCTCACCTCCTCCTTCCACCCGACCGCGAGGAAGACGCCGCGAGGGAGACACCGGACCTGCACGCGCGAGTGGGCCGCCCAGTACACGTGTCCAGACCTGCACGCGCGAGCCCGCAGTGCCACCCGTAAGTGATTTTGTGTGTTTGTGTGAATGTGTGTGTGAGTGCGTGTGTCTGTGTGTGGGTGTATATGTGTGTCTGCGTTAGTGTGTGTGAGTGTGTGTATGTGCGTGTGTGTGAGTGTATGTGTATATGTGTGTGTGTGTACGTGTGCGTTAGTGTGTATCTGCCGCCGGTAAGGTGTTGGTTTACCAAATTTAAGGAGAAGGGTGAGGGCCCCATCCTTCGTCCACACCTGTGAGGTACAGCCATAACCGCAACTTGTAGATACCTCTCCATCAACCATGAACTCCTTATTCACACTCCATAGGTGACGGTCCTAACTCCAATGGAGTACTGTACTCCTTGAAAAACTGTTTGATCAGTCTTACATTGTGAAGTGCACAACAAGCTCTATATGCTCCATTGTGATGAGGACAAACTGTCACTAGCTTTATTTTATCCAAAGGAGGACATCCTAGTTCTGCTATATCACAAATATCGAACTTGAACTTGAAGCGTTGCAACTATTTCTTCTTAAGGGAACCCATCACAAGTACCTTGGTAGCATGTAAGGCTCCTCGAAATATCTCACCGACCTGGATATAGGGATAATCTCCCGAATACCAAGATAATCCGTGATAGTTGTACTTGAACCATAGGTTTTCTGCTCTATACTTGTTAGTGAGCTTGCGCGAGTGATAGGGTGCTTTGAAGAGACGTATGAGAGGTTCACTGTTGTCATCGTTGGGAGGAACTATCACCAACTCCTTGAGGATAAAGTCTTCGACGGACTGCTTGAAGCCTTGCATGTCCACTAAGTACTCCATCCCGAAGAGGAATGATTTTTTCTTACTCAAGACTCCTCTTTATATCAGAACCCCCGCCACTAGCATTACCCCCACCACCACTATCTCAAGCATCACTCTACTATCTTCACTGTCTCTAAATCAGTTCAGACACGCTTCTTCACATCACCGCTTGTAGGATTATACTGAACGACATGATCGTGTAAAATTAAGCAGTAAGCAGATGTTCCAGCCGGAATGGTCTCTCGATTCAAATTCCAGACGGACATCCATTGGCGCGCTTTTCAAAGTCTCATTTGACTTTGAACAATCGATCACGATCAGAGGTATACAGTCGATGAAGTGTTGCTTTTACAACATAGGCTCCACATCTTTCTCGTAATATGCTTTCTGAAAGTTAGCATACATGTCGTACAATAAAGCATACTGATTGCGAGCGATGTCTAAATTTAGATTTCCGTACGGATAGTACTGAGAATTGAGAAAGAGTTTCACATTGCTTATATTGCATTGATCGAAAAGACTAGCATTGACAGCTGGATGACTCTTACGATTTGTTTGAAAGCCTAAAATAATGAAACGTGGCTTTTCCATTTGATAAGATGTTTTTACTGTCCAAACGTGTTTTAATGTGGCAGGAAGTATCGGATACTCATACAACTCCCAACTACGGAATCTTGTAAGTATTGAATAGCACTACATAGGGCATCAACAACTCGATTCTCATCAGCTCAATCTTAAATTCTTCATAAACAGCACGTCCAGTTGTTTGCGTTGACGTCTGAATAACCGCATTCAAATCGCTTATCGATCTAGTGAGTACGAGTTCATGCTTAACATTGACTACTATCTTGCGATAGTCTTCAGCAATGTCGAAAATCATACTCAAAGGTATTGTTACATCGAAGTTGCCAGCAGCATTTGGTAACTGTTGAGTCTCTTCAACGTCGAGCCAGCCAGCATTTTCAATGATCAAACTCTGACTAAGATTGTGAGAAACCCAACCTTTCATGAGACTGGTTAACCCTATATTCTTGCATTTATCGATCTCTATAGCATTAATCTCATATCTGATTTCCTCAAACATATGACAGATGGCGTTATTGACCAAGCTAGTATTCACCACAGGAGTGCCATCGGTTTTGACTAGTCTACCGAATACATGAAGTGAACTTCGCGATGGTAAAAGACACAAGTCTTGATGTTGAATGGAGATGCGAATTTCATCGCTGTTATTAAAGGCTGACACCGTGTAAGGCTGATGAGAGTGTATCTCGTAATGTTCTATAGACTCATCGTACGTCACAGGCGACTGTATGTTTAGAATCTCTTCCATTTTTCTGTAAACAGCAGAAGAATATGCAAGATATTTTCCTCCACGGGCGAGGACGTTTAAGCCTAGGCTCTTTAGAAACTGAATGTTTTACCATGTTAGCGTTTTGGATGCTCGCTGACGACTGATGATAGTTCGACATCTTGAGTTGCTTTTATACCCTCTTCCGTAGACAACCCCCATCACGCTTGTTTCAAATGTAATCTGATTGTAATAATTTTTCCTCGAAAATTTACTAAATTTCCGTCTTGATCGACTATACGCACTTGTAAGTGATCTATAGTCTTGGTAACGATCGAAAGGTAAATGACTTGAGATGTAACTTCAATGATTTTGTATCCTGGAGGAACTGCACGAAAGAACTCGTGTATGGTGTGTACTCTACGATCGTTTATATAGGCACCGGAGGTGATGTTGCACTCAACTCGTAGAGTGCTGACCTTGAGAATGGACACAGGTAGATCAGAACTGTGAGTGATATTGGGTCGAGGAAGGCGATGGGTAAAGCCTAGTAATTGCCCGATGGAATCTTGGGGTTGAAAATCAATCGTGTGACTGCGCTTTATTACACTGCGAAGAGTATTGTTATTGGGTTTCAAACTGATGGATATACCCTTCAAAGCAAGACTTTCACTGAGATAGTTCTCTATATCCTCAATCTCGTAACTACCTGTTGGTAGACAAATTATCTCCTTACCAACGTAAAACTTGTTGTTCCCAGTATCGATATTAGGTATCGAGGTAAAGGTTAAAAGTTCAAATAAGCCTAGAACGTAGTTATCGTAAGATGGAAGTTCGATTGGTGGAAAATATTGAGCTTCGAGAATAGATGAAGTACCAGAAAGACTCAATGTTAATGAATTTTGCATGATTCAACAACTCATAATAATTAGACTCTTGCTGAAGCAGCTCCTTATATAACCAGGGGATGATTCAGCTTGTTGCTCAAGAACTTTAGATAAAGGTGTCCGCACTCGTATGTATCAAAGTATTGATATCTCTGAGGATTGTATTTAATCTCATCTACCCCTAAATATATTATCAAGTCTGTTGGTGGTTGAAGATCCCCAAAACTATCGAAATAAACTACATTGTCACCACATTTACGATATGCTACCCAATGAGTTCCAAGACCACTTTCATCATCGAGATATATGATGGCTGATTCGCAGTAATGTGGTCTACTGGGTGGCAATGCATTTCGCATGAAAACACTTCAAAAGTTTGGAATTCTCAAAATTTCATCAGAAAGAGCTTTTTGAGGTGATCTTACTTTGAGGATCTTTTTTTTCTCAACCCGCTACCTCTATAAGGTTTCAGATGAAGACCAAGGCCCGTTTTATGTGGTTTCAGATATAGACCTTTACCAAAAGCTATGTCCTCCATTTTCTGATTATGTCTCTAAGTCTCTTCCAATTGTTTATTAGCGGTACTAGCATCGTTTACAGCTTTAGCTATTCTACCGATTCTTCGAGTAAGCTATATTGTGCTCCTTACAAGCTGAGTCAAGAGGATTTATTCCAGGATCACCTAGAGATAGACGTTTGCGCAATTTAGTACCTCGACCACAATATTGATATCCGGGAAACTGGACTTCAAGCGGAAGTTTATCGATTAATTTGTTGACGAATCCATGACCTCGTCGTCGCTTGTAAACGATCATGACACTTTAAAGGTCTGACTGTAAATAATACTGAGGGTATATAAGCCTCTTATTTATACCCTAACTGACAGTTGTAATCAACGCCTTCTACAGTAAACATGAGTTTCAAGAAACACTCAGTCAAGCTTCCAATAGAAAATTTTGAGTCTATTGAGGAGCAGGACAAAAAAAGTGTAAAGCGTCATGGTGACTTACTTCCAGACAGTATACGAGCCGTATTTTGCGGATCATCGAATTTTGGGAAAACCAACAGTCTATATCACTCATAACGCATCCTAATGGACTTAAAAGTGGCACTGTATTCTCGATTGGTTGAACCATGTTCGCATTTCGTTCATCGTCTTCATCGATGTAAAAATCTTGAACTAGCAGAAGATTTACGTGATGTCCATCTCTGTTCCTTCTCTTAAACGATGTTACATGACAAGGTGGGACGTTATAAGTTTTACCTCTCTTTTTAAGTATAAAGAGATTAACTGACACATCATTCTGCGACTCGAACTTTGGTATTTGTTTCGGAGGCACTGGAAAGTCAATGTTTTTAAATTTCAACCCATTTTCATACTCTTTGTATTTTACAACTTGATTAGCATGATTTTCTATTGGATGTTTAGCTGATAAAATAACCCACGTGAAACACTGATTATCTTCATTTTCCATATTGATACATGCGTTCTTCTTTTTTATAAATTCTGGGAGTTGAATATATGAACCAGCATGCATTGGATTGAGTTTCTTAATCTTCACGGTTAAATTTAAGATACATCTCAGACTCCAACCCGAATTATGTTCTTGAAATTCCTCCATGTCACGTTCGATCGGTCCTTTGACATTATGCGTGTAAACCACTCGTTCAAATCGGCAGTCGTATAGATTGCATCGCTCTTAGTGTTGAAGTACTTTACCTCATTAACTTTCTCGTTGTCCTTGATGATGGTAAACTCTGCAGCGAGGACTGTATCCACCTTGAGAGAGGTATGTTGTTGGAGAGTCTCGTCGATCTTCTCCTGGAACAGCACTCCAGGATCCTTTAAGAAGGTAGTTGTGTCCAGATGTTTGTCGTTTGTAATGACACCAGTTCTGATGTTATTCTTGAAAGCTGATCTCAAGTCGTCCCAAACCAAACGAGCGTCATCACTATTTTCTTCCAGATCTTCACCATTCACTGCCAGAACTCCGGCATTTACTGCCAGACCACTTCCAGTACGGAGGCAGGCGTTTAGCAATATACGAATGCTTAGCAGTTGACCCTGCGATGTTTGACAAGTTTTCTTCTTTGTCATTGGCAAGGCTGGAGATTCAATCACTTCACTCACTTTAGCTATAGCACCAGATGCTAGCTCAATCCATCGTTGGATATAGCTTGCATCAGCTACTCCTTAGTTAGCATAACGCAAGTAACCCCACAACCATTTCACTGTATCCACGAAATATTTCGTAGGATTCATTTCGCGCACTTAAGAGTCTATAAGCCTTAAAGCTACTATATACAACACTTAAATCTACAACGCGGAAAATAAGTATGTACACAGCTCACTTTGGAGTCTGTAACGCTAAAGTTCACTGCTTATTTTGAATCTCTAACGCGTGCGCGAAAGTTCACTGTTCACTGTTTGGAGTTTAAATCATACGGATTTTCACTTTATGTTTATAAATCACTGACTAACCTAGTGGCAACGTTGTTCGGCGGCGATGTGATGACTAACTATTCTCGTTCCTCCTCCAGGAGTAGTCGACTCTTCACCAGGAGTAGCAGCAGTCCGTCTTAAAAGGTTTACGTTCCCCCAGGAGTAGCGATGTGTTGAACAACTCACGTTGTAATATGCTCTCGTAATATTCTTCTCAGCGGAGTAGCGATACGTTGTCGTTGTTGTCTCAGCAGCTCGTTGGATTAGAATGAATTTTCATGAGTTTCACGCTTCTTTATATTCGACTCTCCCCACCATGCTCCTTCCAAGCCGTCACACTGCTCACAGTGGGGGAGCTCGCACGTTATTGGATCGGCGTAGCTCTACTAAGGGGAGGAGGAAAGCGATGATTACGCGCCGTTGACTCCGCGTGGCTCCACGCTTGGTGTATAAAAGATATCTGAAGCATACAAAATTCATTATATGTCGAGATAGAGTACGTGGTGGACGTCCAAGGCTTTAAGAGCTCTAATAATGAGTTCGTGGATAAAGAGATAGCTGTAATTGCTCTAAAGGAAGATGCAGTTCCGTCAGTCTATTTGATTCAACTACCTTTTGCATGAAAACATGTACCAAAGAAGCACAAGAGCGGGAACCGATGGCTGGAATACAATCATCTTGGAATACGTTGGAACGACGGAGAGGTGCCCTACGAGGAAGTCGTTGACATACTGCAAAACCTTCTTCGAGACGCACGAAACATCTACGCTAATGGACTAGAGAGAAAAAGATGGTTGGAGAAAATTGTACCTAATGTTTCTAACCTAGAAGATCAATGCTGTCCTCTCACGAAACTACGAAACAAAGCCTTTACACTATGCTCTCATCATAAATTTTATTCGAAGGCAGTATATGCTGTTCGAAATGTATACGTTTTAAAGTCATGGTTACTTGAACGTATAAGAAAAACACGCACGGTTCCAATACCTGATGGTTTAGATGAAGTGGATGACGTTTATATTCAAATGATAATGTTAAAACAAAGTTGTATATGATGTATAATTGAATGTTTTTTTAATAAAAGTATTAAAACTATACCTACCTGATAAAGAGATGTTTATAACTTTTTGAAATATAGATTCATAACCTTTTATTTCTCAATAAAGTACTAAGATTAAATCGATTGTTATATTCTTAAGAAGCTATGAGCATCTTTAATTCTAATCTTAACATCAAAATTTGTGTCATAATTTTGTCTTACGTTGAAATTACGTATAACCCTGAAAATGAAGGTTTTAATCAAAAGAAATATTTTAGGTTATAATACTAACTCTACTATTACTGTGAAAGACAGGGGGAAGAGTTGTACATATGAGTGGCAAAATCCCTGTAAAGAGGAGTAGTATTGAATAAGAAAAATCATTCCTTCGTTTGATCATTATGGAGCCTCATCCGAAACAATCAGCTATGAATCTCGTCAACGCTTTCCGCACTGTCAAGGCTAAATATAATCGTTCGTTCGTTTGACTGAGAATGAGTTGACTTAGAAAGTGGAATTGCAACTCATGACTTATTGTCATGAAGGATGTATTATACCAATACATAGAGATACGAAGAAACCTGTAAGCTGTCAATGGTTGCGACGAGAAAGTTCACAGCCAGAATCCATTTACATCGCATACAAGGATAAACCACAACCTACTGCTGATGAAAAGAAGGAACAATCATGGCTCAGAATTCCTACAAATCCTTGTAAGATACTCGTAGTTACTGGAACTCCCAGACTACCAGTCTACAGGATAAATAGATTGATACGAGAGGAGGAATAATCGGTCCTTTTCGGAACCACCACCAGATCCAATCAGCCCATTTCAGGGCTAACATACATTGAAACGTTGAACATACTTTAATTAAAAAAAAACTACTCATCTTTACTAACTAATCCTTTAATCATTTATATTAGCTTTGAAATTTCAAAATAACTTTTTTCATACGTGTTTTAAAACTGCGTGGTGTATTTCCATGAAACTTTGCCCGTATCTTTATTAGGACCTAATGAAACTATGCTTCAAGTTTCAGCCTAATCGTTTGATTAGTTCATGAGATGTCTTGATTTTCATAAATGGGTTAATCAACAAAGCCATGACTATATTTTCAAAAATGACTTTTTCCATACGCTTTTATAAACTAATAGATGCATCTTAACCCTTAGCTGTCACACTGGGGTCGTTCACGGCAAGACCTCAAACGTAGAACAATTCATTTTTCGAAGATTTTTGCAAATTATATTTTTTTTAACATATTAAATTGAAAAAATTTTGCAATCCACATATACTACCTTATAAAACAATAGTTAAAGACCAAATATAATTTTTTTCATTGCAAAAAACAAATTAGTTTACTCAAAATAGATAAATATGTGGCTGGGGTCAAAAATGTCCCAGTGTGGCAGCTACGGCTGGCGACAGAAGTCTGGCAGCTAAGGATTAATGAAACTTTGCTCGTATCTATATTAGGTCCTATTGAAGCTATGCTGCAAGTTTCAGCCTAATCGTTTGATTAGTTCATGAGATATCTTGATTTTCATAAATGGACACCGCATCTATACAAGAGATATTACGAACAGCTCTGAAATTTTAAAATTACTTTTTCATACGCGTTTCTAAACTGTGTGGTGTATTTCAATAAGATTTTGCTCATATCTTTATTAGACCAATTTGGATTTGGACACCAAGTTTCAGATTAATCAAATGAATAGAATAGAAGAAATCATGATTTTAGAAATTTCGTAGCTGTTCGTAACATCACTTGTCTCAATGTTGAGTGTATTTCTAAAATCATATATGAATACATGTAATTATTAATCTATGTATAAATGAATTATTGCAACATATAAGCATATATATATGTATATTAGGTTGGGTTTAAGAAATAACAAGATTTATGTTACGTTTAAGTAATCATAAGATTCATTTATTTATAAAAAACTTTCTAAGAATTCAAGACCAACGTCTACATCTACAAAATAAATTAAAATAAACACAATTCTTAAGGGATCATTCTGGATTATCACTTTAAAAAAATCGAATTTTTTTTTGTGCATTTTTCGAAAGTAGATGTATGTAGAAGTATTGTGTAAACAGCAATTTTGGGGTATTTTTTGATGTTCGGGACGAACGCTTGAGGTATCGGTAAAACAGAGGGTCGAATTCGTGTTCAGCAGCTCAAAATACATAAAAATACGCTCTGTTAATAATTTTCCTCACGTATATCACAGGACCTACCTCTCTACCGCGTGAAACAGCAATTTTGGGGTGTTTTTGAGGTTAGGGACGAACGCTTGAGGTATCGGTAAAAAGGAGGGCCGGATTCGTGTTCAGCAGCTCAAAATACATAAAAATAGTCGTTGCTTGGAATTTTTCGGAACTCCTGTGATTTCTAACAGCTTGATCATTGCGTAAAGTAGTATTTCTTTAAGGTTAGGGAACGTGTAGCTCCGTCTGAAAAAGAAATTTTAAAAATAGTTACGCGCTAATCCAAAGTACATAAAAAATGCAAAATTTTCCATATTTTTAAAAATTTTTAGTTTGAAACGAATATTGGACAGGGCGGTGTTCAGGTTGACGTGAAACGTCACACACATATATATATATATATTTTTTTTTTTTTTTTTAATTAACGTCGCCATGTTTGTGCTTCCATGTGGTGCTAATCGACGACGGGGGTCTGCGGTGTGTTTGTAAACAAAGCGCATGTAATTTTTTACAGAGGTGCTTGTATCAATCGGCAGAGACTAGGATTCGAACCCGGGTCACCGGCGTGGGAATTCGACACTCTACCGACTGAGCCGCCGCAGGCCCCCATATATATATATATATATATATATATATATATATATATATATATATATATATATATATTTTTTTTTCAATCTGCATTGTACCTTTTCTTGTCTTTCTCTCTCTTTAAATTTCTCTTTCTCTTAATAATCTTTACTTTCCTTGTTCTTTCATTTCTTCTTTCATTTCTCTTTGCTTGCTCTTTCCTTTATCTCTTTCTAACTTTCTCTATACCGTTGTATGGTACTATGAACAGTGTAATCAACATGGCGTTTTCTACTATATTATACGCTATAATATACCCACCCCTATATATCCCACTCATATGACGTGTTCACATAGAACGACACTTTGAGCGGGAAAGCGGACTTTTTATATGTAGTTGAATGCGTGACCTATAGGTGGAGCTGTAGCTAGCATTCGCTCTAGTGATTTCACTAGTTCATGGATATCGTACGCTGCAGGCTCACTCCTACAGGTCTGAACATGCGATGCGGGTCGCGCATGCACGTCTAGACATGCGTCAGCCGGGCGGCGCTGCGGGAAGGCGCTGCTGGATCACGGCCGGGAGGCGCTGCGGGCTCACGCGTGCAGGTCCGGGGTCTCTCTCGCGACGTCTCCCTCGCGGCGTGTCTCTCGCGGCCGGGTGGAAGAAGGAGATGGGGTCCGGGTGGGGAAACCCCGCGGCGGGGAGGAGACCCGGAAACCCTATGAGGCTTCTAGCCTACTTGGGGGAGGGGAAGTGGCCTCAGAAACTCTATGGGGATTCTACGTCAGACAGTGCCCGAGTAGCGTGGAAGTCGTCCCATCTAAATAATCCTATGAGGATTTCACGCCACCTGCAACAGTGCCCAGGTGGCGGGGAACCTTTTTAGCTTATCTACTTATAAGGGTACTCACAACATTTTTATAAGTAATAATAATAATAATTTATTAAAAATATAGCTTTATAAACATTTATAAATTGCTTTATAAACTAGAATACTACATATTTACTAAAATATAGTATTTTAATTATAAATAACGAAAAATAACAAATAATACTTTAAATGTTTGGAGATTATATTTAACACACATGACAAGTCGAAGTACATTTTTCTTCTAAAAAAGCTAAAAGTAAATATTTGTAATATTTTACCATTCAATTTACATGTCATACTGTACAACAATCGTGTTTGTCATTCTACACGTCAAGTACATTATCGCATGTTAACTTAACTGAATATAAAAATTGTTAGAGAGATAAAAACTTACTTAGGGAAAAAGAGGTTAGTCTCATAAAAAAAAACTTAAATAAATTGTTGTTTATAATAGAAGTTTTCGAACAATGAACTTTATATACCGGCCGCGGAGTATGCGTAACAGAGCACCAAAATACATAAAATCACCTTGGTAAAGTGGTGCCATCTATCGGTGGAAGCCAGGAACGCATAATTTGTCATACTGTAAGCTTTGTCATACTATACGACTCTTCCGTACATATAAAACAGTGTCACACTGTTGTAGAGACTTTCCACATCATTTATTTTTTGTTACTATTCAAACCACTTATCGGCCGTATTTTTGTAGAATTCCTCATATTACGTTATTTGATTAATAGAACGTAAAATTATAATATATTATAATAACGTCACGTAGTTTCTCCATAAAATAAAGTTTATCAATAAGCAGCAATTACATACTTTAACTTGCGTTTATTGTAATATTACAAGGTACTACACTCGGAAAAAAAGGAGTAACGGATACTACCAAAGGGTAGGAATGATTACTAGACTCTCTAGGAAAAAAATATAATGTGGTATGCTTAGTAATGATTCACAGTCAACCTAGGACTTAGTTCAATTATTTTAATTAATTAAATTAATCTGGTTGATCGAACGTATTGCGGCTGCAAGAATACTTTGTTATTGCTCTCACAACTATATTATTTTGCTGTGACAACCGTACAATATCACCGACAACTCTAGTATAGCTACGACAGTAATATGTATGGTTACTCGAGCAATATCGGTATAGTTATCATATAAATATAAAAGTATTGGTGTGATACCCAATTCTTTTTGTCAGTCTACCTTTATATATAAGTTTTAATATAGCATCTATTCCTTAGCAGGATACTAAATATTACAAGAATGTCTAGTACTGAGTCTCGTGCAACCAAAATAAGATACAATTGGCACTCAAAACAAGACGTCTAGTATTCAGTCCTAAATTTCATAGTAATGAGTAATATTTTCCTACAAAATATAGGATTTACTAGAGAGTCTTAATTTTTTTTAAATCGTTCTTATGTAAAGACTATTGCTCAATATTGGAAGAAAATTACGGTTACTGCACAACATAGGTTACGAGCAAGGAATATAGACAAAAGTAGATAATTGTCTTCCAGGATACATTGAATTGTAATCATACTGTGGCTGTTACATTATATTGAGCATTATCTTTAGTAAAAACTACCTAAAAAAATTTATTATTGCTTATATATAACCAAAATTTCTTTGTGCATGAGAAAAGATCATCTACTCCGAACAGACATAATATTCATACTAATCTACGTGATCAACTAGATCCTACAACCGCACTACTCACTAACACATCTAATTATCGCAATAAACTCAAGTTAATCCATTATCTAACAATTAGAAGCTTAAAGCTAATAATCTTACCCGAATTGATCTCTCTCTCTCTCTCTCTCTCTCTCTCTCTCTCTCTCTCTCTCTTTCTCTCTCTCTCTCTCTCTCTCTCTCTCTCTCTCTTTCTTTCTCTCTCACTCTCTCTTCCTCCAAATTATCGCCAATTAGCAGCAATGATTTATTAGAACCTTCCACCGCAAAAAGCCGTCTACTCTAAGCCACAGCTGCAAATTCGCGCCGACTACCCAAAATCTCTACGCTGGCGTATGCATAATACACATCGGCGCGCGATTCCGCGTCTGACGCTCATGCTCCTAATTACCCGGACAACTGCGTCGCCCCTTCGAAATTCTATTTCCCGAAGACGACGAGTCGCTAATTGGTTAAGGTTTAACTACTGTAGTGGTGGTCGTAAACGAGCGGAAATTCCAACACGACGGTGAGATTGAAAGGCTTTTATTTGCCGTGTTGCTTTATTTTGCGCAGTGGTGAGTTGGCGTAGGCGATAATGTTGAATTGGCCTTTTCTCGTTGTTGCTTTCGTTCGGTATAAAGGGGGCTTTGCGGAGGAGTTTTCTTGTTGACGTGCTGATGGCTTTTGTTATTTTCGTTTCTGGACGTTCCTGTTTTGTGTTTCTTTGGCTTTGATTGTTTATAAAATAAAGGAATAATGGGTATTGTGTTGTAACGGTTGACTAAACGTCAATGCCAGACGTTTCAGTTACAGAAGTCAGTCAACAATTCGCCTTGGTGAACGTAGCACTAGCGACAAAAGCAATGTTAAATTCCCATTAGGTGGCGAAAATTGGAAGTACAATAATTATGGTGCGACACATTGCAGAGATATGGAAAAGGAATATTTTATTACGTTGTACAATATCTTGAGATATTTATAACAAATAATGATTTGTATAATATGTTTCTAACTACGAAAAACAGTTTTTAAGATAAATATATTGTCTAAATACTTTAAATATTTCAGAAAGCGATAAAATTTTTGTTTTTCCTATCTCTGCAATGTATTGTACCATAATTATTGTACTAACAACTTTCGCCACCTTATGGGAATTTAACATAGCTTTTGACGCTAGTGCTACCTTCGTCAAGGCGAAGGTATATTGTAAAATGAAAACAAAAACTCGTTTTTAATTAAACAAAAGTATTATTTTAATATAATTATATATATGATATATAATTGTAAATTTTAAATTTTTATAATTTTTCAAATATTAAAGAAACTGTAAAATTAGACAATAATAACTCTAGCAACGAATCAATAAGATGAATATTAAGTATACTTAACTCGTCTTATTATTTTCTTATTATAGTTCCATGAATGTAAATATGATACTGTCGTGACAATTAATCGTTATATGAAATGTCAAAATGTTTAATAGACAATTATATTTTATAATAATTATATTTTAATTACGATATTATTTGTTTTAATAGACGATATTATTTAAATCTCAGCATATATTGTGAAAATGCTATTAGACGTTTGATTGACATGAGATTTGATTCTGTTTACAATAGCGAACGCAATTTAACGTGAATTGACATAGTCGTCGTTGTGTAACGCAAAATTAATCTCATAGTGGTGCTCTAGATTGATTCAACACACCGAATGTAGGTACCCGCAATCGCTCAGATTTCCCCAAAGACTTCTTGCCATTACAAAATTTGTTATTAGAAGTTCGGCATTGTATATATTTATCACGAGTTCTCGTACTGTATTTTCTATAAATTGAAATTGTTTATTTACGTGCATAGCCAACAAGATATTTGTATATTTATGTTACGTTATTTTCACTGCAATCTAATTCAACTATGCAAACTAAAAAATCACAATTCATGCTAATTAAAAATTAACAAGCTTCAAGAAAGCTAATCTACATGCAGCGAAAATAATAACAGACTGGCACAAGTAAACACATGTTAAAATATGTAAATAGGACGTTTTCAGAGAATATTTAATTTGTCAATGCATATCATAACGTATTCAAAATATTGTAATATTTGAATTTAAAATTTATTTTGGTTATTAACATCGATAAACCAACAAATTTTACAAAAACTATTCTTTAAAAATACACACTCAATTTACCTGGGTTAAACCCAAAGCAAAAATTGTATACTATCAAAACATAATTATACTCGTATCTTAAATTCTACCGCTGTAAAACCTCAAAATCTTGATCCTACACGTCACAATAAATAATTATTTTCAATACCATATTTATTAAAGGAACTTTGATCCTTACACGATTCGAGGTGATATTATTAATAAAATTATATAATAATTATGAAAAGTTTAATATGTTGTAAATACTAAAATTTAAAACTTAGAAAACTTTTGCAATTCAAGGGCACGTAAACTACTGAACCGATTCCTACCATACGGGCTTATTTTTTCTTTTTCAAATAAATATTTTTTATAGAATAAACTGAATTATATGCCTTTACTAGAAATCTTCAGTTGATTTTTCAATAGATATTACTTTCTCTTTAAAAAATGGATCGAAAAATGTTAGGAGGATGTTAATTAGCTCATTTCACACCAGGGAAAATATTTAAAACTGGTTTCCGGGACGAAAATAATAACAGAATCTTTTGAAATTATATCGAAACAATGCTAATACAAATTCTCACAACATAGTAAGCCATTTTTATCTAAAAACTTTGTTTAATCTCGAATAACTGTTTAAAATAAAGAAATCGATAATACAGATCCATATAAAAAATTCTATTTTTGAAAAAGAATGAGTTTACTATTCGCTTCGACTTTGTAAACATATTATCTGGTTACACTTTTAAAAGATTCTAACTAAATAGTACCCTTTCACTTCCAGTTAAATTAATTAACCGCATAGTTTTTTTTCAACCCATTTTTTGTGTACTATTAATAATAAAAGCTATGAAAAATTTAATTGAAGGTTCTTGGTGTAAATAATGTATTAAAAGTATAAATCGAAATTCGAAACTTTGATTAATTTATAGGTTTTATAATACAAATTTCACTCCAAACTCGTCTGAAAATTGGAATTAATCATTAGACACTCTCTAATTTAGAGTCATAATATTCACTCTTTAGACTGGAGTGACCGCTTTTAGTCTTTTTGCTTCCTCAAACAGGAGGAGAGTAAGAAAAAAGTCTTGCTAAAAACATGTTAGAAACATGTTTTGAGATATGAGGAATCAAAATACACTATATTTAGAAAATGTTCGTATGGATGTGTGTGTGTGTATGTGTGTGTGTGTGTGTGCGTGCGTGCGTGCGTGCGTGTGTGTGTTTGTGTGTATATGTCTGTGTGTTTGATTGTACATGTGTGTGTCTGCATGTGTGTGTATATCAGCGTAGTCAAAACCGACGCCCGACCCGTGTAAAAGTATATCTAGATATACCGTAAATGTGCAGTGCCGGGAGTCGCATTTGGCTACATGGATGTATATGTGTGGGGGTTGTGTGTGTGTGTGTGTCTGTGTATGTGTGTTTGTGTGTGATTGTGATTCTGCATGTGTGCGTCTGCGTGTGTGTGTACATGTATGGGGGTTGAGTGTGTGTACATGTATGTGTGTATGTGTGTATGTGTGTGTATGTGTATGTGTATGTATGTGTGCGTGTGCGTACGTGTGTCTGTGTGTGTGTGTGTATGTATGCATCTATATCTCGAGTAATCCACGATAAAATATAATGTTCCCGGGGTCATTTTGTTTGCTTTTCTTTTAACGAAGGGGGACAATAATACGTTTCTTTGTTTTTCGGATACGAATTGTTTTTTAGCGGTTTTTCGATTTTTGGCTTTTAGATTTTCGGGTTTTTTGGTAACTTAGAAATAATATCATCGATCTAGTGAAAATGCATTTGAAAGAGTACAAAATATATCTTTTACCACCCGAAATTTCGGATAAGGTGTTTCCTTTATTTTGTTAAACACGAAAACCTAATTTTTTGGTTAAACGGTGATTTCTCTGAAATATATTAGAACCACAGAAAAGATTATTCTGTAAATTTTTTGAGATTTTTTATTTTTTTTTATGACTGAGAAAAAAATTATTTGGAAAAAAAATTGATTTTATATGGCAAATGAGAAGTTGAGTAAAATGATATTATTCTGAAGATTTCAGAAAAGGTATCTTTTTACTATCTCTCGATTAAGTTCTTTGCCCAGTTCATGACAACATTTATTTTTCGAGATATTCGAGTTATATTTTTTTTCAATAAATGTTTGATTTCTTACTTCTTGGGTATTACACGGTACAATAATTTTACCAATGAACGCTTATTTTTTCGTGTTTTAATGAAGATTTTAAGTCAAAAAGAATTTTCAAGATTCATCGAATCGTTTTGGTTTTATAATATTTATTCATTTTTTATGATTTTTGCTTTTTCAAAAAATTTTTGATCGTAGACTTCTTGAATATTACGTGGTAATGTTTGACCGAACAAAGCCCATTTCGTACGATTTTTTTAACAAGATTTGAAAAAAGATGAATTCTTAAGAATTATCGAATCGATTTTGTTTTATAAATTTCTTCAGTTTTATATTAACTTTTCTTTTCAAAAAAATTTTAATAGTTTCTTTCTTGAGTTTTATGCGGTAAATTTTGGAAATTCTAAGATCATTCTTTACATTTTTTATTTAAGATTTAAAATGAAGAATTTTTAAGAAGTATCGATTCATTTTGTTCATAACGTATTTTCGCTTTAATGACATTCTTTTTTTTTTTCAAAAAATTTATAATAGCTTTTCGCTTGAGTATTATGCGGTAATTTTTGGCCATTCAAAGCTCAATTTTTATTCTTTTATCATAATTTCAAATATACAATAGAATTAAGATTAATCGATTTGTTTCTGTTATGTACCGTTTTTTCATTTTTATGATATTTTTGTATATAATGAATATTTTTGTTTATAATAAATGAATCCGTTGTTCATAAACTCGAACAAAGGGGCCTGCGGCGGCTCAGTCGGTAGAGTGTCGGATTCCCACGCCGGTGACCCGGGTTCGAATCCTAGTCTCTGCCGATTGATACAAGCACCACTGTAAAAATTACATGTGCTTTGTTTACAAACACACCGCAGACCCCCGTCGTCGATTAGCACCACATGGGAGCACAAACATGGCGACGTTAAAAAAAAAAAAAAAAAAAAAAACTCGAACAAAATTACGAAAAAAATTTATTTATATAAGTAGTATGCATTTATTATGTGCATAAAAAATTTAATCAACAATTATATTGTTGCAAAATTTATTATTGTCAATTGAATAAAATGTAACTTGATATGCGAAACTTTTTAAGTTGCTTTTTAAATGCTATACTTTGACATAGCTTTATTAATAGTTGAAAAATTTTCTTTAATTTTTTAAAATAAATTTTGTCTAATATGGTGAGCGTAAAATTTTGTTTTTTAATACTCTTGTTTTTATCACAAAAATATGTGTTTACTCCAATAACTTGTAAAGAAAATTTTTTGTATTAAATAGTTTCAAATTAAAAGAAGACTGTAGAGCATTTTTTAGTTAATCAATATATTTTTTATGTTTTCTTTTCCAATACAATTTGTAAGGAATAAAATTTAATTGAGTTAAAATTTGGGTACACAGTTAAAATGAGTTTGATTAAATTATTGTTACAGATAGAATCCATTAGTAATAAGAAAATGTAACTGCATAATAAGTTCCTATGCAGAAGGTATCTAAAACATTCTGTATATATACAGAACTATATATAGTTCAAACGCGATGACGTTCTCGAGTTTCGTATGTATGTTTTCGGCGGTCGTCGGCGGCGACTTTCGGCGGCGCGAATAGCGGCTCATTCTAACTCAAAAAAGAATGACGCAGAGACCAAATGCACTCTGTACTTTGTACCGATCGGTATGCGCATTACAGTAATAAGGCTAATATGTATTTAATAAATAATCGAATTTATCATGAATTATGTTTAAATTATTATTAACAAAATCCTTAGTATAATTATGTCCGGAATAATTAACTCAAATAATTACACTTAATAAACATTTTTAAGATTATCTTAGTTAAATATTATCTTATTTTAAATTTATTTGTGAAAATGGTATGCAATATATATATTAAAAAATATTTTAAAGAACAATACTTTTTCATAATTTATTCTATACTTTTGCATAGGATTAAATTACTAAATTTATATATATATTGACATATTGAAAAGCAATATATTTGTCATTTTTATTTCTCACCCCGGTATTAAAAAGAATAAATAATTTCATATTGGAACATTTTTTAAAGTTTGAAGAAGCTAAGTGCCAATGAATTGGTAGCGTTTTTTTTTATTTGATGATGAGTTTGTTGTTCATAGTTGATTAATAATTAAGTAGACTCGATTGATCTCCATGAACTATGTTTATTGTTTATTGACAACGTTTCGGGAGTATTATGTCTCCCCTCTTCAAGGTTTATATAAATTCTACTCTTTTGGAGTAAATTCTCACTCCAAGCTATCGTGAAAACACAGTCACATATTTTGAATCTTGACTTTTAAAAAGAGTGAATAATTTACTCTTATGTAAAAGTGACTTTTTTACTCTATTCAGAGTGAAAGAATACGCGTATTGAAAAACCGCTGTCAATTCATTGGCACTTACAAGGAGAGTGTACAAAGTGCGGGTCGCGACTTTTAATGAGGCTTTCAGAGCTGTTTTCTGGTGCCTAAAAATGAACCCCAGCATCTGTTATCGAAATATAGCCCATTATGACCCAAATACCTGTCTTTTAGTGAAAAAATGGTACCTCTACTTCAGATTATAACACAGCAAATTTTTACTCAGAAAAAATAACCCAAAAGTAGGTAAAAGTAGAACGAAATAGCATTACTTTCCGCTATATTTCATATAAAAATATCAATCTCTTGCAAAGTTATTAATTGTCTAAGACAGTGATAAAAATACATAAAAAATTGAAGATTTTAATTTTATTGTAAATCGCTGATTTTCTATGCATTTCTTATTACTCTTTTTAATAGTTAATAATTTTGCAAGAGAATATTATTTTTATTCGAAACAAAGCGGAAATTAAAGCTCTTTCGTTCTACTTTTACCTACTTTTGGGTTATTTTTTCTGAGTAAAAACTTACGGAGTTATGATCTAAAGTAGAGATACCATTTTCTCACTAAAAAGCGGGTATTTATGGCATAATTGGCTATATTTCCATAACAGGGGCTCGTTAGGAAAATCAGCGGGTGCTGGGGTTCATTTTAGGTACTAGAAACCAGCTCTCAAAGCCTCATCGAAATTCGCGACCCGCACTTTGTACACTCTCCTTGTTAGCTTCCTCAAAGTAAAGAAATTGTTCTAACATGAATTTCTTTATTGTAATACATTATTTTAAATTGCGATATATCTTTGTTATGAATATCTCAAAAAAGGAGGAGTTAACGTAGAATAACGTACAGTCGAACCTCCTAGCATAAATACGCTTGGTGTAAGCGTATCAGGATCGTATCTACTGTACAAAATACACTTTCCGGTGTCTTTTCTGTAATTAAATACAAAAATAGTATACCTAGCTACCTTTTAGGAAATTTTCAGAAGGAATAACGACGTTTTACTCAAGTTATCGTTTGCCATAGGAAATCGATTTCTTTTGCAAAATGATTTTTAAGAGAACTGATAAATCTTAAAAATTCTTCTTGTTTTTAGATATTCATAAAAAAACATAAAATATAAACCTTGGTTAGCAAACTAAAAAATGAAAAAACGTTAAAACGAAAACGACTTTATGAATCTCGAACATTATTTTGATTTAAAATCTGCATTAAAAAACGAAAAAAATAAGCGGTCATTGGAAAAAAATTACCGTGTAATTCCAGAGAAACAAGCAACCAAAAGATTTCTAAAAAAAATATGTAACCTCAAATATCTCGAAAAATAAAAGTCCTCATGATCTGGACAAAGAACTTAGCTAAGAGATAGTAAAAAGCTTCATTTTCGGAAATTTTCAGAAGAAATAATGACGTTTTACTCAAGTTTTAATTTGAGTAAAATGAGTTTTTTCTCAAGCATAGAAATATATGTCTCAAAATCTTTACTGAATAATCTTCTTCATTGATCTACTAACCTTTCAAACAAAAGATGACGTTTCCGTGCATAACAAAAAAAAAGGAAACCACTTATCCAAAATTTTGGGTGGTAAAAGCTAGGAAATTGTATGGTCTTTCAAATGCATTTTCACTGTGTAAATGATATTATTTATAACCTACCAAAAAACCCGAAAAACTAAAACCAAAAAATCGAATAACAGCTAATAAACAATAACTAATCCTCAATAATCAATCACGAACAAAGACGTCGGATTGGGAAGGTGATAAAACCATGAGCCATATTTAGAACAGAAAATGAAAATTTTATTACAACGAACATAAACAAACGAATGAACAAAGACTGTCTCCTTACGTATCACTCGTGGGTTATGTAGTACGTTTGGCAGCGCCCGCCATGCTGAGTGGACATGGCGCCACCTTGAAACTGGCTCTCGTGCTGTGTCACACGATTGGACGGACCATGTTACTCAATCTTCCGAATTTGTCAAAATCTTCCGAGTTTGTCAAAATCTTCCGAGTTTGTCAAAATCTTCCGAGTTTGTCAAAATCTTCCGAGTTTGTCAAAATCTTCCGAGTTTGTCAAAATCTTCCGAGTTTGTCAAAATCTTCCGAGTTTGTCAAAATCTTCCGAGTTTGTCAAAATCTTCCGAGTTTGTCAAAATCTTCCGAGTTTGTCAAAATCTTCCGAGTTTGTCAAAATCTTCCGAGTTTGTCAAAATCTTCCGAGTTTGTCAAAATCTTCCGAGTTTGTCAAAATCTTCCGAGTTTGTCAAAATCTTCCGAGTTTGTCAAAATCTTCCGAGTTTGTCAAAATCTTCCGAGTTTGTCAAAATCTTCCGAGTTTGTCAAAATCTTCCGAGTTTGTCAAAATCTTCCGAGTTTGTCAAAATCTTCCGAGTTTGTCAAAATCTTCCGAGTTTGTCAAAATCTTCCGAGTTTGTCAAAATCTTCCGAGTTTGTCAAAATCTTCCGAGTTTGTCAAAATCTTCCGAGTTTGTCAAAATCTTCCGAGTTTGTCAAAATCTTCCGAGTTTGTCAAAATCTTCCGAGTTTGTCAAAATCTTCCGAGTTTGTCAAAATCTTCCGAGTTTGTCAAAATCTTCCGAGTTTGTCAAAATCTTCCGAGTTTGTCAAAATCTTCCGAGTTTGTCAAAATCTTCCGAGTTTGTCAAAATCTTCCGAGTTTGTCAAAATCTTCCGAGTTTGTCAAAATCTTCCGAGTTTGTCAAAATCTTCCGAGTTTGTCCAAATCTTCCGAGTTTGTCCAAATCTTCCGAGTTTGTCCAAATCTTCCGAGTTTGTCCAAATCTTCCGAGTTTGTCCAAATCTTCCGAGTTTGTCCAAATCTTCCGAGTTTGTCCAAATCTTCCGAGTTTGTCCAAATCTTCCGAGTTTGTCCAAATCTTCCGAGTTTGTCCAAATCTTCCGAGTTTGTCCAAATCTTCCGAGTTTGTCCAAATCTTCCGAGTTTGTCCAAATCTTCCGAGTTTGTCCAAATCTTCCGAGTTTGTCCAAATCTTCCGAGTTTGTCCAAATCTTCCGAGTTTGTCCAAATCTTCCGAGTTTGTCCAAATCTTCCGAGTTTGTCCAAATCTTCCGAGTTTGTCCAAATCTTCCGAGTTTGTCCAAATCTTCCGAGTTTGTCCAAATCTTCCGAGTTTGTCCAAATCTTCCGAGTTTGTCCAAATCTTCCGAGTTTGTCCAAATCTTCCGAGTTTGTCCAAATCTTCCGAGTTTGTCCAAATCTTCCGAGTTTGTCCAAATCTTCCGAGTTTGTCCAAATCTTCCGAGTTTGTCCAAATCTTCCGAGTTTGTCCAAATCTTCCGAGTTTGTCCAAATCTTCCGAGTTTGTCCAAATCTTCCGAGTTTGTCCAAATCTTCCGAGTTTGTCCAAATCTTCCGAGTTTGTCCAAATCTTCCGAGTTTGTCCAAATCTTCCGAGTTTGTCCAAATCTTCCGAGTTTGTCCAAATCTTCCGAGTTTGTCCAAATCTTCCGAGTTTGTCCAAATCTTCCGAGTTTGTCCAAATCTTCCGAGTTTGTCCAAATCTTCCGAGTTTGTCCAAATCTTCCGAGTTTGTCCAAATCTTCCGAGTTTGTCCAAATCTTCCGAGTTTGTCCAAATCTTCCGAGTTTGTCCAAATCTTCCGAGTTTGTCCAAATCTTCCGAGTTTGTCCAAATCTTCCGAGTTTGTCCAAATCTTCCGAGTTTGTCCAAATCTTCCGAGTTTGTCCAAATCTTCCGAGTTTGTCCAAATCTTCCGAGTTTGTCCAAATCTTCCGAGTTTGTCCAAATCTTCCGAGTTTGTCCAAATCTTCCGAGTTTGTCCAAATCTTCCGAGTTTGTCCAAATCTTCCGAGTTTGTCCAAATCTTCCGAGTTTGTCCAAATCTTCCGAGTTTGTCCAAATCTTCCGAGTTTGTCCAAATCTTCCGAGTTTGTCCAAATCTTCCGAGTTTGTCCAAATCTTCCGAGTTTGTCCAAATCTTCCGAGTTTGTCCAAATCTTCCGAGTCTGTCCAAATCTTCCGAGTCTGTCCAAATCTTCCGAGTCTGTCCAAATCTTCCGAGTTTGTCCAAATCTTCCGAGTCTGTCCAAATCTTCCGAGTTTGTCCAAATCTTCCGAGTTTGTCCAAATCTTCCGAGTTTGTCCAAATCTTCCGAGTTTGTCCAAATCTTCCGAGTTTGTCCAAATCTTCCGAGTTTGTCAAAAGATCTTATAATCAAGTCCACGTGCTTCAAGCACAAGGACATACATAAAGCAACGTGGACAAAGCCGGGCGGAGCTGCGCAAAACTAAATCGATCATTTCCTCATTGATAATAGACGCCATACAAACGTTCTCTTTTTAGTAGTAGCCAAATTAAGAGCGAGACTAGTAGCAAGTCAAAATAGTAAGCGAACGAACAAAGTAGAAAGTTTCGATATGGAAAAATTACGAGACAGAGCAGAGCAAATTAGGTACCAGGTAGAAATTTCGAACATGTTTCAGACGCTTGAGGAAACAGATACGTCGCCGGAGGGACATGACGAACCGAACAGCTTATCGAGGGTTATCGAAAAAACGGTAACAGAGGCCGCGAAGAAAGTGCTGGGTAAAAAGAAAAAGCCAAAGAGCCAACCATGGTTTGACGAAGAGTGCGAACTCTGGTTTGCAAGGCGCAAAAAGGCTAAATTAGACAGCTTACACAATGGAAGTGATAGGACCGTAGAAGAGTATCGTAACGTGAGAAAAAAGGCTGGCGCGATATACAGGAATAAGAAGCGTGAGTATCACAAGAACGAAATTAGGAGGATAGAAACAAACAGTAAGGGAAATAACCTCCGCGAAATGTACAAAGGAATAGACGCCATTAGAAAACGTTTTCAGAGTAGAGCGCAGTTGCTGATGAAAGATGAGGACGGGAACCTTGTAACAAGTGAAAACGAACTGTTGTCGTTGTGGAGAAGCTACTTTGATAAGTTACTAAATTTACATAAAAACTGCGAAGAAATAGGGGATTAAATTCATACTGCTGATCTCCACATGGAGGAACCAACCTACAAAGAAGTAGAGGCGCAGATAAAAAAACTAAAAAGTTACAAGGTCGCGGGAAACGACTCTATACCAGCTGAATTACTTAAATACGAGGGCACCGCGCTTATTTTCAAAATTTATAAACTAGTATGTGCCATCTGGAAATATGAAACAATACCGGAAAACTGGAAAGAATCTATCATTATACCGATTTTTAAAAAGGGGACTAAGACAGACTGCAATAACTATAGGGATATTTCACTCTTAGCAACGTGCTACAAAATTTTGTCAAATGTAATACAAGCCAGGCTCACTCCATTCGCAGAAGATATAATAGGAGATTATCAGTGTGGATTCCGGCGCGACAGATCGACGAGCGATCAAATATTTACTATAAGACAACTATTAGAGAAAAAGTAGGAATTTTGTGAAACCATACATCAGCTATTTGTAGATTTTAAAAAAGCGTACGATTCTATTAAGCAAAGCAAAATATACGAAATTCTTGTACTTCTCGGTGTACCGAAAAAACTCGTGAAACTAATTGAAATGTGTTTAAGCGGAAGCAGAGGAAAAGTCCGAATAGGCGGTAATGTATCCAAATCGTTCATGATACGCGACGGTTTGAAACAGGGTGACGGGCTCTCCACGGTGCTCTTTAACTTAACGTTAGAGTATGTTGTTAGAAAAATGCAGGTTAACGAACTAGGCGCAACACTTAATGGAACAATGCAGATACTAGGATATGCAGACGATTTAGATATAGTGGGGGATGATAGGGAAACGGTGGCAAGAAACGCGGAAATCCTCATAAAAGCGGCGGAGGAGACAGGGCTACAAGTGGGTGAATCGAAAACAAAATATACGGTTATGGATAGACGAGGCATCTGCGAAGGGGAGGGAGATCTCAGAGTTGGAAATTTTACTTTTGAAAAGGTTAGCGAATTCAGATAAACAAGAGACTCCATTCCTAAAGTCATTGCATTAAAAAGAGCATAAAATTACCTATCTTTCACAACCGCAAATTTTGGATAGGCCCCTTCCCTTATTTTCTTATACACGAGAAAAATCATATTACAAAATATCGACAATTATATTAATAAAATTGCGACCCTTTCTACATTCTTCACCTTTATAAACTTTGTACTGTCAAATTTTTTATTTGCTAATAAAATATTTCTTGACATGTTCAACAATTATAATATTTGTATTTTAAAATTCTGTTTGGTCATTCGTGATGATCAAGCTATCAATTTTACAAAAAGTTATCTCAAAGAAAAATATTCAATTTAGAATACCATCCATAACATTGATAATATTATGACCTTGTGTACTTCACTTCACATTTATCAACTTTGTATTGTCAAATTTTCACATTTTAACATTCTTTTTGATCATTGCCGCTGGTCAAACTACTACTAATTTTATAGAAACTTCCCTTAAATAACACTATGAATTTAATATATCACTCATTCGATTAATATGAGACTACGACCTCTCTATCTCATTTCACCAATATCAACCCTGTAGTTCCAAATTCTTTTCTACTTCACCGCCTGTGCAAACGTCCTATGCCTCTCCAAATGTACTTTCGGATGAGTTTCTTTTCGCTACTCGCCCGAAATATTGCAGTTTCTCCAGAAGCTCACGAGAAAGGACAACCCCGTATAAATTATGCGATGCAGGATTTTTACCGCCACTCGCTTCTTCGTTTCTGCCCCTCTCCCCCCTCCTTTTCCACATTATGCATGCACCTTTACATTTGCAATGAAGCCATGTATATGATACGAGAGAGTGCGGTAGATTTTATGTGCGCTCTCGAATAAACAGCCGATGCGTAATTTATACGTTATGAAACTTGGTTGGAATAATTTATTTCGTACCTGTTGTATCTCGTGTAAAGTGTGCATTTTGTGTAAAATGTTTTAACTGCATTGCGAGATTGCGTGATGATCTTCTTAATTTGAAAATATTGAGAAAGTTCAGTTTGCTCAAAATGCTTTCGAAAATGACGTTGAACTATCGTTTTGCAATATTAATTATAGACTGTGCAAAAAACGATTATTATGAATATTCAAACTACAAATAATTAATGTTGCTAAAAGAGATTGAACTGTTTTAATCCTCTTTTTATTATTTTTCGATGAAAATTATTTATTATTAAATAAAAATATTCTCTAATTAGACTAATATTTATTAATTTTAGAATGAGGTTACACGTAAATGTAATTAAAAATTAGGATTCGACGAATTTATGAAATATTCATAAAAATGAAGCAAATCTAAGAATTTTATGAGATTTGCGAAGGGATCGACGTAATAAGTTAAAACAGGAACATTCATTTAAATTTCCAGCAAAACTTTCATAACCGGTTTGTCAGCATCATCATACCTTCCTTTTTTTTATTTTATAACAATGTACGCATTTAGAATTATTTCTTATATATAATTTTTTAAAGTAAAAAAATTACTTAGCCTACATATCCAATAGAAAACTGTACACTAATAAAATAATCGCATAATTAAAATAAATCTGTTATCTTCAAACGCATTTACTAGACTTAAGTAATTGTCTACTATACTTAACTAAACTGTTTTTGGTTCAGAATAATATTTATTTCGTTTCAAGCACATTTTATCTTAATGAACACTGTTTGTGATTAAATAAAGATTTCCTTCTCAAAAGTAAAGACCAATTTTAAGCAATCATTTTGAAATTGATATGTTAATAAGAAAAGAATATTTTCTAAAGTATGCATATGTGTGTGTGTATATGTGTGTGTGTATGCATGGACGTGGATGAGCATTACTCTGCATATGCAGGGTGAAACTTAATGTTACAGAGCTCATTTTATTGTTTTTTTTATTGAGGATGGGGGGCAAAAGCTTTTTTTGTTCTCGATGTTTCTTAGTTTTTATAGCGGTTTTTCGATTTTTGGGTTTCAGTTTCCCATTTTTCTTTTGGTACAATAGAAATAATATCATCGATGCAGCTAAAAGACATTTGAACGAGCATAAAATTACCAAACGTTTCCGATCCGAAAGTTTATAAGGTTCCCTTCTTTTGTTATACACGAAAACGTTATTTTTTGTTTAAACGGTTATATCTCGGAAACATATGAGGGAAAACTTTTGTAAAAATTTGATTAGAAATATGGAGAGGAATGTTCAGTAAAATTTTGAGTCGTGACCTTTTTTTTTGACGATAAAAGAATATTGTTGTAATAAAATCGAGTTCTTTTCTCCGACGATAACTGAAGTAAATCGGCAGCATTTTATCTGGAACTTTGCAAAAAGGTAGTTTTTTACTATCTCATGACCTGTGTGTTTTTTCAGATCATGAGACCTACTATTTTCTACCTACTACTGATATTGAGGATATGTGTTTTATGAAATTTCTTTCATATTATATATTTCTTATATCTCGTGAACAATGCGGTCATTTTTTACCAAACACAGCAATTTTTTCGTTTTTATATAAAGATTCAAAATTCAAAAGAAATTTCAAGATTCATCGACTTGTTTCTGTTTTATAAAGATTTTTCGATTATTCGATTTTTCAGATTTAGATTTTCGGGTTTATTGACATGTTAGAAATATTATGATCAATTTTGTGTAAATGCATTAAGAGAGCATAAAATTACCTATCTTTCATAACTATAAATTTTAGATAGGCTCTTTCTCTTCTTTTGTTATACACGAAAACGTAATTTTTAGTTTAAACGGTTATATTTCGGAAAGATATAGCAATTTAAAATTAATTTATAAGAACAAAGAATTTCATATTGGAGCAATTAATTTAATTTGAAGAATTTACGTACCAATGAATTGGCAATGGCTTATTGTTCGTATTGTTAATAGGTCAAAATCCATAAAATATGATAGAACAGAATTTACCTATTTACTAAAGTCAGAATTTCTAGTAACAATTTCGAGCTAAAATGTATACACATACATTTTCTATTTTCGCAACAATCGTAATATTCAAAAGTCAATAAATGTCAGCCTTGACATAGTGTCCTCGAGTTTTTATCATCTGACAACATAATACGTCTAACATTTGAATACAAAGTAAATTCTTTTTCACACATATTGAAGCAGAAGTTGTAGTTAAATACCTAGTTGACCATTCATTATCTTTAAATTCTTTTTGTATTTGTAAGATATGCTATTTTTGTATACGAAAAACTCATGATAAATTAAAGTCATATAAGCAAAATGCAGAAAAAAAATTAAAAATATAAAAAAATTAAAATACTAAACTTGTATATATAGATAAAATTAGTGTAACTGGATTTGAGAAAAAGAATATTTGTATTATACAAGAAATTTCATAATTCACTAAAGTTCGAAATCTAATTTGATCGTAATAAGTTTAATTTCTATGAATTAATTTATCTTTTGAACCGGCCCTAGAAAAATCACATTGCTGAGATGTTCCGCTGTCACAGTACAGGGAGGTTCACACTGACACGAGTTTACAGTTGTGGGAGATTCTACTGTACCTGTAAATAACCAAAAAGATGTATCCGACAAATACTTTTTTTGGTTACGTTTTTAAATCACATATATCGACTAAGGGGGGAGTCTGATCCAGCCGAGGTTGTTTTAAAATGCGTTTTTTCAGAGATAAAATTTATTTTCGATTACAGAACTTTTAGTACATGTAAAAGTGCATCTAGAAAATAAAATTCAACGTGGATAATGCGATTTTAATATCCATATATATATAGATATAGTGGCCGCAAGCGGAGGGTCCGGCAAAATTCGGCGGCAATTCCCCAGTCCTTGGAAAAAATCTGAAATATACGATTCTGGAAAATTTCGTTAGAGTATGAACGTAAAATTGCGCATGAACCACAGCTTATAGAAATTTTTTTTTACAAATAGTGGCTAAAAAACGAAAATTAATGAAAAAATTGACCTTAATTTTGCAATAACTTTTTCCACGACTGATAATTTTTTATACGTGGAGGTTCGTCCGCACAAAAATTCAATTATCTTTCATTTAAGCTGTCGATGAAGTCAATCAGTCGAAAACTCTATGAGCTACGATTGCTGCCGATTCGAAAAAAGTGATTTCGAGAAAAACGCGTTTAAAGTTTTCGGGCCACTCCGTTCTCCATTCTACCTGCTTGGCGCGCACCCGCTCCTAACTACGGTTCAAAGTCGAATTAGATGCTATAACTTTGGGAATGTATTTTTCATATGTATAGGAAGGTTTTAAGGCAAAAAAAGATGAATGTTTTGCATAAAATTTAAGCACTTTTAGACAACTCTATCGGAGTTTTTACTCGATGAAAAGGTGGAATTCTCATGAAACTGCTTAGAGTGTAAAATTACTTTTCCGTCAAGTAAAATTTGGACTCCAATAGAGTAATCGTGTTATCCTAAGTATGAGGAAAAGTTAATCTAAAGTGAATTTATATTTTATCTAACTTATATTAGTATTTCAATATAAGCCTTTCACTCAGATTCTAGATTAATCATTTAACTCTAAATACTTAACCCGCGAGTAAGCGCGCTTTTCGGTCCTACGCGGACACGCGCGTGGTCACCTCTGAGGCGTCAAATTCAGGTAAAAAGTGCTGACAAGGATTTCTAACATGTCTAAAATTCTAAAAACATTTGGGGTAACTTGTTTATCAATAATAAACATTTGTTTAATATTTTTTGACATTGTAAGTATCTTTTCTTTTAATTTGTTAATAATTTTTTTTTTCAATTTTCTTCAAATTTTCTTTTGGTTTTATTTGATGCTAAATAACATTTCTGAAGAATACATAAAAGTTCCAACAAGTAAAACTCCAAAATAGTCACGTACATATCCTAATCCTTCGTTAGAATTTCATTTTATCCGCATTCATAGATTAAAGCGGACAAGCGCGCGTAGACTCGCAGAGCCGAGTAAAAACGTCCAATTTGGCTTCTCTCACTGGCGCCGCACTATCTCCGCAGGGAGGCAAATCACTTTCGCGCGCGCATGCACCGCAAACGCATTCAGACGTTCTTCCCACGCGGAGCAAAATTGCCGAACATATATTATGTGCGCGCGCGGGTATATTCCGAAGGCCAGAATTACACCAGTTTCAGGGGGAAATTTGCACGAATGAGGCGACGGAGCAAACGAAGTTCGAGAAAAACTCGAATTCTTTAGCTTAAAGGTGTAGCTATTTTGGCAAGAATTTTCGGGTAATGCCTTTTTACTCGTTATACATTTTGCTGGGGTCCTATCGAAATATCGATTAGAATATTATCGCCGATTAATTAAAAAGCGCTTGAAATGAGTGGAAATATACGCTGATCGGTGAACAAATGTTAGTTTAGTCAAGAGTTGTTTATAAAAGACTGAAAATTTAAGATTTTCTGACGATTAGTGTATAGAGTGGATGTACCGTTTGTGGCCAGTGCTCCTGTTTTGGCCATGTAAAATAATTTTAATCATTTTAAAAGTTTTAACTGTCAAATTCCATACAACTTCGGCATTAACATGATACTTAAGTACTTTTAAACATTGTATAATA
Source organism: Gastracanthus pulcherrimus (assembly GCA_949152435.1). NCBI lineage: Eukaryota > Metazoa > Arthropoda > Insecta > Hymenoptera > Pteromalidae > Gastracanthus > Gastracanthus pulcherrimus. The sequence continues at coordinate 136,525,753 of OX424576.1, read as the reverse complement.
CTGAAGGTACAGTTAGCTCAGTATATTTTGACACAAGAAATACTTTTAGTTTGAGGTGTGTCGAAAATGGCATTTTCTTACGCAAATCGACAAGAGAAGCAGATGACCAAAATGTTCATATTACTTAGTAATATTATTTGCGGTAAAAAATAACTGCATAGGTATAATTAATTTGGTTAAAATATTCAGAATAAATTTAAAAATTACAAAGAAAACTGTAATTTTATAGAAACTAAAGAGGTGGCTAGAAGTGGTACAACAAAAACATTTATATACTAGATTTGGCCATAGTACCTCAGTCATAAAAATACATCAGGTTTACTTTTTACATGATTATTTTAAGTTTTGTAAGTCTACGAAATAGATAATATGATTTCAAACGACATTTTTAGTCAGTAAAAAGATTAATTTAAGTAAAATACTAGAGGCATCAAAAGTATTTTCACCCGTTTTTAATGTTTTGCTTTCTAAAAGAGAAAGTTTTGTGATGGTAAAATTTTTTTCTTTTTTTTTACGTATAAACATGTTTTACGCTTTGGGGAGTCTGAATACACTAGTCTTAGAAATGTATGTATGTATGTGTGTGTGTGTGGGGGGGGGGTGGTTAGTATGTAGCATATCATCATTCGTTCAACCTGCGGTATAAGTTTCCCAAACTTTGCACAGTTGTTTGCTATCAATATCCGGTGTGCGCCTGAAACTTTCACGGAAAATGATCCAATAAATTTTTTTTATGACCATTTTTCAAAATTTAAGAATTTTCAAATTTTGGTCTTTTGAATATTCTCAATGCAGGAATGGTTTTTGGGAAACGAATCTTTTACAGAACAAAGTACTCATAAAATCCTTCATTTTAGGACCGGAAACGATTTTATATGAGTCGTCTTTCAGTTGTTAAACTGTGTGACAAAATTTTATTTTTCAACGTTTATTACTCGAAAACTATACGATAAAAGTCAGTGAAATTTTTACTAAATACTTGTTTCATATAAAGGTACAATCCTGTAAATTTATAGGTAATTAGACGGTTTGTTTTCTGAGAAGAAGAATAAAATGTCAAAAAAATACATTTTCTTTTTGGACAACGATAACGTGAGGGATACTTTATGTAATACCTTGAAAATTTGATAGAATGTTTGTTAGATATCAGGTTATTCTCTGAATATTTTTGAGCCGCTTTGGTTCATAATCTTCTGAGATATTAGAGATTATTCCATTTAAAATACATTTACACCCTGTATATCACGACATCTCTAAGCTTTATCTTGTACTCTTTCTTATAGATATTAAGTCTTATTATATATGAGATTTAATATTCTACACTTCTAACCAATTTTACATATTATATTGCACGAAAAAATCCAAAAATTCGAAAGATAATGTTATGTTATAAATATTATTATTTTGTGATTTTTTAAGTATGATTTAATAATCGCATAATTTATTTTAGCAATATTGAATCTGTATCTATTTATAATAGAGCATAGAAAGATTATAATTTTTATACTATTTTGATGATGCAATTTGTATATAGTATATGTTAAATAGTTGTCAATATTTTAAATGAGTGATTTTAAAAAATGATGCGTTTTTGTGTCTATTGCATTTTTTTTAACAATGAAAGAATAAAAGCATTAATCCAATTTTTTATAAGTACAGATTTTGTTTGATTTTATACATAAAAATAGATTTTAGAGTCAATGACACATCGCTGATACCCTGATATACGATATATACGATAATATGTTTATTCCAAATTTTCATTTTTCAGTAGGGCACAAATCACTAAATGAAAATAGTTAGACAGGAAAATAATAATGACAGACGATACTACACAGCTCTCCCTTATTTATGTAATAATTTTAATTAAATTCTCTTTGGAAAAGGATAGTGCCAAAGCAGTTGGCAGCGTTTTCTTCTTGTAACGCGGCGGAAATGTTCGGATTGATACCTCAATTGGGGTTTGAGTGTTGGGGTTGGAATATGTTTTTGGAGAAAAGTTAATTTTTGTAGTATGTACTTTGCAGGTGGAGATTAAACGAAATATTTAGGTGCTTATCGGTTTTCTCTTTTATCTATTTTGAGCCACAGTAAGATATTTAATCTCGTTAATGTCTAATGTGACTATATAATACTTGGCATACAAAAAATTGTAATGCCTTAAAATTACAAATAAATTGACGATATATTTTTAGGTGAGGATAAAATATTCATCATATATTACCTACTTTTCGGTTAATTTAAATATTTTATAAAATACAATGAAAAATTTTTTTAAAAACTTTTTTATGTTTGTTTTTTTTTGTTATGTTTTTTTATGTTTGGTCTTTTTGTTTGGCAATAATACAATCTTATATATTTCCTGCTCTAACACAAGCTTCTGAGATTCAGACGGATAGGATTGGAGTTTTGGGGGTTTTACTGTGTTCAAAATACATATATCTATACTTATATCTGTTCAAGTCTGAATTATTTTATTTTTTAACAATTTAAACGTACAAATGTCTTAAATAGGCTATAACTTTGACCAATAATTTTTTTATTCAAATTGCCACACTCACATCCTAATGTATATTTTGAACATAATAAAACTCAAAAAACTTCAATCGGATCAGTTTGACTCTCAAAACGTTGCAGCAGAGCAAGAAAAATACAAGTTTGTACAACAAGTCGAACAAAAAGATCTTATTTTAAGTTATGGTTACGTTTTTATATTTGCCAATGGCGAAATTCGAACCCAAGCTTGTTTTCTATTCTCGTCAGAAAGCGAGAGCGCTAACCACAGCGCTACCCCTCCACACTGGCCGCCTTGTTTCATTTCGAGTATATCTCTTATTGCACCTATATTTCTCCTGCTTTGTCACATTATACACATGATATTATATTTTAATAAAATATTCAAATTTACCAAAAAAAATTGGTAATATATGAAGAATAATTTATCCTCACCTAAAAACATATAACCAATTTATTTGTAATCTTAATGTTGTTTGGTCCCCTTAATTAGACAATTAATTCAGTTCTTGACGATCTTTAATTATACCTGAATATTTTACACCTCAGTTTATCAAGTCAAACATTTATAGCTTAAAATAAACTATTTCTAGATCATACTATTATGAACAGAACACCCAAATTAAGTGTTATTTCGTACACTTAACTAAAAATTGACATTGATAAATATAACTGTAGATACTAGTTGAATGCACAAATTAACATTCAACTGAGTATTTTTTTCTTAAGGGTATATTTTCTAAACTGTCATAATATAAAGTTACACGGTCTTTTGCAAATATCTGTAGCCTGTACTTATATTTAAAATTATTCAGGATAATTTTCTTTTTTCAGTGAAGATGAAATATATTTAACAAAGTTCTTGCGCATACCACATTGACACACAGATCTAAACTAAATTTTTATATATTTTTAAAAGTATGAACGACACAAATTCGCTTCTTTATCAGTTTATAATTTACCATTTATCTAAAAGAATATACTTACGTGCGATTTTGCTAAAATTTGTTTAGAAATACTGTATTTTAAAATATTTTAAATAATATATTAATAAAGTTTCATTCGTATTCTTCAATTTACTAGGTATGCATAGACGAAGTATAAATTTAGAATTTAGAAATCAACATACATTTAAGAGAATAATGAACATTTTAGAGAATTAAAAGAAAAGTATGTATTATAAAAAGCTTATACCTAAAGAAAAATAAGTAATAGATTATGAACGAAACGTAAGGCGAACCTACGCAATGGATTACATTGCTGGGGCGTCTAGCCCACTGAAGGCTTAGCTGGTTTTATTGCTGTCAGAAACTCACATTCCTTTGTTTGCCTTTGTTTTAAAAATTCCTTTCTTCAAAGTTTATGTAATTTTAATAATACCGTGAAAGCGATATAATTTTGTAAGGAATATAATTTGAGATATCTGTTCAGTAAACATTGGAACCTGAGAAATATACGACATTTTTTATTTCCAAAAAATCTGATAGTTGAGAAACATGAGATATACGCGTAAGGCGATGCTTTAAACTTCATAGTACACGCGATGGAAGGAACATTGGTCATACATTTGGTCTGCGTGAAATATTCGATATCGTCATAAGGACTAAAAGTGCCTATGGCCTAGCATATATTTTAGTTTGTGTTATGAATAGTTAGCAAAGAAATTCGAGATTGGAATTTCTAACTCGTTTTTTTAATGTTTCGGATAAATGTAAATCTAAAATAAGTAGGGTACTTGTCCGTATTAGTATGCCTTGAAGCAATTTTTTGCATTTAATAATTGATTGCTGAACGCATATAGCTTTAATCTTTGCTATTGAAGTTTACATAGGTACTCTAACGTTCCGTGTTTAAGATGGAATTTGTTTTAATTGAATATATTAAGCATTCATACAGATATATTAGAAATAAAAAAAAATGTTTTGGTCCATATTAGTGTGCTTCTTCAATGGGCTATAACGTATTACTGTGCCCAAGCTGCCCGTATTAGTGTGCGTGTCCACAATTCTGTGCCCCCCATTAGTGTGCCTGCTCAAAAAACTGTGCCCCCGATTAGTGTGCTCATGAAATCTAATTTTAATTATTTCTATAATTACTGCTTTTATAGATTAATTAATATTAATGGAATCCATTTTTTGTTTATATTTTCATATACGAACAAACTCATCAATAGAATTCACGTCCGCACTCGCAATCAAATAAAATTGGTTGATCTATGGACGAGAGTCACCTTGAAGGTTTTGAATGAATTCGTAAAATCTCATTTTGCTATTTTTGACCAATTTCGGATTCGAAATTTGAAAAATTTACCCACTAAGTAGTCGATTAGCAAAAATCACAGAAATTACTTTCTAGAAATTGGTTTTAAAAAGTCATCTATATGATAATAAAACCGATATCTCATCGGGCCATGGATATTTGGAATGAATCCATAAAATCAAATTTGTCATTTTTGACTTTGTTAGACTTTGCTCCACCATTATAATATGATTATCTGTACCGGTTATTGAAACAATGGTGACAACAATATGCGCATGCGAGAAAACTAAAAAAATTAATTGGATCTCCATAAAAAATAATAAAATATATGTTAACGAAAAAGAGCGGAGTCAAAAGAAAACGAATAACCATAAAAGAAAATTTTAATTATTTCTATAATTACTGCTTTTATAAATTAATTAATATTAATGGAATCCATTTTTTGTTTAAGTATAAGATAACTTAAAATAAGATTACTTAAATAATTTTATTATTGTTATTTTTTATTTATATATTATTTTGAAATATTATAATAAACAATTGTAATTAGGTAGTTTTTAATTAATAATTAATAAATATAAATAATGTTTCAAAATATTTGAAATTAATAAACGTGACAGACAGAGAGATATTATGAACAAAACTAAGTATTTGACACAGAATTCATAATCTATAAATTATCTAAATTCATGCAAACTGATACAATCATAATGATTTATTATGTACTATTCCATAGTATAATCAGTTATGGTATTATAGCTTGGCGAGGCGTTCATAGAACTCATATAGTCCTATTGCAAAGACTATAAAATAGGATACTAAAAGTTATAAATAAAAATAAGTTTGCCGAAAAAATTCCATTCAATATAATTTATTTATTTAAATAGATTATTTGATTTTGAATCTCTAATTTATAATTACATGACACTTAGTCAAATCTATGTTAAGTCAAAAAGGAAACTAGAAATACAAATACAGCTATTCCTAGAAGGTACTTAGCAATAAGCATTAAAAACTGACCTCAAAATTCTGAGAAATTCAAAATATGTTAAATGGAAACTAAAGACTTGGATTAAAAATGTTATTCAATGATACAACTGATTGTTAATAATATTATAAATTAATAGTTTTATAATTCTTAAGTGATATAAACTAGTAATGTTCTTATAACATTTTACAGATTTTATAAAATTATATAAACTGTTAAAGAGTTAGCTAGCTCGCTGAATTTTAGTTTCAAGTCGTAGTTAGTTAGTCGTAGTTAATAAGTTTTTTTATGTTTTTTATGTTTATTTAGTTTGTAATACTAATTACTAACATAATTAGTTTCTGGAATAAATCAATAAATCAAAAAGTATTAATAAATTTTATCATATTATGTATATTTTGTTAGTTATACTTACAAATTTCATTAACAACAACTTTGGAAAAAATAAAGCTTGCGAAAACTTCTTCTCCCTTCTACAAGCAGAAGTGAGGTTATTCTATCGATCATGAGAGGGCGCATAAACACGGACAAACTTCGAAAATCTCGCGGTATTACTGGATTCATTAATAAATTAATAAATTGAGTCTAAAATGCTCATTTCACATTTTTTAATATTAAATTGAATTATTTTCTGATACAATAAATATTTTGTTTGTCATAAATCACGTCCGAATAATTAAATTAAGTTTTGAAAGTCAAGAAATCCTTAGCATTTTAGACAAGGAAACAAAGTAAAACCACCAAATCATGATTCATATGTTTAAAAAAATTATAACTCTATGAAAAACATTTTAAACTTTCATATAACTCTTGTAAACTCTAACTTAATAGTTTATCTTAGTTTTAAAAATATTTTTACTGATTCATTCATGATTTAATCGCTCCAAATTACATTAAAAAAATAGGCACACAAATATGGACAGGCTCATAAATATGGACAAGTACCCTATTAACAATTTTTATAAAAACATAGTTTTTCAAAGAAACAAAGCCGATTTTTGCAATCGTTTCCAAAATTAATTCAAATTTCTAACAATTAATAAAAACTCGATATGTTAACATAATTTTAAGATTGTAAAGAATGACAAAATCGATCACTTGAATAGTACAATAACACGAGATGTAAACAAATTTGTGACAATTCATGATCCATTTCTGCATAATGTAGGTGCAAACCCGTTAAACTACTAAAATACACTAAAGGATTTAAATTTAATATCAGCATATCCGCATAAAATATTTGACTGTGCATACTAACTTTTTAACTTGATTAGTACTCATCAATATTTCTTGATCGATAATTCTTGTTAATCTCATATCAAATTAAACTTTTGTAGCTGGCTGCTAGAATCAATTTTAATCGCGCGTACGTATGTCTGAACAGTCTGACTATCACCGTACCTTTTCTACTGAGTCCCTGTATACATCCTTCTATTATGCATCATTACTTATTCCTTTTGCTTTATTTTTTAACTTCTTCTTTTATATCTGAAAATTATGTATTTCTTAGTCTATATTTTTTTGTTCGGGCAAACAATTTAAAATTAAAATTAATTCTCAGTTATTATTTTAAATTATATGTCACACCTGCAATACAAGACTATAGTAACTCCAAATTGTTTTAACTTGATGTTTGTATGCAAAAATGGTCATGAAAAAAATAAAAGCCCTTCATGTAGTATGACATTTACTTCAGAAATCGATTGAAAACGTGTGAGCAACTATAATACAATAATATAATTTAAATGAAAAAAAATCTCAAAAACAGCGTGACGCAATTTATAAATGGCCCCTTACAGTGTTACCTCATCTATTTTTTTACTCGAAGACTCTTATCTATTTCAACCTTTCGTCTATGTTTCCCGTACCTTATTAACTAATAAGAAACCTTTTTTAAATTCTATTTTTCAATATTTTGCATATGTTATTTTATATATTTCGACTTGTACCTAACCTAATTTAGTCCGTTTATACTTTTTTGTACATATAATAATTTAATAAAAAAGTAACTGAAAACTGATCAAGTTCAAATAGATGAGAGAATTCGGTCTCTTGCTGTTAAAGTAGATGAGGTACTACTATTTGTTCGCTTTAGGGTGATGGTAAACCTCCTATCACCGTCAAATACGGGGAACCACTTATAACATTCAATTTTCAATTTTGAGAAAATATCTCTCTGAAAAATTGTTGTTTCTGATTAGGACAATAACGTTTCATAAAGATATTTGCTAACAATTGAAAATTAAATGAGAAAAGTGGTTCCTCGTATTTGGCGGTGACAGATGGCTTTAGAATCACCAGATACTAACTATAGTAATGCTGTAAGTAATGTCCTAATTGCGTAGTCTTAATTTAGACATTGTCAGAATCTGGAAGTAGACAAATAAAAAAAGTATAATATATAATGTAAAGAATATATTAACTACTGCAACATCTGAAAAAGACAGTTTTTGAACATTTTTAAAAAGATATTGCATAGAGTAATATAATTCCAAATTTTCTTTATTAAAGAAGCTTAAAGGTTATTTGTTCACATAATTAATTAACAGTAATATTTAACAAATGTATTAGCTTAATTTTAATAATCATACAAAGTTTGAAATTATGATTCTATGTATATATTTTTTTTAATTCCAAATTCTCTTTTTTCAGAGTAACAGAGAAAGAAGCGATGATAGTTCCATATTCAATCTATTTACTAATTTATTTGATAACGGATGTTGATTCACCCATAACAAGAATAAAAAATATACAAATTTAAAAATTAACAAAAAACTTAAAATTGTACATCAGCTATTAAACTCGACCCAAAACATCTATTTTCGCCACTTGACAGCAATAATCCGTCAAACTCTCGTGACTCGCGCCCGAGCTTAAAGCGAAGTCGTGCGCGAACGAGCCGCACACGTACTGATGACCATCACACCATCGAAACCTCACACGTGTCTCTGTCTCACTCACTCCCCCTCTCTGCTCTTGTTTCAGCTAAAAGACCACCTGTGGAGGAAACGGCGAGCTTCTTGCAGGCCCTCCTGGCAAGTCACGGACCTAATTATCTCGAGAAGCTCTTTGGCAGTAAGGCGAGGGACGCCCTGGCGCCCCTTGGCGGAGTGAACAAAGTTGCGATCGCCCTGTCGGGTGAGTATTCCAACCTGACCTACGTGTATACGAGGATACTAGTGTAGTATGTACACAGACGCATGTTAGACACTTACTCTAGCTTCGGCTTTCTCTCCGGCAAATTGGAATTTTCATAATTTATTCCGTAATCATAGAATGGTATAGTACGTATCTTCTATGGCTATATGGGGGAGAGTTATGCAATATGAATGTGCATAGGTACTTTGAATGTAAGTTTTGATTGTCTAGGTGAAAAATGAATTTCAAAAATAAATTTTTTGGGTGAGGGAATCTTTGCAACCTGTTAGCTTGTATTTATTCTTTGTCATTTTATCTTTGTTCTCCAGCTTTTACACATTATACATACAATGCTTTTTCCGTTTCCCTTATTTTCTACATTTCATTGATTTCTATTTCTACCATTAGATTGTTACTGGACCATTCTTTCACTTCCTTTTCTTTCATCTTATCTTTCGTTTGCTATAATTATATTTTTTCTTCTTTTATTTATTTTTGAATTCTGTAATCCATCTTACATATTCTTATATCCTCTTATCTACTTGTACTAAGCTTGCTTTTTATAAATTGTTGTTCATGTCTTTATCCATCTCTTCATTCGATTTTTTGGATTCATTTTTATTTCTTTCTATTTTTCCACGTTCATGGCACATTCTTCTAATTTATTAATCACTGTTTTGTCACTGTATTAATTGATGTTTTCTCTATAGTTGCCCAGACATACTCCAACTCCTTTCCTTCTATCTTTTCTTTTCGTATTTCTTTTAATCCTCTATTAGCTTGAGAATCCCTCTCTTGACCCCTTTATGTGAATACCTTCGACTGCTCTCTTTGACTCGGATCCAGTTGATTATTTGTCTCGCTCTTTCCTAACATCAATTTCTTGCTATTGTCTTTTTTTGTACTGTATTAATTTATTTCTCACTAATTCTTTAAACTATATTGTTCAATATTTTTCTTGAACACTGGGGCTTTTCTTCTTTATTTAATTATTTTTTCTTTTCCTTTTAGTCTTTGAATACAACCTACTTTCAAAGTGTTTTGACAACGACGGCCACCTTGGTTTCATATTAGAAAGCGGAGAATTTTTATATATTTATCGAGACCTTTTACTTGCATATAAAATAAATTTTATGTCGCTATCTTGATTTTTACAAATGGTGTATATATTTTCAAAGCAGGTAATATGGACATAAAGGATTCATTCGTATAAATAGTAAAATAATGAGTATTGAATTAGCTTACCTTTTGATTAAGATTGGTACTGGCTTCTCAGTTATTATTTATCAGATCTTTTTGAGCACTGCATCTAAAATGAGGAACTACCATCATAATGGTAGGAGTTTAGAACTCGTTGGTATCCGTACTATAAGATGGTCCGTACTATGCAGCACTCCCATACAGTACTTTTTACGAGATCTCGGGTACACCTGCACTATCTCCGAGAGTCTTAATCCTTTCTTTTCTTTTATCCTTTTTCGAGCGACCTATTGGTCATTCCTCTTAACCCATTTCTTCCCAAGCGGCCATTTTATAGTCGATTGGGTTTTTGCCTAAAACCGTCATTTTGAAATTTTCCAACGGAAATTTAAATATTCTGACTTCAGAATCGGAAAAAGCGGACAATTTTACTTCAGAAAAGTGCTATTGGTTATTATTATTATTTTTTTTTTTTTTTTCAATTTTTTAGGCAAAAAACCAATCGACTATAAAATGGTCGCTTGGGAAGAAATGGGTTAAGGAGATCAATGATCCTATATATCCTATATTTCACATATATAAATTTGATAGAATGTAGGTCGTTAACCATATCTTCAATAAACTTTAAAAATTTTCAAAATTGAAGCTTTCTATTTAGCTTCAATTTGAGAAGTTGCAGAAGTGCTTGCTATGTAAAGATTTGAATTTGTGATGTAAAATGTATACTAAAATGGCATGAATATTGGACGAGTATACTCGGCTTTCTGCACAGGGGGGGGGGGTTAAAATTGAAATTTCTTTTACAGATTTGGAATACTTGTGTGGTATATCAAATATTTTACACGCTAAAAGTATCTAAACTGCTCTTCGATGGATAATGTTTTCGAATGCTTCTTTTTTGCTAGTGGTATACGCATAGCATAATTATGATTTTTTTTAAACTGGGCTTAAAAAACTTCTTTTAGCATAAAAAATACAAGTGGAATTTCATTTAAACAAAATTTCATTATTTAGATATAAATTTTGTTATTTACTTAAAAAAGTTAAAAATTCTATTACAAAATTCAAAATTAATGACTTAATGCTGAAATTTTGTTTTAAATGAAATCCGACTTATATTTCTTATGCTAAATAAGTGTTTAAGCCCAGTTTTAATAAAATTCATAATTGTGCTATGCGTATACCTCATTTTAAACAAAAATGAGGTCTTCGAAGAAATCATCCATCGAAGAGCAGTTCAGGGACTTTCAGCATATAGAATACTTTAATAATTTTAATAATAATTTTATCAATAATAAATTTTTTAATAATTAATTTTACAGATTTGGGTTACTTGTGGGGTATATAAATTTATATACTCCACAAGTAATCCAAATCTGCAAAGAAAATTTCAATTTTTAACCAAATTCTAAAAATAGCAGCTATTTTTAATTTTTTTATAAAATCACTGGACTTCTTTAAGATACTTTACGAAACACTTAGAGCGCCGCACTGCTAATTTTGAGATCGTTCCTTTGAGGCTTCGTGGGGCATTGCTTTTTTTTGCTCTTACTTCGCCCTTTTATGAGGTTGGTTCTATCGCGGAGCGAGGAAGTTCACACAGGTTTATTGGAAATGAGATTTTATGAGACACTAATAAATATTTCCTTGCTTGGGGCTTAATTTTAATTGCCATTTTCCAGATTCTAAAGTGTTTTTTTCTTTAGCTATAATGAGCCAAACAATTCCACTGCATTTGCATCTGACATTTTCACATAAAACAGACGATTTAATTTGAAATAAGAATGGTTTAAATTTATATACAAAATATTTCAATTCTATATTGTTAATTTTAATAAGGGTGTTTGATATTGGTTTGAAAAAATATAAATAAATAATTTGATTTTAAATACATGATGATATAATACTAAGTTACAGAATCAACGAACATTTCATAACTTTCGTCATTAATTTTTATGAGACTACTGCTGCAATTCATGTATCAGATTAATATAAACCGAAGTTTACTACGATTATATGAGCACTAACTAATAAGATTAATCAATTTTCATTTAATTTATGCAATATGCGTTATATGGATTCAATATATGAATCAAGCCAATATGTAAATTTTAAATAAAATTACAATAGATATCATTATAGCTAAGTTGCGAATATTCAATTTAAGCACTTTTCTATTTTTTAATTTTAATGAGTATCAATAATATGATATATACAGTACAACCTCCCAATACTGTGAAACTCGGGGTTAGATATGCCCCGGCACTGTGATTTTGCGCCAGCAAATCAGCGTCGAGCACCGGGGCCCTATCTAGGTCATAAAAATAACTTTCCCCGAGCCTTCCCTATAATCAAATATTCTTAGTAGAATTATTGACTTTCATGCCATTTTATTAAAAACAAATTTTATATAAAAATATATATAAAATTATATAATTATTTTTTATAAACTTTTCTATTACATTTTATCAGTTTGAACATGGTTTGAAACTTTTTTATTAAAATTAGTTAGCTTAAACGTTTATATGAAACTTTTTCTATCACATTCTTTTGGTTTAAGCCGTTTCATAAAACTTTTTCTGCAAAATTGAGACGCAGGGCTCCGCACATATATAAAGCCGGTCCTAGAAAAATCACAGTGCCAAGATACTCTGCAGTCACACTGTCGGGAGTTTCACAGTACCGTGAGATTCTACTGTACTATTATAATTTTCTGTAAAATACATGACTGATCATTTGTAGAATATTGATTCATCTCTGTAGTAATTAAAATTATACTTACAATTAGCATATTTAATTAATCAGAACATGTGAAATCCAACGTGTTAATTAAATATTTGCAATAATTTGCGTATTGTTTAGCGATAAATTTAAAATGTTCTAATTATCTGTTTAATTAATTAATTTCATTACATAATCTATATACGTCATTTGATTTTCATTTGGCAAATATGTTTTTACCTACTTTCTAATATTCTTCAATTTAAGGAAAAACATCAAATTAAATACGATCAAAAGTTTACATACTAAATATAAATATATTACTAATTTATTCACTAAAAATCAACGTAAAATTGTTATTTAGTCCTGATGGTCATATATTATATTCCGTAATTGGCATGTGACTACTTGAGATCTTCAACATTCAAGTTTATTTGCAACAACTAACAAATTATTGCAAATAAACACAGTTCAAGCATCCTCGTAGATGTATCTATGGATGTATGTGTGTATGTTATAAAATGTATGCAATAACTCAGCGAAACTCAAAATATTTTGATCTTCTTTTGCATCTACTCGCCCCTATTCGCCCCGCCTAGTACCGTCTTTTCATGCCCTCCTCGCATTCCTCCTCACGATCCTCCTCAACCGCTCTTAATTGTCAACAATTACGAAAATCAAAAAATTAGTTATCAAAATATAAGTTCACATTCAGCTCTGCAGGAAAGGTCCATTCGGCTGCCAAGAAGTCTAATATTTGTTTTCATAAACATCATAAAACGACGAAGAAATCCTTTTCGGAAACGTTCAAAATGGTTGAAAGGGGAGCCAGTAGAATTTTTTTAAATTTGCCATTTTTGCCCACCTTAGGGGCTAAAAGAGGTAAAAAAATATTCTTTTAACATATATTTTCATATAAAAAATTTGCAACCATTTTCGGGAACGCCCTGCGCAGCATTTTTACTCATATATAAATCGAAAATTCATATAAATTTTTTGTATTTCTAATATACATTAATACATATGAAAAGTTTCTATTAATTTAAATAAATACTTGTGTTATAAAGAAATCAGTGAAAAGCGACCACTTCTTTAATCATTATACGCCATTCCCCCATAATCCGCCATGTAAAAGCAATATTTATAAATAATTGACGATAAAAATCTTGTACCATAGACAAGGAAAGTTAAATGAGATCCGCAAATAATTAGAGTTTTAAAGATTAACTTTAGATAGTTAAGGAAAAGCAAGTTTTAGAATGATTGAATCTGAAAAGCTAAAACTTCAGACCGTTAGGGAAAACCCAGTATTACAAATATTTTGAACTAAACTATTTACATCTCAGACACGTAATTAATTTAAACTTAAAAGCTTAAACCATTCAAAGGTGCCAGACAGGAAAAAATTAAAATATTCCACTTAAACGTTAGACCATATAATAGAATTATAAATTGCCTTAAGGGGTACCACCGTAATAGCGAAAGAAAGCGTTTTTTTTTTGTATTTTTTTGAATGGAAAGAAAGGTTATAAAGAAATGATATTTGTATATATTATTAGTCTAATATTATAGTATATTTAAAAAAAATTGAGTAAAAAAAATACAAAATGGCTGATTTATAGCCGATCTCTTGCATCGGAAGCGCTCCGCGACACGCAGTGTACCAATCGCACATTTCAACCTGGAAAAAAAAATCTGCTACTTTCTATAAATCTCTTTGTTAGTGTGGTGGAATCATTAAATCGGTTTTTAATTGTATTGTAACACTATTTACCTACTATCCACATCATTGAATAATAATTCAAATTATATATATTATAACAGGCTTGATAATAATCCATACTATTTTGATGTAGTAAATTAAATATAATAAAATAATGGGGGTTGGTGAGCGGAGCGAGCAGGGGGAACCTCCCATGTATATTTCATTGAATAGTAATTCAAATTATATATATTATAACAGGCTTGATAATAATCCAATAATATATATATATGCGGGGTTCCCCCTGCTCGTTCCGCTCGCCAACCCCCATTATTTCATTATATTTAATTTACTACATCAAAATAGTATGGATTATTATCAAGCCTGTTATAATATATATAATTTGAATTACTATTTAATGATGTGGATAGTAGGTAAATAGTTATATATACACGGGTCGGGGCCTGCGGCGGCTCAGTCGGTAGAGTGTCGGATTCCCACGCCGGTGACCCGGGTTCGAATCCTAGTCTCTGCCGATTGATACAAGCACCTCTGTAAAAATTACATGTGCTTTGTTTACAAACACACCGCAGACCCCCGTCGTCGATTAGCACCACATGGAAGCACAAACATGGCGACGTTAAATAATAATAAAAAAAAAAAAAATACACGGGTCGTTCTTGTGGAAATCGGTCACTGGTGGTTGGGGGGGGGGGGGGGGTCAGCCGTTTTGGCCGCCGACGACAAACGTCTTCTAGTTAAATAGTAGACTGGTTTGAACTTGCCACCACATACCACGTGACCTTAAGGCTCAAACAGAGCTCCAAGATACGGGATACAAAATACAAGATACAAGATTAAGCCATGTATTTAGTATATCTATATATACCAGTATATATATGTTTGTCGTATTATATAAGTAAACAAAAGCTAAAGCGGCACTGGCTCTTCTTTATTTAAAGTCAACATTACCATTTATGTTTTTTAAATTGAATTAAGTAGTGCTACATTTACTTCTTATTTATGTCTCGTATTAACTTTGAACATCACACTGTATAATTATTAAAAAAAAGTTTATTTTCTACAGAGATGTATGTATGATTGTAAGGTTCGTTTTCCACATATAGATATGCAGGGCTCTAATCACAATAGGAACGTGATGATCAGTGTTATAATACGTATTTACGGCATAAAAATGCTCAAAATACCCATGTTCTAAAAATTGTAGTCGCGCAATAAGTACAAAATATAAAACCAAACCAAGTGCGTTGTTTTGTAGGAGGTTTGAACTATATTTCCATTAAATTTGAGCTCAATTGGTTTTGGTAGGAAAAAGTTACAGGGGTACCAACTTGGTGAATTTCGAAAACACCCTTATCTTTCCAGATCTGTATCTCGATTTCTATTTAACGAAATCGAACGTTTCAAAAAAAGAATTGAAGATCTTTTCAAGACGAACAAAATGAGCCTAGCCAGACCTAATTATTACTCGGTAAAATAAAACTCGGTAAACAGTACAGGATCAAAGATAACCTAAAAACCGTAAAAATGTGGGTTCATGGTTTGCTTGTGTAAATAGCCCATTGCATTATTTAAGATCCTTATTTTTTTTTCCTTATATCCTTTTATTTTTTCTTTTTTGAAAGGTTTAAATTGGTCAATTAGAGAGCCTTGTAGATCTTTTTGAAAATAGGCCTTTTTTGGTTATTTTCCGAAATTAAGAGGTCCACCCATAGGTCTAGGGTACACTTAGGGGGCTGAAAAAAAATATTTTTGGGGTCTTTTGGCATGTACTTTTATATAATAAATCGGCGGCCAAAACGGCTGACCCCCCCCCCTCCCGACCACCAGTGACTAAATTCCACAAGAGCGACCCATATATATATATATGAGGCATTTCACGTGAAGTGTCCTGAGCCGATAATAAACTGCAAAATTAGCGACTTTTGCGTTCGATATAAATAATATAAGACTTGTTTTTAAAAAAATTATCAATAATGGTTTTTATAGTTCTTTTCACTAGCTTTTTGATGCATAAATTTGGATTTTTCTCAAGAAACGTCATTTTTTACATAAAAATCATGTTTGTCCCAAAAGGGTTTTTTGGTATTTTCGAATAACAGAGCTTCGAAGAACGCGTGACCCTCCACCGCGCCGGCGCTGGAGAAGCGCAGCTTCTACCTAATAAAATAGTATAGTTAAAATGTACTATGTATGATACATACACGTTTCTTATATTTTTCTTAAGTTTTCTTTTTGTTTACATTAGAATTTTTTACTACTTTCGTAACTTTTTTTAATCGTATTGCTTTTCGTAGTTTTGGTTTGCTTCGTCTGTTTTATTGTTTTCTGAATTTTTTTCACTCAAATTAGCTTTCTTGGCTTTAATTCGCTGTGTCTCTTTCACTCTTTTAACAAAAATGTCGTACTTTGTAGACTGTATAAATTTCTTCATTTTTAGTTTAACACTTTCGAAAGGTATAT
Organism: Gastracanthus pulcherrimus; assembly: GCA_949152435.1. NCBI lineage: Eukaryota > Metazoa > Arthropoda > Insecta > Hymenoptera > Pteromalidae > Gastracanthus > Gastracanthus pulcherrimus. The sequence goes on along the minus strand of OX424576.1, from coordinate 136,508,747 downwards.
ATGCGTGATACTGCAATGTGCCTGGAATCGTCAATGTATTATCGAATCTTTCTTTTAAAGCATTCGAAGTTAAATCATAACTTTGTTTGGTACTAAAAAATACCTCTGTTTCTTTACAGTAATTATTTGCCCACGAATATAAGGCTGTAGCATCAAGAATATGATTTCCTGCAGAACATTGTAAGCTAGCCCGTTTCGCACCTCTTTTCAAATTAGCCCCTATACCGGCACATGCACCTTTACCGTGAGCTGTAGCATGAAAATGACACTCAGCAGTGATTCCAAAATCTTGTTCATGAGCAAGAAGATTGGCGAAACAACTTTTGTTCTTAAAATGCTGACCCGCTCCGGTATTGCCGGTGCGGCGATATTACTGGCGTGGCGGAGGTCACGCGTTCTTCGAAGCTCTGTTATTTGAAAATACCAAAAAAACCTTTTAAGACACAGATGATTTTTATGTAAAAAAACCTTACCTTTCATTTAAAAGTATTAAAAAAATAAAAGAAATGTTGTTTCTTCAGAAAAATGTCAATTTAGTTTTTTTTTTATTTTTCAAGGTCAAATTATAAAAAATTTGAAAAATGGTTATCACCATCAAAAAGCTCGTGAAAATAATTATAAAAATCATTATTGATAAATATTTTAAAAACAAGTCTTATATTATTTATATCGAACGCAAAAGTCGCTAATTTTGCCGTTTATTTTCGGCTCAGGACACTTGATGTGAAATGCCTTATATATATATATATATATATATATATATATATATATATATATATAATTCTATATGACTATATATTATCATATAGTATACAACTATTAATGACTGTCTGGTTATATATGGTCAAAATACTAATCATTGAAAAAAGAAAGTGATAGAAGATATAATTGATCGTTTTTATTTTAAATACTTGTATCTAAACTTATGTTTATCTAGATCACTCATCCTGTATATAAAAAACAGATAATTTCATTCGATGTTTATATTAAATAATGTATCTATATAATGCATTATCTCAATACCTTTAACCAAACACAAACATTCATCTAGATACTTTTAGCCAAAGATAAAAAACCGCTGCCAATTCATTGGCATTTAGTTTCCTCAAACCTAGTAAACCATTCCCATATCATAGAAAATAATCGACATAAAAAAACAGTCGATAAATGACATAACCTAAAATATCTTGAAAGATATAAGACCTCGTAATCTAGGCAAAGGGCTCAGCCAAGAGATAGTGAAAAGCTGCCTTGTTCAGCTCAATTTATTTTAAACATTTACCACCATCTGTTTCCGAGACATCGCCGTTTAAACAATAAATTACGTTTACGTGTATAACATAAGAAGGGAGATAGCTTATGAAAATAAATAGAAAAATCGTAATAAAACCAAAACGGGTCGATCAATCTTAAAATTTATTTTTAATTCCGAATCTTCATTAAAATCAGAAAAGGATGAGCACTGATTGACAAAAAAATGAGCGGCGGCGCCGGTCTCAAGATTAAAACGATAAAAAAAAATTAAAAAAAAAAATAATCTTAAATAACTTAAAATTAAAGGTCGTTATAATCTGGGAAAATAACAATCCCAAGAGATAGTAAAAAGTTACCTTTCTGAAAATTTTCAGATGGAATCGTAATATTTTACTTAATTTATTGTGAGCCAAAGAAAATCGATTTTTTCACAAAATAATTTTTTTCTCGAAAAAAGAAAAGGATAAAGGACCTGAAAATTTCACAGAATATTCTTCTCCATATTCCTAATTTTCTATCATATATTTCCCAGATATCACCGTTTAAACAAAAAACGGCATTTCCGTGTATAACAAAAAAAGGAAATAGACCTATATAATTTCCGGTAGGAAAATAGAAAAGATAGGTAATTTTTTGCTCTTTCAAATTCATTTAAACTAAATCAATTTTATTATATCAAACATACCAAAAAACCGCAAAAATTAAAACTAAAAAATCGAAAAACGCTAAAAAAGAACTAAAACACATAAAAAAATTAAAAAAAAAATTTTTTTAGCATACTTTAAAAGAACAGAAAAAATCAACCCTGATACATTCATTTTTACTGTGAATATTCAGAGTAATACTCATCCACACACACTGGCGCGCGTATACCCACACACGCGCACACACGCACTCACACAAACACGCACAAACATAGATGTACACACAGACACATACTCGCGCACACACACACATCCATACAGATATTTTCTAAAAATAGTGTATTTTGATTTCTGAAGTCTCAAAACATGTTTCTAACATGTTATTAGCATAACTTTTTTACCATCACAAAGCTTCCTCTATGAGGAAGGAAAAATATTCATTGAAATACTTTCAGCCAAAGATAAACATTTATCTAGATACTTCTAGTCAAAGATAATCATTCATGTAAATAAATTTCTTATCTTTCCTTTTGAAACTATTCTCGAACCTTTGTTTTAGCTAAAATGGATACGCGTTATTACGCTACATACATATTTTGCAATAATAGTATATTATGCGACAAGGGAATAGTCACCACTTTATTAATTTGAAGAGTAGGACCCAGGGAAAGAGAAAGAAATAGCTCAAAATTGAAAAAAATGAGAGAAAGCATTTGCGGGAAATAAAACAAATGCATTTGTGGGAAAAAAGTAGATTTGTGGAAATCATATGCTAATTTTGTCCCGCTTTTCAGGTCAATAAAGTGGCAATTACGGTTGAGTCGGGAATAAAGATACTTTATCTATATTCGTATCCAGATACACATTTCAATATTTACGTATCCAACGCTGCAATTCGCCAATTTCTCTTTTTCCAGAATCGCAAACGATTGAGGACTTCGGGGCGGCGTTGCACCTGATGCGCTCGGACCTGGAGCACCTGCGCTCGGTCTTCATGGCGGTGGAGAACGGCGACCTGGGCCTGCTCAAGTCCCTCGGCATTAAGGACTCGGAGCTGGGCGACGTCAAGTTCTTCCTGGAGAAGCTCGTTGATACCGGCTTCCTCGACTAATCGACGCTCGCGCGTTGTGTCGACGCTGCGTCGGCTGATTCTGCTGCGTATATCCGCAAAATAGAAAAGATAAACAAACGATGCCAGCCGACGTATATACGCTTCACCAAAGAACTGGATTACACCCCCGCCGAGTTTTTGTATACCCGTCATGCCTAACCGCACACTCACCCTTAGTATCATGGGGATACTTCGTCCTTCGGACGAACGGAAGAGTGGACTTTGGACTTTTGGGATTGAGGTGGTTTCTAAGATGCACCAATTGACGAAATAGGCTAATTTAGGGTGGCGAATGAGAAAATAAAGGTAGTCTTAGTTGGAGCGTGTTCTGACTTGGAATCATGTTATACTTCAAACTAGAGGGTTATCATTGCTTCTAAATTTAAAGTACAAAATGAGATCGAATTCGGAATCATATTTAATCCAAAAGGCATATTGAGCTCACCAATAAGTAGTTGGTTTACCTATACTGATTAATCTCCTTTCCTTTATGAATACATTGAACAGATGGTCGTTTAACTAATAGTTTTGACAACATATAATCTGAAAATAAATCTTTGGTGCTAAATTAAATACCCCAAAATTACGCGTATGATGTTTGTAACAAAGATAACTCTGAAGGTATTCATCAAAATGCCTGATGACACGAATTCCAAAAGATTGTCATGTCATTAAAGTCAAAGTTCACTCTGCAATTCATTTCAAAGGAAAAATTAAGAACAGACACACATATTGAAACGAAAGTGAACCACAACAAATGTTGGAAGAAGCAAGTGACCGGAACTAAAGATAAGAAAGCGAACATTGTATGTAACTGAAGAAGCGTCGAACATCCGAATTTGGGTGTGGTATTAATGATAAAATTATGTATAAGAATTGCACCTGTAACGAATCACGATGAAGAATCAGCATTGAAAGAAGCTCATTACGTATTATACAGCGTTAATCTTAATCAATGTCAATTTTCTAGTACTCATTTTGAGTATTTCAAATACATCGGACAAATTACAGATTGACCTCAAATACTATTGAATTGTAAGGATTGAATAGTTCGAATACTGTCAACTGATACCATTATCAATCTGCACTGCGTAGACGCAACTTGGTTGAAATTTGCAGTTATACAGATTCAACTCATTACAGTGTTCGAGGTCAATCAGTAGCTTATAAAATTGACTTTCAAATTACGAATCTGATAAACTCTAACATTAAAAGGTTAACAATTATAAACTCAAGTATTACAATTCTCCTATTTGAGTTTCTCCAAAATAATATCATTTATCGAAAGTAATAAAACGCAGTATGATACGCAAGGAAGCTTTTGCAGGAAAACGTTTTGGCACATAAAACACATACATGTCTAAAGTATATATTATGCAATTCATTGTTATGTTGTAAAATGTTGCAAGCATGACGCGAGACGAATGGCCGGCGATGGCCAAGGGAAATCGGATATAGTATGTACCTGCGTCATTACCGTGTACCGAAACGAAAACAAAATGGAAGGAAGAAAGTAAGCGAGACGATAACGTCACGATTAAGCAATCGCCATTGTGATTAATAACTAATCGACCCTTATGCAAACAAAAAAAATAAATACATATCAACATGTGTTAGTTTACTAACCGGATTTTACCCTCTCATCGGTTTTTTCGGCCCAGTAATATAAATTTTACCCCGATTACTATCCAGCGAGCATTTTTAGACGAAGTGTATTAAACATTTTGGGGACAAATGGAGACTTTGAGAATTTTAGATAAAAAAGAGAAAAGTATAAAGTATATATATACACCAATGAAAAAAAAAGAAAAAAAACATATTATATATGATATAGATATATATATATTATATTATACATATCCAGAGAATTTTAAAGGGATGGGGATGAAAGGATGAAGAAGAAGAATGAGGATGAGGCTCGATTAGGTCGGTTCGCGCGTCGCACAACGCTTCCGCGTTACGCTAATCGCATTGACGTCACGCGATAGGAAAGTGATAAAAAAAGCGTCGCAGGAAGGTAGTAGAGGAAAAGTGCTGAAAAAAACCGAAGATAAGAAGCGCACGCGTTTTTTGCCGCGACACGACGACGATGGATTAGAGATGCTTCCGACTATGTTTAAAAAAGCTTTTGCGTTTCCTTCGCCATCGACTTCCATATACGCAAACAAAACACTTCTTTGTTTAGCGAGAGACCTTTTTGTATATGGTAACGATAGCCGTAGACTTTTAATCCTTGTTTTTTCGTAAGTTACGTACATAAATATTTTCTCGTCCCACGGTTGAGACGCGGAGGATAATTTTTGATATAACGACAGATTTTTCTCCGGCTATTCGGATTATATTTTTTGTAAGCTTTTTCCAAATATATTTTTCAATGGAGAAGCTCTTGACGCTTTTCTCGAGTATATCCTTAATGATTTTCTTCGTCACGGGATTTTCATAAGGTTTCCGCGCAGTTCTTGATTTCCTTGGATTTGCAATTCATGATTTCCTGAATCTTCTCCTTTGCTCGTTATTATTCAATTTAGAAATGCAGAAGTTTTTTAAGAATCTCGAAAATTATTTTTGTTATATAATATAATTAATTTCTGTTATTAAAATTAGCGGGCATTACTAAATTTAAAAGTTACAATTAAATGATTATATAAAAGAATATTCTAATAAAGAGCGTCACATACTTTATATTTTTAAATATTGGATCCAAGGAAAAGAAGAACTGCGCGTTTCTGTATTAAGCATAAAAGTCTAACAATCTCTCGACAATCACTAGACCCCCCAGAAAAAAACCCTTTCCAGCTTTATTATCGCTGAATCCGACAATCCTCCTTGCTCTTCCTGCTGCAATCGTCAAATTATTAAACCCTATAAATAAATACACTCCTTGACTATATATTACACGACTGTTTGAACAATTAAGTGATTGACTAATCCAGAGATGCTTGTAGTCGGTATTCAACAATCTAAATTTGCGTGTTGTCAGTCTTTAAATTCTCATTCTACTTTTTTAATATTTTATTAGAAACTGTTTTTTTATTAGATTATCTTATTCCATTACAATTTCTTACCGTTTACATTCTTTTCTCATTCTTGGACTGTTTTAAGCTCATTTAAATAATTTAAACATTTTACAATTTAAATAGAAAAATAGTGTCTTTTTATTCTATTCTGAGTTGAATTTGAATAGAGTGAAAATGTACTTTAAACTTGAATAGCAGTATTTGCATCCGATTAAGTATGAAATTCAACTCAGAATAACGAATAATTACTTAAATTACAGTGGAATCTCAAAGTATAAAAAGTGAATGGACACTTTTGCCGCATAAGATCATTCATTGCAAATCAAGTGAAAATTCAATTAATAACATAAATGAAATTAATTTAAATTGAAGTGACTGTATTTACTCCGGGTGATTGTTAATAAAATTGAGTTTGACAACACCAAATAGTCCTCGAGGTAACAACAACGTGCTCTTGCGAATGTCAATGAGACGAGAGATAGAAACGGAGAATCGACGAAAAAACCGATCCAACCACGAAGACATATCATACAGTATACTATAGAGAAAAAAGTTAAAGTATACATTATTGCTTACAGCGTGAACGCAGAGCCGTTAGATACAAGGAAATGTGTATTGTTAATTATTAACAAGAAATGATAATGAAACAAAAAAATTAAGGAGCGTAATTATAATAGCACAGGTCCGAGGCTTCTCGGATATCGAATAGCATACAAAATCTTTTTTCTCTTTTATCTTCGTTAGTTCGTTAACAAAACAAAATAAAAAGGGAAAGTGCAAGTGCTCTTTTTGTCCAGCGCTGATGAGGATGAATCGATATCAGCGAGGAATAACCGAATCGAGGCAAACAAAAGGTTATAGCAGTTAAGAATACGAGTAAAAAATGTTAACAGAAAGTAAAAAGTATCGCAATTGCACTGAACATATCGTAATTATAAGCATAGCTCGTTACAAATACAACAAACATATCAATACAAAGTAATTATCGATTATACATAATTATATATTATATATTATTATACAATTATAATTCATATATACAACAGATATATGACAAATTATAGATATTATTCATATACAAGTATATTGTGGAGATATTGCGGGCGGTATTTTAGGATCCTCCGCAATGGGATGGTGTCATTCGACGGAATGATTACATGTATATTACTTTCTGTTAAAAAGTATAATTTTTAATCAGTTGTGTGAAAATGTATTTAATACATAATTTTTAATGTAGTTAATAATTTAAGAGATATATCGCCTGTACAATGCACGATCGACTAGAAATCGGCCTTGGCACGGTCGATTACGTCAGTGCCACAGAGCAGAATTCTCCACCTTATAAAATATTCGAGTACCTTGACAAAAAAAGAATTTTAGTAATATGTCTTCTTTTCTATTAAGTTTTGGTTAACTCACTTTAAGTATCAAACTCTGGCTAGAAACTGGCCTTTCGTGCAGTTTTCGTCTGGTTTCTAGACAGCCTGAGAAGCATTAAACAAAATTCTTTAAAATAAATAATGCAATAATTTTTGTTTATTTATATTCTTCGTTGGAATTTGTGTGTTACGACGAGCGATCTGGCAAGTCTCTCTCAGTCACAAAATAATAAAATAATTTTAATCGTTTAATATTGTTAGAAATTTTTTGATAAACGAGTAACTGGCTAAGAACTAGCATTTCGTGCAGTTTTCGACTGGTTTTTAGCAAGTTCACCTAAATCTTCACTTAAACTTTTTTCAATTAAATATAATTTAATTCGTTATTAAAATTCCTTTCTTAATCATTGAACTTGAATATTTGTTCTATAGCACGTTTAAAAGAAGAAGGAGTTCTGGTAGAAATTCGATTTTGCAAACCTTGGTTAGAAATTAATCTTTTAGTGCAGTATTCAACTAGTTTTTATCCAACTATGAAAAATCGAATTCCTGCCAGAACTACCAACTATTATCAATCACTTACCTATCAAACAATAATTTCTATTAAAACAATGCTTTATAAAGAGAACCGAGTGACTTATAGGAATGTATCTTGCGGAGGCCTTAATTCCGTTCTGGTTATAGTCACGAGACATATCTTTAAATACTAATGAAAGTATAAAACCCACAGAAACATCTGTCAGATTAATATTTTGCTATAAACAAGGGTGAATATAGAAAACGTGCGAAGTAACCGACTTTATCGATCTCTCAACGTCCACCCACAAAACAGTCCGATACACCAGGAACTGTCAATAAAAACGCTACGCTCACAAAAAAATACAAAAAAATATTGAAAAATCTAAAAAAAAAACAAGAAAATTTACGTGTCTCTGCATTAATTTATCTGTGTCAATCTATATTTCAATCCTATAGCTATCCTAGACCTAGTCAAAGATAAAAAAAAAACAATTTTCAAAAAATCGAGCAAAGTTTTTCAGCAGCTTCCCTCGAAATCGCGATCTTTCTGGATATATACACATATATCTTCCGTGCGTGGACGAATTTCGCGCCCGATTGGCGTTCGCGGTTCAAATAGGGCCTGTGCCGTAAAGTTTTCGTCGCGAGCCTGTCAGTCCAGCGGGACTCCGAAGATTCGAACTCGTGCTCGGGCACTGTCCAGCATTATTACATGTTTGTGTCGTAGAATGTAGAAACACCATATAATAAAAGTGTGTTTGAGCTCGTAGTAGAATGTATACTGTATAATCATAGGCTAAGGTGACGATTTCAAATAAAAGAACGTTGAAAAAACGTTTTTAAAAACTTCACTTTTAATTATGAATTTTATCTTATTGTTTGATTATGATTTTAGAACTGTACGAAATAACAATGATGTGTAAAGCTACTAATTGCTTTACAAAATAAACACATATAACCAATCGTAGTCGAAATGTACTTGCTATATAAAAGTATAAGTAGTGAAGCATTCAAAAAATCGAAAAAAATCGTAAAATAATTAAAAAAGAAATGGATGATAAATCAATGTAACTATTAATCAGGCAATTAACTATTCACGATAGATAACGATGTCAATCAATATTATCTGTCGTAATCAACATCTCAAAATCAAGCTCTTACCGATGAAAACAACATACAAACTACAAACCCTAGTCTGTAAGAATAAAATATATAATCATTGATGTTCTTGAAAAAAATTACATGTGGGCAAAACTACATCTAGATAAACACGTCTAGTAGATTAGTGAGATAGAAAAACAGCTGAGACAGATCGCGAGTCGCGAGTCGAGAGTCTTCGGCGGTGACGTGCCCTGGCAAGCTCGCAATGAAAGCAAGAACGCCACCCACCCCCAGCGAGGGAGATTCGCGATAAAGTCGGTCTACTCGAAAAAAATTCTTGAAAAAATGGAGAACATAGTGATAGTTACATAGTGATAACATGTGCTCGAGGCATCTTTTTGGCGCTTTCCCAAGTGGAAGGCGTGCTGAGTCGAGATTTTACAAAGCTGACTGCATTCTACTGAGAAAATCAGGTGGTCAATCAGGTGAAAAATCCGTTGATTCATCCAAAGATGAATTAAGTTGTTCATTAAGTGATCAAACAGATGATTTATGCAATGATTTATTAGGTGATAAATCAGGTGAAAAATCATGTGATTTATTAGGTGATAAATTAGGCGAAGTATCAGGTGATTTATCATCTGATTTTGTTATTTAGGGTAAAGCATTATAGTGATAATAGTGCAAAGTTGGCTAGTATTAGCAATGTAACACGTTATATCAATATATCGAGAAATAACATGTATTACATTTTAAAATCAATATACATTTATTCGTGAAAGTGGCGTCGCGATTAATATTAATGTGAATACATTCCGTTATACAAATAATATTTTATGCTCGTGAATGTGGCATCACGACACGATATTATGCTTCATATATTGATGCAACATGTTAACGCGATCTCTGAAACATTATTCCAAAGTGAGATTCCACGAGGGTGGCGAAAAAAAGTGTCGGGAAGAAAGTGTATTTTCAATCTCCTTTTACGTAAAACGTCGTTTATATAGCAACTTAACATACAATACGTACTTCGAGAATGAGCATTTTAAACCGAACTCTCTCCGCAAATTGGATTTTTCCCCCGTCGTCCGGGAAAGAACATTACACCTGTAATATGATTGTGCGATTATATAACCATGCATGCTTATATAGATCGACGTATATTTTCTAGTTAATATATACGTGGCTCGATATATGAGCATGGTTCGTTGCATAACTAATGCACGCGTTGTTTCCTGCATTGATCATCGATATTCTTATCGACCGAGTATCAGCGATCGGGAGAAAATCGAATGAACGGTGATGCTTTTGCGGTAGATGCAAAAATTTACGATTATTGTCGTACGCACCTGCGCAAGGTTTTTAAGAATGAAAGTGTAAACGGACATATCACTAGATATTACATATTATATATTATTATGGTAATAAGAGTTAGATTAAAAAGCAACCAAACTTTTGAGACCTTTTTGTGGGCTTTTGAGTACACTGATGACATTAGATGTGCAACTGAAGTTTATTTAAAGAAAAGTTTACACGTAAATTATAAATTTTGTTCCATTAAATATTAGTGATATAAAGATTTTTCAAATACTTGCTGCTGTTTTATTTTAGTAGCAAGAAAGGAAAATAAATTTTCCTAGAAAAAAGTAAATGACAAAAAAGAATACTTTACTTTTACAGCAATAAATATTTTTTCAATCGTAAATTTGAGTCATCCGAGACGTTGTCGTAAAGAAGTCATTTAAATTCATGGGCATGGTAAACTGTGAACTTCAATTTCATCCTTATTACTTTTTATTCTAGCAACGTTACGTTTTACAATGGATCAATGTACATTTAAATTATTATTAAAGTAAGAATATTTTATAGCAGTTTCTTCTGGTTTTCCACCAGTTACCGGGAAATTAATGTATTTTTTCGAACCCTTATTTACCACTGACTATGAACCAGCTTTTCTGTGCAGTTTTCGCTTGGCTCATAGTCAGCCAATAAAATCTTCAAATACAAACTAATCATTTAAATTGAAATATTTATTTTAAATCAGTATTGAAATGAAATATCACAATATTGAAATGAAATATCTTGGAAATTCACTTGCAAAAATCTCTGAATGCGCAACGTCGAAAAAGTTCTGCAGCGAGTGCCTGCTTTTTGTGCTTTAATAATTAATATACAATGATATACGCCGCCTTTCAGTACACCGTTACTTATATCGTATTGTATTGTACAATATCACAACAATGTTCTTTTGTAGAGATACCAATGTAGTGAAAGCAAGTTTGCGTTGAAGATTTTATTACATTACACAAGTACAGAGTTCGAAACAAGTAAAAATTATATATTAATATAAACAAACAGATAACTAAGTAATGCCGTTTAAAGTGAAAAATCTCTATGTGTGATAACTGTGTACATATCATTCGCTACTAAGATTGATGATATTATGTGATTAATAAGCGACTTATAGTGCATAAGAAGTATTTATTTAAAAAAAAAAGGAAACTGAAATCCCCATCCAATTATTCCCTTATATGTGTGTCTGTATCGCGTGAATTATGCACGCACGCGGACCGAGTGTGCGGCCGTGAGTGTATAATGCAGATAATAAATTATATTAACGATTAAGTCTAAACAAAAGTATATTGTGCGTTTGATGTTTATTTACCAACCCTGCCCTTGTCAAAATCCTGATCATGGTTCCATTACAAACACAAATTATAAATTGTTTAGGTACGTAAATTACATTTTATTCTTGATTAGAGTGAACATTGTTGCGTGTATATTCGACTAATGATAACAATTTAATTTCATTATACTTTTAAATTTAAAAGTTGCATATGGACCTTTGAGTCATGTTATGTGAGATTTTAATTAATAAGCATAAAGTAACAAATATTCAAACATACTAGGGGACCTAACCTCCTTCACATTACAAATAAATTGGTTATATATTTTTAGGTAAGGATTATCCATCATATATTACCAATTTCTTTTCGAAAAATTTGAACATTTTATCAAAATATAAAGAATATTTTTAATTCATTTTTGTATCGTTGTTAGGTCGCTTTGTTTGGCTAAAATTCAAACTTGTATATTTCTTGCTTTGTCTTAAGGTTTTCAGAGTCAAACTGATCGGATTAAAGTTTTTGAGATTTATAATTGTGTTCAAAATACACATAATTAGGATACAAGTGTGGAAATATGAAAAAGAATTATTCACAAAGGTTGTAGCCTATTTTAAGGAGTACTATCGGTTTCGAATTAGTATTCAAGAAAATCTGAAATTTGTATACTAGTACGTTTTGACCTCAAATGTAGGCACATAAATTTTTAAAAATCTATACCAACCCAGAAAAAACATATTAAGAATTTTATATTTACGTTATTTACATTTTTAACACGTAGCCTTATGGGAACTCACGTTTCAGATAGTTGCAATCATGAAATTCATTAAAACTGCTGTTCTGATTTCAACGAAACTTTGAGAAATATATATCTAATATCCAATAAATATGATGCAAAAATCCAAATGTTGATTCACCAATTTGGAGAGCTAATACAAGCAAACAAGTAAAAATTTTCACGGTCACACAACCAATTACCTACGCGATTTGGCCTACCAAAGAATTCAAAAACAACCATACACGCATTTGACTCACGGAGTACCGATAGTACTCCCTTAAGGAGAGTTACCAACATTATCGATTTTTCGGTTTATGCAGTCAATTTTTACTTTAATAAAATTTTACGAACGTATGCCCATTCTTAGTGATAAATAGATCGTGCGTACGTTCCCAAAATTTGAAAATCTCATTTATTCTTTGAATAAAACGAAAACTGCAATGCCGGTATCCGGTATCCTCTTAAGGGGACCTAACCACCTTACAATTACAAATAAATTGGTTATAAATTTTAGTCGAGGACAAATTATTCATTATATAATAACTATTTTTTTACGGTAAATTTAAACATTTTATCAAAATATAATAGAAATTTTTTTTTAAATATTTTTTGATGATCATTAGATGTCTTTGTTTGGCTATAATAGAACCTTGTATATTTGTTTCTATACCGCAAGATTTTAGGATTGGAGGTTTTGAGGCTTTATAGTGTTCAAAATACATATAATTAGAATATGAGTGTGGGAATTTGATAAAAAAATTATTGACCAAAGTTATAGCTTATTTAAGCCTGAATTATTCAATTTTTTTATAATTTTATCATAAAATATGGCTTAAATAGGCTGTAACTTTGGTCAATAATTTCGTTTTTCAAATTTCCACACTCATATCCTAATTATATATATTTCGAAGACTATAGAACCTCAAAAACTCCAATTCGATCAGTTTGACGCCCAAAACCGGCAGTGCAATAAATATACAAGGCTGTATTATAGCCAAACAAAGACACCTAATGAACATTAAAAAATTTGTCTTTATATTTTCCATTGTGTTTCGATAAAATGTTCAAATATACCGTAAAAAAATAGTTATTATATCATGAATAATGTATCCTCGTCTAAAAATATATAGCCAATATATTTGTAATTATAAGGTGGTTAGGTCCCCTTTGGGTGCTTCTATACCTAAAATCACTCAAAAGGTCGATTCTCTTTTATTGGGTATATTATAGTTTATAATTTATTTGTAATTATAAGGTGGTTAGGTCCCCTTTAGGTGCTTCTATACCCAAAATCACTCAAAAGGTCGATTCTCTTTTATTGGGTATATTATAGTTTATAATTAAATGAATATTTTAAGACCTCATAGATATCATAACTCTAAAACTAAATAAAGTTATTATGATTTTAATAAAATAATTAGCATTATGTAGTATAGAAAATAAAACCTTTAAATGCATTTCTCTTGTCATTATTTTTTTTATGTTCATGATGCTCCATGCTCATGAGGTTTAATTTTTTTGATAAGATAGTTCAGTAATACTTATTACATTCACATTTGTAAACTTTTGTATGTTTTAATTTTTTAATAGAATTTATATTTGAAAAATAAGAACCTCAATCAGCTAAAAAAAAGTTCAAAAGCAGTACAATTGTACGTTTTTTTGAAATATTTTTTGTTATGCCTAATTATTATTATTATTATTATTATTATTATTATTATTATTATTATTATTATTATTATTATTATTATTATTATTATTATTATTATTATTATTATTATTATTATTATTATTATTATTATTATTATTATTATTATTATTATTATTATTATTATTATTATTATTATTATTATTATTATTATTATTATTATTATTATTATTATTATTATTATTATTATTATTATTATTATTATTATTATTATTGTTGTTATATTATTAGTAGCAGTATAGCTAAGCAGGTTCCAGCGCAGGTAAGCCGGACCGTGGATGAGGTTTCTGGGTCTCCCACCTGCACTGGAACTTGCTTAGGGTTTCTGGATCCCCCACCGGTGCTCGGATCGGCATGGGGTTTCTGGCTCACCTCCCGTCTCCCGGACTCCAAGGCACCACCTGCCCGCGGAGACGCCTCCCAACCTTGGGAACACCACCCGGTCGGGAGCCCCCCCCCCCTCCCTCCACCTGGCCGTGAAGGTGCCACCCAACCGTAACCAAACAATCTACCTTACCAACCAGTGATATTATCAATCAACAATGGGTGGTATAATAAATTTTTTTTCATATTACCTATCATTTGTTAATATAGAATAATTTCAAATTATTGACACATACAGAGGGCGCTGAAAATGGAGGTAAATTATAACAATTGTTTTTCTCATTGGATCGAAATATTTAAGTATGGACTTATCAACTGATAGCAGCAATTGTCCGGTGATAACATAAGAAGATAGTGGAAAGTTTTTAAATCAATAAGTACATCAGTATATGTACCCTACATCACGTAATTCCTTGACGTTAAAGTTAATCTCGTTATTATGAATCTCACGTGAATTTTTAGCCATAATTACTCGGAGACTATAGACTAACTCATTAGGATCATTCCAATCATCAAATTCGTATTTTCGATCTCTCCTCCTTCTCCAATTCTCGTATGAATCATCTGTATATGATTGTCCATCGAATCTAGATCCAAAATTCGATTGTAATATTGGTGAAGTAGTAGCAATCATATTACTACTATCATAAGTGGATGGAATAGATTCATATGCAATGGCTCGTGGAGAGTTGCTAGGCAGAGATTCTTCGCTAGCCAGAGATTCCTCATCCTCTTCACCACTCTCATCAGAAATCTCGCAATATTTATTGAAATTGTTAATCTTCTCTTCTGGAGTCTCAAGAATTGTCTCGGATAGCTAAATGATTTGCTGAAAAGAATCAGTTTCGTCATTTGATCTACTCTGTCTTAGAGAATTACGTTTTTGCATTATACTTTCGCGCGTGTTTCGAAGAAAATCTTTTTGTAGGTCTACCATGTTGTCGCTTTAGTAGCTCAGGGTAGACTGATGAATATATCAAATTCAACCCATCTATTTATAGCAAATCCATATGTGACCTGTTTTAGAGTACGATTGAAGCGTTCGCAAATAGATGCTGTGAGATTGCTGTACGTTGAGTAGAGATTGATCTAGTAGCGGTTCATGAGGCTCTGAAAGTTCATATTGTACAACTTTTTACCTATGTCTGAATGCAAATACTTCGATACTCTACCTTAACTCAATACATACTTCATCGCTGTTGCAACATCCTATCCAGTTTTTCGCTTGACCGGTACAGCTCATGCAAATATTTGTAAAATATTACACATCACACTGAAATATATGCAAAATATTCTGTAAGATTATTATGTGACGTATTACCTTAAGATATTACAGCTATATTCGTGCAAGATTACAGAATGACATTCCTGGATGCATTTCAAAATAATACTACGGAAATGTTTATACAATATCATATGTCAATAGATCAATCATCATTTGTTTAACGATAACATTTTAATTTTATCATTTTTTTAGTTAGAAATCTAGATTATAAGTGTAAAAATGTTATAATATAGTTAGTCAAGGTTTACGTAAAAACAATTGCAGGGAAACCGATTCTTGTCATTGTACATTATTTGAAAGTCAATTTTCTCACGATTGCCACTAGATGGCGCTTTGGCGTTTTCTCGCAAGTGCTAAGATTCGTCTTCAGTTACTATATAAGGACGGTTCAAACATTACGATAATGTGTGTTATCCCGAAGCTGCTGCATATGAACATTTATTGTCAGGCGTTTATTACATGTATATTCCTAATACTAATAATGGTACTAGCATTATGGTGAAATAAAAATAATAAAAAATGAAAAGGAAACGTATATACTTTCGATAAAATAATAATAATATTGCTGGGATGTTGATAAAATATTACCTAGTATTTCCATTATTATTGTAAAATACTAATAATATTACTACAATATCAGTGCAATATTTCCCGTTCTCACCGCAACAACTAAACCCATAACAATATTGTTGTGATGATACTGAAATGTTGTCTGATTGTCACCAAAATATTGTACTCTTATTTCTCGTAATATTCCTGTGATGAAAACAACGCGAACATTAAATGTTGCTACAGTGTCACTGCAATATTACTGGTATATATCACAGGAATATTTAATAGTGCGTATTAGTACTCATGTGATATTGCTGCAATATTGAGTGCTATGTGGGTAGTCTTTATGTCGGCTGTAGACGTGCTTGCATCATCACCATTGCTATCATAACTACTTGTTGGGAATAGCTATCCGTAGCTGTGTAGTCCATAGCCTTGTTCACACAGTCACGCCATCTTTCTTTATTGTTTGCCAGTTGCATCCAATCCTCCTCATAACATCCTATTCGTAGGTAAATTTTAATATTGTCCTCCCACCTACGTCTCGGTCTACCTCGGGTTCTTGCTCGTGCTGGCTTCCCTATGAGCACTCTAAGTGTTGCTCTTTCATTTCCCATTCTGGCTACATGCCCAGCGCGCCCTAGTATTCAAGATTTAATCACTGGTAATGTTTGGCTTCCCGTATAGCTCGTATAATTCTTGGTTATGCAAAATTCTCCATTCTCTAGTAATCTCATCTATTTTGCCCCCAAATATATTTCTGAGGACTCTATTCTCAAGCACGCTAAATCTATTTTCTTCCTGTTTGGTTTAACACCCATGTTTCGCATTCGTGTAGAAATACTGGCATTATGATTTTTCTATATATTTCTAATTTAGTCTTTCGCAATAGTTGTCGTGATTTTAGTAAGTTATTTACCGAATGTAGGCGTGCATTTCCCGAATGTAGCCTTTTCTTAATTTCTTTACGAGTTTTATTTTTGTGGTCTATTATCGAGCCAAGGTATTTAAATTCGTTTATTTTTTGAAAGTTTTGCCCGAGACTTTCAAGTCGGTATCAGCAATCTCAGACCCAGCTCTACCAGTGACCATGTACTGGGTTTTATCTTTACTTATTTCTATACCTATTTCCTTAGCTTTATTAGTATTTCTACGTTTTCTTATTACGGTTTCTCTGTTTTTTCCTATAACGTCTATGTCATCTGCTTATGCTAACAATTGCATTAGGGAGACGTTTATTACAATTCCCTCATTGCTTTCTTATATCGCCCTGGCCACGTATTTTAAAACTAAGTTAAATAAGAGGGTTGATAGTGCATCTCCCTGTTTTAGACCGTTGTGAATGTCAAATGACTGCGATAGGCTTTTACCTGACCTGATTATACCGCGACTATTATCTAAGCGATTCTGATTAAACTTATTAACTTTTTTGGTACTCCTAGCAGTACTAAGACGTGGAACATTTTACATCTTATTATCGAGTCATACGCTTTCTTGAAATCAATGAATAATTGGTATACAGTTTCCCCGTATTCCCATTTCTTTTTGAGGAGCTACCTAACGGTGAACATCTGGTCGCTTCTTGACCTATTTCTTCGAAATCCACACTTGCAATCCCCGAGGAGGATGGGTATAAATTTACTGAAAGGTAAATTTGCAGGATAAATTTACCGATCGGTTGAAATTTCCGAAAAAAACAATACTTATGGATAAATATGCCGAAAGTTAAAAATGCCGCAAACAAGAATCCCGAAAAAGAAAATGCCGAAAGTTAAAAATACCGAAAACGAAAATGTGGACAAGAAAGTGATTTTATTAGAATATACGCCTGTATTATAATAATATGCTAATTGTTGCTAGGTCGTTTCTTTTCAATATTAGATAATTTTTCCAGCCATTCAACATTTCGGCATTTTTGTTAATCAATTACTTTACCCATTGACACATTTCACTTTTCGGCAAATTTACCCTTCGGTGAAATAAATTCGTCAATATTATCCGTCTGCAAAGTTATCTTTCGGCACATTTATCCCCACCCGTCCGAGGGTATTGTTTCTTTCCTCCATATGGTGCAAATAAAATTATGAATTATTTTCTTAAGTTGCCCCCCCCCCCCTCCCCCACCCCTGTTTAAATAGTTCGGCCCGTAAATGATCTAATCCTGGGGCTTCATTATTTTTTAACTTATTTATTGCCTTCCAGACTTCATGTAGGCTAGGCTGCTCAATGCGTGGCTCAGAAATGTGGATTGCATTATAGTCTAAAGCGCTTTGTTGTTCAAATATGATTTTCCACCTATTTAGTACCCCATCTGTGTCCGTTATAAGATTCCCATGTTCGTCTCTTAGGAAGTTAGTTTTACTTCATGGTCCCTTCCTTATTAAGTTTATACCTGTATACATTTCCCGAAAATTATTTCCATTACTGTTTTCTTGTATTGCTGAGAATTTATAATGTTCCCACTTTCGTTTTTTATTCCGAAAAATAAATTCGTTTGGCTTGTACCCTCATATTGAGAGGTATTATGCGGAGGTGATCTCATTCGCGTTGTTAAAGCTAAGCATTCTTACCTTTTGCCGTTTTTTATTCCACTCCTCACATTCCTCGTCAAACCACGTTTTTTGTTTGTTCTTTTTCCGCTGACCTAACACCGTCCTAACAGCTTGCTTTATACACCATTTGATATTTTCCCAGGTTCTTTAGATGTTATTCCCTTCCTCCGGGTCTCCTACCCTACTGCTATCCGATACATCTAGTTTATTTGAAAGCTCCTCCCTATATCCTTATATCCTACACTACTGCTATCCGATACATCTAGTTTATTTGAAAGCACCTCCCTATATCTACGTGGTCGATTATATGTGCGTCCACTGGGACTTCTCCAGGTTACTTTATATCTGCTAAGTGCATAATACATGTGCTTTTGACTATAAGATTCTTAGACGCGGCAAAATTAATTAATCTCACTCCATTATCGTTACTCACATCATGCAAACTTTCTTATCCTATGGTCGGCCTAAAATTTTTCTCCTTTCCAATTTTTGCGTTAAAATCTCCTAGTAATTTCTTTAAGTCATAGGTTGAAAATCTATCAAACACCTGCTCTAGGTTTGTGTAGGAGTCTTTGATTGTATCATTCGTATCCTCCGTTGGACAGTAAACATTAATAAATAATACTAAAATATAAAATGAAATTTTTTTAAATGTAAACCATACAATGTTTTTATTTTTATGTCAAAAATATAAAAAAATGTGATAAAAAAGCTTTTGTAAAAATTGTACGCGCATGGAACGCCATAAAAAACGTCTATTTCGTCCTTTCTTTCGCAATTTTAAATGGTTATTTGTTAATAAAAACAAATTATATTGATCAATTTAAGTTCAAAAGGCACAAATAACTTTCTGATATGCTTATATTTAACATACTTGAAATTTAGAGAGTTGTTTCGGAAGCTGCTAGAATTTGACTTTTTGGGTATAGAACCAGCTTAACCCTTAGCGGCCACACGGGGTAACTAGTTACCCCACGCTCAGAAAAAGTGAAATTGGAGGTCTAAAACATTTAAAACATTTGACCAGTTTTTAGAACGCCATCTATAAATTGACCGATAAAAATCATTAGAAATATTGAAGAACACTTCAACAAACATGAAACAATCGGTTACAAGTGTTAAAACACCCATATGTCTTGTACAACTAGGTTTTTCAGCGTGGGGTAATGAGTTACCCCATGTGGCCGCTATGTGGCCTGGCTAAGGTGTGGCCGCTAAGGGTTAAGCTTGAATTATTCAATTTTTAAAAGAATTTTATCATAATATGTGGCTTGAATAGGCTTCAACTATATCAATACAATTCAATTTTGTTTTTCAAATTTCCACACTTATATCCTAATTATACCCGAGTAAAAATGACTTATATATAATTATATATGTCGTTTATACTCGAATAATAAATTAATGCAAAATTAACATAATAAATAATTGTTTTTATTGAAAGTTATTGACGTTTTATGCATCGCATTACAATAAATTATTTAAAAAAATCAAATTTGCCCTAAAGTGGATATAAAACCTCTAGGTGGCCAGCCATTACCTTAACCACTAACCCAACAGTCTTGTTGTAAGAGTAGTATCTAAAATACATCATAAGCTGTACCGTTAGTCACCTTATATATAATTATGTATAGTTATATATAGTTATATATAATTGTATAAAAATGGACTTAGAAATTTTGGCAAAAGAAAGTAAAATATAGTCAGTAAGAAATGAAAAGGTAGATATAGTTATAAGTATGTGGTTGTATTTACTTGTATATAAAATGTTATATATATATGTATATATATATATATATATATATATATATATATATATATATATATATATATATATAGACATGTATATCTGTGGGTTCCTGGAAAAACGACTTAAGGTGGCTCCGTCGCGTAGTCCCGTATTTACGCGGGGCCCCGTTAGGAGAACACAATCTTTTTTTCAAATAACCAACGTAATTTTAATAAAATTGATTCAATATTAATTGTCAGGTTTATTGAAGTAAATATATGTTATAATATATGAGAAATAATAACAATACTCATATATATTCATACAAAAATACACTCCTTTTACTTAATTATTAAATATTTTTTATATTTGACTGGCAACTGGGTATTTTTGTTAAATAATCGGAATCTATAACAAAAAGATACAATCTCCGGGTGGATTTATAACAGAATCATGGGTTTTTATATTGTTACAGGCATAAATGCATATTTCGCTTTAAGAACCCATGTTAAAAGTTCTATTTTCAAACATTTTTTTCTCTTCAGTTTACCTTGCAACCCCATCCAACCAAATTTTTAATAGAATATATATAGCGCACACTTTCAGTTGGATTTTTATTTTTTGTCAATGATGGATTTTCAAAAATCGACGGAGCCACCTTAACTCGATTTTTTGAAAATTAAGTTTTGAGCGATTTTGGTATCCTTACATAGTATATAATAATGCTAATAATCGGAAAAGTTTGAAAATAAATTACCATATCTACTACTTATGATTTGTTTTTAACATTAGTTTAAATTGAAAATAAAAACTTTAAATCTTAATATATCAATTACATAAAAAGTGGACTTAAGTCGTTTTTCCGGGATCCATAGATGTATGCTTATATAAAGTTATATGTACTCATTATAGTTGTATATAATTACGTTACAATTCTGTTTTTGAGAAACATTATAATTTTAAGCTGACAGGGGCACAAAATAAGTTAAATAAGTTACACGATTTAGATAAACGAAAGCTAGAAGAATTAGCATTCGATCTCAATTTTATAAAAGTATATGCTTGGGTTATAGTAAGAGCTGATACTACATATACGTATGTATTATAAAACAAACGAAAACTAATTTGACATTGTACATGTAGTACTAAAACCCGATAATTCACTATACGGCGAAGTCAAATTTTATTTTATACAAAATCAAAGTTCATACATGTACCTTCAGTCATTTGGTATTGAACAAAACCGGATTAGTTTTCATCGTGAACCAATGGCAAGACTTTCGAATATTTTACTAAACAATGAAGACGTGTACCAGTCATTAACTTTCCGGACATAAGAATATGTGCAACTGTTAATTCGAGTTGGTAATTACATTACATTTATAAATTACATTTGTAAATCTCCAACTTTTCTGAATAAATTATGTTATTTATTGGCATAATCTGTATTTTTATTATTTATTAATTGTTATTTATCGTTATTTATTGTTAAATGTTCAAAATGAACATTAAAAATAAAATTTTAAGTATTATATATAGTTTTATAGAGACAAAATGTATATATATATATAACTATATTTATAGTTATATATAACTATATATAACTATATTTATTTTTACTCAGGTATATTTTTTGAAGACAATAAACATCAAAAACTCCAATTTGATCAGTTTGACTCTCAAAACCTTGTGGCTGAGCCAGAAAAATAAAAGTTTGTATTATGGCCAAACAAAGACACCTAACGACTATAACAAAATTTTAAGAAAAATTGTTATATTTTGATAAAATGTTCAAATTTACCGAAAAAAAATAGGTAATATATGATGAATAATTTATCCTCACCTAAAATGCAATGTACCATAGAAATTATAATAAGCATCATTTTAAATAAACTTAAATAATAATTAGTTTACTATCCAATTAAAAAATATAAACCTTATATTTACGTAAATGTTAAATGTTTCATTCCAATAGTAAAGTGCACTTATAAAATGGCTTTGAAAATCGCAATTTCAAAAGTATTGGGGTATAACGGGCCACCCTATTTGGTTATAACGAAATAGTGTATACGTTATTGATCTTTGTTTAATTATGGCCACAGAAATATCTTAAGAGAGCAGCAGAACGTTTTTGTATGGTTATTAAATCTTAATATTAGATCCAAGATACTTAACAAACACTGATAATCAAAGAGAAAATTTAAACGCTATGCATAAAATTTTTGGTCATTTTCACGGGTGTAATTTATGCTGTCTTATTATGCTGTCAAATTTTTTATGCTTCGAGGAGAATTTCCCATTCGCAGAACATTAACTTACACTACCACCACAAGTAGATTGCAACGCGGTAAAAAACATTTTATCCTTCTATATAGGAATTATGACCAGTGGCCCGTTATACCCCAGTCTCTTATATATATATATCGAATGCTCTTTACTTATAACTAAAATGTAACCAATAAACTTTGAATTGTAGTAAAAACACATTTAAATCAAATTCAATTCAGCCGATCTATAATTATTTAAATTTTATACCATAATTAAATTACTACTTCTTGATACATTATTCCCGATCTTTTTAAAATACACTTTTTGAACTTCAATAATTAACATTTTCATTTTTTCCGACAGTATCCCCAAAATAAGTTATACGAAAATGTCGATTTTACAACTTTATTTAAATGAAGCCCGATAATAGTGACGTATTTGTCGGTTTCTGCGAATTGGCTGTAACTTAGTTTTTGAGGCACGTTTTTACAGGTGTACACTGTCGCCTTTGTTGCTTTATCGAGCTCTTAAAATGCATTTTTTATGTACGCTCTGTTATTCTAGTTGAATTCAGAATTATCTCATTTTCTCGGGACACGTGTAACGAAACGGTACATCGACTTTTTATAAAATATCACTTTTTTTAATAATTTTATTTATTTACTTGAATACATAAAATTTAACATAAAAGCTTTTCCTCATTCGGAGTTATCAACAAAAAGAGTTCTTTTTCTGTAATCGAAATATCCAATAAATTTATTGCAAGTCTGAAAAGTATGGGTCAAAACAATTCTCATGAATCGTAAGTATTTTGTTTTATTTAACTCTATTGGTGTAAAAGTGATCCTTAAACCTTTTTCCTACAGAACGAATTATTCACATTTGAATGAATTAATCAATTCGGACTCCGGCATTCAATTTACAATCAATAAACTAAAATATCAAGGTAAGAGCCATAAAGAATTAAATATTTTACTAATTTACAGCTTTATACGTTTTGAAAAATATTTGCCAATAGTACCCAAGTATATTCGTCCAGAAACTACATTGAACTATTTTATTCGAAATATTGCAAAATTGAAAGGAACAAAATATATGTGTCTTGAGGGTGGATGCGGCGTGTGTATTGTTGCCGTCAAAATAAACAACAAAGTTCTAGCTGTAAACTCTTGTCTAGTTCCAATAATTTTGTGCAATAAGTAATTAATTATTTTATTTTACCATAATACTCTTAGAATTTTTTTGATTATTAATATTTCGTATTCACGTTATCCAGCTGGGATGTAATTACGATAGAAGGTATAGGCGGTAAATTCGTAGATTACAATATTTTGCAGAAAACCTTGGCAGAAATGAATGGATCTCAATGTGGATACTGCTCACCAGCAATGGTTATGAACATGTACAGGTAAATTGTTACGTAAATTAGACATGCCAGGCCCGCTACGCGCGCCACAATTTTCTGCCAGTACTCCCTTCGTACATATGAATTACAGGAAATAAATATTAATATATTTTTGTATACAATATTTTTATACGCATTTCTTATAATATAAAGCAGACGATTGCTAATCATGTTATGTAGTTTTAAATTAAGTATTAAATGCTTAATATACAATATGCTTAAGAAAAAAAGATTAAATGATGATTTCATAGCAAAATATGTGAATCAAATGGTCCTGACTTAAAAAATAATAATTATTTTTAATTATAAAATAATGTAAAAAATCACATGAAGTTTTAACACATTTTCAGACTTGATTTATTATCTAAAGTATTTTTAATAAAAAATCATATTATTCCTGAATCTATTAAAAAAGACATTTGTAGTTACTAAACTCCAACCTGTAAAAGTTAGAATCGTATTAAATCAGAATTCCGATAATTTTTTATTGAGAGAAAACCTCATTTTTTAGTAGAGGTGTGTGAATAGTAAAGTACGCGGATTGTAGAGTGTGTGTATAATGGGATACATGGATAGTGGGGTTTGTGGTAACATGGTCAGTGTGTATATATGCGAAGAAAATAATTAATGTGTTTCTCTTCATACTGTCACTCTCTCTCATATTATATTTTACTCTCTTTTTCTCTCTCATATTTACTTCCACACTTTGTTATTCTATCATTCATGCACGCTCTCACTCAATCATATACGCATTGACTCACTCACACAGTCATTCGCAAATGCACTCACTTGGTAGCTTCCTTACGTCCTAACTCATGCACTTTCTCTATAATACACTTGCACTCGTCCTCATTCTTGCATTCACTTATTCACTTGTTCACTCACCCACTAACGCATGCACTTATGTAAGTACTCATGTACAATCTGATACACTCATAGGCTCACTTAATCACTTACGCACTCATGCACGCACTCACTCACTCTCATATTCAATCACTTCCTCGCATACTTCTCACTATATCACTCACCCCTTCACTGACATACTTACAACCTCTCACTTAGACTTCTGTACTATAAATAAGTGCTGCCTACTTTAATTTTATCGTCCACCCGCTCTTCCCCTCCTTATTTCCCCTCTTTTTTCTAATTTTGTACATTTCCGATTTATTGCGTTGCACGACTTTTTCTATAATCGTATAAATCAAGCATAATAACTACACATAAAAACACATAATTATGTATTTAGACACGTGTACTATACATAAGTGCCGTCTGTTTAATTTTATCACTACACCCCCTCTCCCTCCGATCTATCTCGTTTTATGAAAAGTGTAATAATTAAGAGATATAATAAAAATCATACAGGCAATACATATTTATCGAGAAATTATTATTGATTTCTAGCCTAATTGCAAGAGATAAAACAACCACAAATGAAATAGAAAATTCTTTTGGAAGTAATATTTGTCGATGCACTGGATACAGGTCGATTTTAGATGCTTTTCAATTATTTTCTAATAACACTTCGTCAAATTTATTAACAAGTGTTAATGATATCGAAGTAATGTATAAAAATTAGATTTTATTGTTTTACAAAAATTCAGGAGAAATAATAATACAACGTTTCAGGATGTATGTAAATCGATATTGTGTACGAAAAATTGTGTAACTTGTGAAAAAGAGTGCAATGACTTTGAAATCATCGAAGCTGACGAAACAAAACCGATTTACTTGAAACTCAAGGACGCAGACTTTTTCAAAGTGTTCAGTATACGTGAGATTTTTAGTACTTTTGAAAAATATAGAGATTCTTTGTACATTCTAAATGGAGGCAATACTGGGAATGGTAACGTATATTATTAACATAATAATATTTCAAGATTAAATTATTAAATGATAAAACTATACGTCGAAATATAGTTATAATACAGTGATACCTCGACTATTTTTCCTTTAGCTTCTTTAACTCGCGAGAAGTGTCTTTTTTACAAAAATTCCTTTTCAATTGAATATTTTACGTATGTTGTATTACACATTTCGATTTATATCGAGCTGTGACTTCTAATTAAATATATGCAACTTAGCTACAATTTCGCAAAATAGCAAATTTTACTTCGATTGTGACTTTGATCAATTGTCAGGACGGTTAATAAAAAAGCAACTGAAAACTGATTAATTTAAAATAGATAAAGGATTTTGTTCTCAAGCTGTTAATTTTTCTCATAGTATATTTAAATTTAATTCTTTGTTTTTAATTTTGATAGCTGTATATAGAATGTCTAAAAAAGATTTGTACATCGACATCAATGGTGTTGCCGAACTTCAGATAATCAGAAAAACTGAAACAAGATTGAGTATCGGAGCTGGTATTACCCTTGAAAACCTCAAAGACTGTTTCTACAAATATTCAAAAGATACTGGCTTTGAATACCTCAATCAGTTGGCTGATCATATTGACCTCATCGGTCATGTAGCCATGCGAAATGTAACTATACTCGAATCTAACTGCAGTATCATGTAAAATTCGGCGCTTTACGAGAAATCATTATGATATTTCCAGATCGGGACAATAGCTGGCAATTTAATGCTGAAGCATCAACACAGGGAATTTCAGTCCGACCTATTTTTGATATTCGAAACCGCGGGAGCAGAAATACACATTCGTACGTGACTTGTGTCCCTTATTAAAAGTTCTCAGCGTAATGATTTGTTTTAATTTATATTTGTAGTTGAATCCGAAGGATTGAAAATTAGTACGAATTTTCTTCAATTTCTGCAAATAGATATGAAACGTAAATTAATATACAGCATTGTCGTGACACAGATGAAACCTGATATCGCTTTCAGATCTTACAAGGTTCGTTGGATCTAATCATTACAGTTACCAAATTTCAAACAAATAATTATTCACAGTAATAAATGTTATTAAAACCTTATATATATATATGATAATATTATTCATAGATAATGCCACGAGCACAAAATGCACATGCGATCGTTAATGCGGGTTTTCTATTTCGGCTGGATAGAAGAAGTAGAGTGCTTACCAAGCCAAATATCATTTTTGGTGGGATCAATCCCAAATTTGTAAGCATACTATTCTCGTAATATCTTAATAAAAGAAACGATCAAATTATTTATCCTATCTTGTTATAGCTACACGCTTCAAAAACAGAAGAATTCTTCGAGGGTAAATTTCTACTCGATACAAATACCTTGAATAGAGCTCTAACTATTCTAGATGCCGAACTGAGACCTAATGACGTTCAGCCGGATCCTACTCCGAAATACCGTAGAAAGCTCGCTCAATCCCTACTTTACAAGGTATTTTAAAATCGAATACGCACTCACAAAACAATACTGTTTCAAGCTAAATGTCCTGCTGAATTATCTAAAAAATCACTTTTCTTATATAAAATGGTGACCAATACAGGTGCTACCAGGATTCAGTACTATAACACCATTATAGGAAACCATTTTATGTTAAAAAGTAATTTTATGTCATAATTTTCTTTTAAAAAACCGCATTCTAAGAGCGTTTATACCAAATTGTACTCTTAAACAAACTTATTTTCTCTTAGAGACGATTCATAAATTACGTCACGCTGTTTTTGAGTATTTTTGACTCCCACCTAACCTATTTTCATTGATTTTGCTATATCTTTAGTACACACTGTCAAGCTAATTAAGACCCCCTCCCCCTCTAAGCATGACGTAATTTATGAATGACTCCTTAACATATAGAAAGAAATTATGTTTATCATAAAATTATTTACTTCAGAAAAACATCCTTTTCCACCAAAAGGATTATTTTTCCGAGTCTTTCAAACAATCTTCAATCCACGAATAACCACAAAATTTACAGTTTATCCTCAGTTTGAAACCGAGTCAGATAGACTCGCGGCTTCGCAGCGGCGGCAGTATCCTCGAGCGTGGCTTATCATCAGGAAAGACGGATTACGACGACGATAAGAGCACGTGGCCCGTGAGCCAGTCGGTGAAAAAAATCGAGGCGCTCTATCAGACGTCGGGCCAAGCCGAGTATGTCAATGATATTCCCCCGAGAGATAAAGAGGTTTTCTGCGTCTTCGCGCTGGCCCCGGCGGTAGGACAAATCGAGAGGATTGACGCGAGTGAGGCTATGGTAATATTCGTCCTAATAGTTGTTCGAGAATGACCTGTGAAAGAGGTTTGTCAGAGTTATGCAGAATTTGTCATTGTATGAATTCTGACTTTCGATTCAATTTGACAAATGAATGCCCCAAGCATTTCTGACATTCTGTCAAAAATTTTACATCATCCCTTATGAAAAAATATTTTAGTCTGCACAGATTTTAAACCTTGCAGGTTTTTCTTTAGGTCTATCTGTACATTTGTCAAGTTTTAGGGGCGCGCCTAAAGGAATCTTATCCGATGCAATAAGGGGTTCTTTGTTTAATTAAAAGTCTCTTCAGAATAGATTTTTGCGGACAAATCTGCAGGAGAGAACCTTGCAGAATAATCTGCAAGTTCTGAATGCAAAGCTTTGCATAAAATCTGCAAGTTCTAAAAGCGTTAGAGAAAATACGGTACAACTAAATGTTTCTAATAACTGTAACTAAGAATATTTGAGTAACATATACTAAAAAAGAACTACTGTGTGTACCATATTCTCAATATAAGAATATATTCTCAATTATATATGAAAAGTTTAGAAAAATTAAAATTAATAAAAGTTAAATTTACTTGAAAATATATTTCGTTTCATAATAAGCAATTGTTTTTACTAAATGCATTTGTTTAGTATAAATATAAAACAGTAAACTTTACTAGGAAATTGGTAATCCCAAATATATTGAGTTTGACTAGCATACTTAGTAACTTTTGTCAATCCGTCTTATATTAGTGGAATTCTTTGGAAATTATTCGAATGTGGATAATTCTTTTAATATATGAAGAATATATGATGCCATCTAATGAGTAGTGGCATCTTTGGAATTTACATGATGTATAACAATTTACAACACATATAAAACCAGAAAAAATATTATGTAAAAGCCTAATTCTGACAAACCATTTTCCTTATCGTGAATAATTGATGAATTTAGCGGGTGGATCATGGTTTTTTAGGCGATGGATGGCGTTGTTGCATTTTACGCAGCTAAAGATGTACCTGGAAAAAATGTGTCTGTGGATAAAACGGCTTTTATAAATTATTCCGATGAAGTGGTAATTCATATATGCTTTATTATTATTTCTGGAAATCGTTGCTACAAAAACTATGCCACATGCTTTTTGCGTAGTGCAAAAAAACGTATGCCGTACATATTATACGTATACGGACTATTGTAGATAGATCCGAAGGTCATCATAGTAAATACATGTGTATCTACAGCAATTTCGGCCACTTTTATGTACCCTTATATGTGCACGCGCATCCGTACGTATTTTCACGCACGCATACACATATAAACATATGCAAACACACGAACAAACAAATACATACACATACACACACTCACACATATACACATACGTCTAGCATATATTTGCAAATTTGAAAAATTCTTCGAATTCGGAAACATTTATCGTCTTGTGTTTATGTTATAGTTTTACTCTAAACTCTTTGTAGTACTGTATTGGACTTTGACAGAGCAGTAAGTACAACGTAGAAATAAGAAAATAATTGATGAGTAAGTCTAAAATAATAAAAATAGTATAAAATATTTATAATAGTAATAACAGAATAGTAATTAAACCATTAAACCCATAAAATAAAAAATAAAAATATAAATTACCATAAAACCCATAAAAATTATGAACCCCACAAACATTATGAAACCCATAAAAATTATAAATCGCTTATAATAAAGGATTTCTTTTTATGAATCCAGAAAACTTTTTATGTTTAAAAGAATTCATTTTGGAAATTTTTATGCCAAAGACATTTAATAATATTTTTAATTTTACCGTTGTAGAACTTCAAAATCTTGATTCTACACGTCACCATAAATCACTATTTTCAATACCATACTTATTAAAGGAACTTCACCTCACTTCATCCTCACTCGATTCTCAGTGACATGATAAACGAAAAATTGATTTACGGTTATTTAACTCCTTTTGACATGTTATAAAATTAACGGAGTACTTTTACGTTAAAATTATTTTTATTATTCTTTTTCGTAGATCCATTCAATTTTTTAAAAAATATTAAAAAAGGTTTCCAAAAATTTTTTTGGATCTCCAGAAAAAATAATAAAAAAAATTTAACGAAAAAGTACCCTGTTCATTTTGTAATATATGTCAAAAGGAGTCGAATACGGTATTGAACATAATGATTTATTGTGACGTGTAGCATCAAGATTTTGAGGCTTTACAACGGTAAAATTTAAGATATTATTATGTATTGATTGCATAGAAATTTTCAAAATGACTACTTTTAAACATAAAAAGTTTTTTGGACTCATAAAAATAAATTAATTTCTTGCGTTTATCTTAGTCCGGCCCCCTTAAAGGCGTTTACCGAATAATTGAATTCCTTTAAAATTTTTTGAAACTTTTATTATATGTATATTATTATATGTGTATACTCTTACAGTATCAAAAATTGAGAAATTTAGCTTCAAAGTTTCAATTTTTTACATGCGAGCCCTATTTTGAGGTCTCACAAAACAGACCTTTTTATTTATTGTCAATCACGTTTTCTTTGAATTGTTCTAAAAAATATAAAATAAGCATAGAAGTAATACATAAAAAGCTGGACATAGCAAGCGGTACTTTTTTTTAAAGATATAGCTATCTATATTTGTGCTTCAATGTTGTTAGTATATCTATATCGTGGTACAGTATAATATATATATGCAAAAGTTAATACCGTACTGTAGTTTTTAGTACTATTTCATAACTTTTGTATTTTACACTGATATTTTAATACTTTATATTGTAAAATAAAGGATTTTCATTATCAATATTGCCATTTGGTGATCATTTTTTCGATATATAACTTTCTAACCTTACTGTCCGCCGGTGAATATCCTTATACCCATAAGCTCCATAAACCCATAAACATTGTAAACTCCATAAATTCATAAATTCATGAACCCCATATAACTCATAAACCACGTAAACCCCATAACCTCATAAATCCCATAAAACCCATATAAATCTTAAACACCATAAACCCAATTAACTCCAAATAAGAGATAAAAATCATAAAATCCATAAAACTAATAAACCCCATAAATCCATTAACCCCATAAATCCAATAGATACCTTAAAGCCCACAAACCCCATAATACCCTTGAAACCCACTAACCCGTAAGACCTATAAAACCCATAAACATCGTTAATCGCATGAACCTCGCATAAGCCATAAAAATCGTAAACCCTATAAACCCAATAAAACCCGTAAATATTGTAAACCCCATAACCTTCTAAATCATCGAAATCCGATAAATATCATAAACTCCATAAACCCAATAAAGCCCGTAAACATTGTAAACCCCATAACCTTCTAAATCATCGAAATCCGATAAATATCATAAACTTCATAAACCCTATAAACTCAAAAAAATAGATAAATATCATAAACCACATAAACCTTATAAACCACATAAAACCCATAAACAGCGTAAACCCTATAAAACCCTATAAAACACTTGAAGCGTTATAACACTTAAACGCCAAAAAACCCTTGAACCCCAATAACCCATAAACATCATAAAACAAATGAACATCTTAAGTCCCATAAACTCATAAAATCCATAAACCTATAAAACCCTATAAACTGTATAAAAACCATAATCATTGTAAACCTCAGAAAAATTAAAAATATTGCTCCATAAATATGTAAGAAAAATAGACAAAATGCCAAGAAAAGTAAAAATTTTGAATGTCCGGAGGACAACGACGATAGCATTATCTGAAAAAATTTCTTAAAAATCGTTATTATTTACACACACATATATATGTGAAATCGCTTTATAAACTTCTTCGGAGAGAGGTTGTTTATGTACCAAATCTTCTTCAGTAGCTTGAGCCTTTTGCCAAGAGCACCATGAAGTTTCTCCGCGCGGGCATCTTTCGTGTCTCGGTTGATCATCAGTAGACAATTTGTGGTCCAGCGTTGCGTAGATTTCATTGGGCTGTTTCTTCTCAGAATCATGATTCCTACGAATTGCTAAACCATAATAAATTGCTAACTCGTCTATGAGCTTGCCAGTAAGCTTGCCTTTTTCTCCAAGTCCTTTTATTTGTTTTTTCAAATTACGGAGACGAGAACCCATCCGCTTCTGCACATGATCGATACATTTTTTGTTTTACGGTGAACTTTTCGTAGGGCTCAGAATCTATGATTCCTTTGAAGGTTTTTGAATCTCCGTCGCCCACGTAATTAGCGTACTTCAAATTGTGCAAAGATTCTGAGCGCTGAAACATTTCGATGACGGCGTCCACTTCCATCTTTCCTGCGGAGCCGA
This sequence comes from Gastracanthus pulcherrimus, assembly GCA_949152435.1. NCBI lineage: Eukaryota > Metazoa > Arthropoda > Insecta > Hymenoptera > Pteromalidae > Gastracanthus > Gastracanthus pulcherrimus. The sequence goes on along the minus strand of OX424576.1, from coordinate 136,475,975 downwards.
CGTGGTTCGCTTGGCATTCATTTTTGTGAGTTTGGCTCCACTCCTTGAACTCGATAGTGTCAGTTTTGGTTTTCCAAAATTCGCAAGCTTTGCAATATTTAGATTTCACCAAAACATCGACTACTTTGCCAGTATACCGATAAGTGAAACAAACCCGTAAAGAGATGAAAAACCACGCTTCCTCCACGAACCATCATCAGATACAGTAATGCCATTTGGATCGTCAGTTTTTTCTCGTTCTTTTTTAGCTGCAGTTTTCATACTGAGCTTACAAACAGCTTCTGTTTCAATGGCAATTTTCTTATCAACTGTATCGTAAAACGATTGAATAATTGGCCGTGGGAGATCCATGAAGGCGTAAAACTTTATAATGCCATTCAATCATATTCCTAGTAATCGCATGGCAAGAACAATTCACAGTTTTTACAGGATATCACAATTTTGAAACCGAAGCCTCGCTTTCCAGTTTCGGTGAACGTTACATCGGATTTGCATTTTTTACATACAAGAGCTTGCGATATCGCGGAGAACACTGCTACAAAATTCAGAATTCGGTAACCGAAACCTTTATTTACTTCAAAATCATCGAAGTTTACATCTGATAATTTTTTAGACGATGTACTAATGTTCTTCAAGCTTTGCTTCTCCAGCTCGTAACTGTTTTGCGGCCGTCGGTTTTATATTCTCGGTCTTTTTGCACTACTCCTTCCTCCTTGGCCGGTTTTTTTGTCACAATACACGACTTTTCTCGAACTCATATTGTTTATTCGAAAACTTTTACAATAAAAAAACACGTTATTAATATTTGATCGAAAATGTATGGAAAGAAAATAAAGCATCTGCACGGCGTCGCTTGGCAGCTGTACTAGTTCACACACACACACACATACACTTCTATTCAGTGTTAGTATATCCTGGTGGACTTCGGAGGAACCACAATGACCATAAACAATAGAATTTGGACAGGTAGGAGCACTACATAGTCGATAAATCAGAGCGCGCCGTGGTGGCTGATTCAGCCGTCACGACGCGCTCCGAGGCGCTGCGGCAAAATCGAGAATTGAACCTCTAACAAATTTTATTTCTGTATAAAACCAATTGGATATGATTTTTAAGGGTCCAAAGTATCGTTTAAGCCAAAAAAAATCGATTTTTTGAAAATTTTAGACTGGTGTTGCAGTGGAAGATATCGCAGCTCAAAATAGCGATGTAACAGATTCTAACGTATGAATAAAAACATTTGCACTGTCGCGATAGCACATGGAAATGTTATAAAATTATAATATCCCTCTTTTAGATATTGTTGTCGCTACGTACTTATTTACTGCATCAACGTTTGCCTATATTTACTATTTACGACTGTAAACATATCATAGTGTTGCAGATCTTTTAACCATTTCAGAACCCGCTTCCATTAAAATGGACATAGGGAAAGGTGGGGCATGACGAACACCCTAAGTTCAATTTAAGCTTGTGATCATTATGATATCAATTGAGAGATTTAAATAATAAAAATTTGGAATGAATAGACAATCATAATGAGAAAGTGAATTGAGAAATAAAAAAAATTTGACTACGTTATATTTTTTAATAAAAATCAAGAAGTGAAACGTGCGAAAATGTTCTACGTACCCCACTAGTGGGGCACGCGTACCTCATTTACAATGCTTTCTTATACGTTAATTACATTATTTATAAATATTTCTAGCTAAAAAGACAAACGGAGTTCAAAAGTTCGAAACTCAAGATATCAAAAGCGTTTGATTTCAATTGGTTACATACTATTTTCGAATTTTATCGGACGAATGAAAAATTAAGCCAACCTTGTTTTTCTGCTCCAAATTTCAACCTTATTTATTTAATTCAAAACACTTTTTTTTCATGTCGTGTTAGGTTATGTTTTTAAAATCTTTTTTTTTATTGTTTATATCTTGAGAACGACGCGGTCATTTTCTGCAATCCAGGACTCATTTTTGTCGGTTTGAATGAAGATTCTGAATTAAAAAAAAAATTTTAGATTTATCGATCCGTTTTTGTTTTACAATGATTTCTTTATTTTACGATATTTTACATTTGTAATTTATGTACTTGTTTGTTGTGTTGTGCGATGTCGGTAGAGCGAAACCAATCACCTGCTTACTAACGTCTCAGACACTGTTGAGGAGGCTATATAGGCGCATAAGTCGAAGAAAAAATTCTCGGAAATTTTCACCGGGAATCGAACCCTTGACAGCTTGAGCGTTTTGTATCAGTAGGCAAGCGTCTTATCGATTGAGCCAATGAGCCGAAGAGCTCTATGATCGCTTCATTTTATATTTGAAAGAGTATAGAATTACTTATAAATGGTTATATTTATGCTTTTTATAACTTTTCCATTGATATTTTAAAACATTTTTTGAAGATTAATGAAATAATCAATAATCATTAATGTATACCAGTATTTTTTATGTTTAATTTCTTATAAATCTGGGTAAAAATAATACGTATGAACGATCTAATTATGTGATTTCAGGTGTTGTTGAATTAAAATTCGAGGTGAAATGTATAAAATAAATTATTAATTTATATATATAGATGTACATTAAAAATATAAATATATAATAAAAATAAGATTATGGCTACAGCTAGTTGAATTAACTGTTGTGAATTAAGGGGTAACACCACTCTAGAGCCACGAAAAAAGGCCTAACTTTGATAATTGTTTTTGAGGATATGGGTAAAGGGATCGGGTTTCTTTTTTCAGAGTTTAATTAACCCTTAGCGGCCACACGGGGTAACTAGTTACCCCAGGCTCGGAAAAGTGAAATTGGAGGTCTAAAACATTTAAAACATTTGACCAGTTTTTAGAACGCCATCTATAAATTGACCGATAAAAATCATTAGAAATATTGAAGAACACTTCAACAAACATGAAACAATCGGTTACAAGTAGATAGATATATTCGACCAATGCTAAATTATGTACAATAATTACGTGTATAATTCTTATGTGTAAGAAACGCTCTATGCCTTTTAAAATACATAATAAAATTAAAATTTGAAATTATAACTAAGAACAAACTTACAACATTAATATTTTCTATAAATATCATTTTAAAAGAATTTCATGTTTTTACTTTGTTTCAATCCTCGTTTTGGATACCTTTGACTTTGAATTAGATAGCTTTTCTTCTTTCTTTTCTTGCTTGATTTTTTTAGCTATTAACTTGATTTACTCAGCTGCGATTTATCTGATGTCAAAACAGAGGGTAATCGATCTTTCTGAGTCTTTTTGTTTTATAAACGTTTGGTTTTGGCCATACAAGAATATTCTTTAAAACATTATCAACAGAACTGTTGCCATTAAAAACTATTTTGTTATCACAGTCTAATGAAGTTTTATTTGATTTCTCATCCGTGCTCTCATCAATGTCTATCACAGATAAATGTTGGGAATTGCAGTCTAATATTATGGGAACTTCATGAATTACAATGCTCAGTTGGTCTACGTATTTATTTTTTACATTTTGTGATGATTGTGACTCTTTGCTGACAAATTCTATGAATATTGAAGGTTTGGGCGGATCAATGCCATCAGAACATTGCACAGATTCCATAACTTCCATAATTTCATCGGAGTTAACATCTGCTACAATTAAATATATTATTAATTGGATAATTTACCTTAAAAAGTCTTAATTATAATAAATGAGAATATATTTATACACACCTTTCAGAATACATTAATTTTCGTCTGAGCACAAATTCACAGTGTTATTTGATTTTAAAGATTCTTCAACAATTTTTGATATGCCATAAGCATTATTATAAATCTTACTCCATGTAGCGATCAATGCTGAATATTCAACTCCACCATTCCAATCTAAATTATTACTTTTTAGGATCTTGAATTGTTGCAAAATGCTGTTATCAATATTCTTCTCTAATTGCTCCAAGATTTATTTTTTTTTTGCTAAAACCACCTCCTTACTTTGTTCGCACTAATCAAAGGTCAGTGCTCTTATTTGTTTTACACAGTTGTTATAATGAACAGCTTCCTGATCGAAAGGATAAGCCAGCTTTAATAGTATTTCCAAAATCGTTTTCTTGTATAATTGTAGACAGAGCAGCTGGAATATCACATTTCTGAATATCAATACCATCGTGTTCTATACGCTAAATTCCCACAAATTTTAGCCAATGTTTTTTAAAGGAGCGAACACTGACACATCGAGTTGCTGTAACAGATGTGTAGCAGTTAGCAGAAGGCAGCGCAGAATGATCTGATGTTCTTTGCAGAACATACTTAATTCATATGATATGTGACACATGTCCATCCAAAAAAGTAATTACTGGCTTTTTAATTTTATTATCAACAATCCAAGGTTCAAATACATTTGCAAAGTATTCAGAAAAGGCAACATAGGTCATCCATCCGCTTTCGGTTTTATCAATGCCCCAGTCGGGTCGAGCTTTTTCAACACAACTTTTAGGCAAGCGTTCACACTTAAACACTGTTAAAGGCGGCAATATTTCTCCAGCAGCATTTATAGTAAAGAGCGTAGTAATATTTTCTTTATCACTAATAGATGAAACATCATAGGTTGCCTTTCCTCTTTCTGTCAAAAATAATCCACCTTTAGGTGCTAAGCACATTGATGTTTCATCCATATTAAACACTCGAGTAGGATCTTTAAGCACATCTAGATTTTCTTCCAATAACAACTGCACTTCACTAAACCAAGTTCGTACATACGTTTCATTCACAGCTGCTCTTGTTTTGCTCAAATATTCAGCTTTCTTCACTGAAATAATTGGATGCCTCTTTAGAAAGCTTTCGAATCATTTGCGACCCGGAATGTTTTCTTTAAACGGAGTTCAACGTTGTTCCACGCGTGGCCCTAAAATAAACTCTGGACCTATTCGACCAGAGGTAAGTGGTGACTCTCCATTCAGCTTATGTCTCAGCATTGATCGTGGTACTTGATTGATTTTACTTGCACTATTTACAGATGATCCATTGCTTATTGCAGCTAAAACATCACGAACCTTTGTTAGTGAATAGAAGAATAATTTTCTCCATTTCACATTATTCTTCTTATCCTTAGTCTTCTTTTTTTTCTTGTCATGACTCTTGGACTTCTTTTGGCCTGTCATTTAAATCTGAAACAAAGTAAAAATTATCTTTAAAATATTTTCAATTGTAATTGTATTTGTATAAGTTAAATAATTAAAATATCAATGACTTTATGCTACCAGTTTTGGCCACCCCATGGCCACAAATAGATAATATAGTGAAATGTTGTTCTACATTTGGCCAACCCTTTTTATTTATAAATAAACGATCTTTCCGCATAATTTTCTATTTCTAAAATAAAGTTTTATCATAACCTAATCTATAAATACTATGAAAGTTTATATGGAATCATTTTAATTAGTAAATAATGTCTTATTACTTACCGACTATCTTTAACGTTTAGCACAAGGAAATGACTGCTTTCGCACACTACTCAGAACAACTATTTTTTTATTTATTATAAAAGAATATTTTGTCGACATCAGCTACATGATAAATAAAAATACTACAAAAGTGAAGTTCGCTTATCTATGACTTAAGACAACCAACCTTAAACTAATTAATTGACGAGAAGTGCGCGGGTGGCCAAAAATGGAACACTGGCCAGAAACGGTACATCCACCCTATTTAATATTTCAATAGGTAAAACCAAAAACTTGGAGCAGTACCGCATATGCTCTAAACGCACACTCCGAGGCGCAGCAGCAAAATTGAAAATTGAAGCTATTACAATTTATTGTTGACCATAGAATCAATTGGATATTGTTTTTTATGACCCTAAAGTATTGTTTAAGCCGAAAAAAAACGATTTTTTAAAATTCCTAGAGTGGTGTTACCTCTTAAACCATCAATGATAAATTAGTACACAGTTTTTGAGCTCCTGATTAAAAAGAGATATAGCAATTTAAAATTATTTTATTAGATCAAACGAAAATTTATATTAGAACAATTAATTTAGTTTGAGGAAGCTAAGTGCCAATGAATTGGCAGCGGTTTTGGATTTTAGCATTAGCATATATATATATATATATATATATATATATATATATATATATATATATAGATATATATGAGTATGTTCAAGAAAAGTTTTTGTTGAAACCACTCAAATTTCTTAATATGACCATAAAATGTCAAAATACACTTGAAAAAGTGGTATATCATTTCCAGATTTAGTTTAGGTCTGAAAGGGTTAAAAGAAGTTAATATCGTAAATATTAATATGGTTACCTCAAAAATCCAACTGACTATTTTCAGTTTAAAAATAGATGAACTATAAGATAAGTGGTAATATAGTCACTTGCAGGAAGTTTGGTACCTAGTAAATATATTCTGCGTTCTGAGACTTTGAAAACTATTGGAATTTGTAATTTGAACCTTTAATTCTAATGCCTCATAGATCTTTTTCTGTTGCCACCACCTTACCTGTAATACGAGATCAACTGTTCTCACCTTATTTGTGGAATCATTTAAGCAGTTCAAACTTATGTGTTCCCAAAAAGTTCATTCTCTTATTTATAAATACGTGGCTGTAGAAACTTTTTATTCATTGTATGATTCTTTGCTTTACTCGCATGCAAAACTTATGGACCAAACTTATGGATGTGTAGCTATTTGCCGATAATGAAGTTCAGTATACCGGTCAACCGTTTGGCATGATAGTAGCCAATAACAGATACGAAGCTTATGACGCAGTTAAAAAGGTGAAGCTTATTTATGAAAATGGACCTCATAAAAGACCTTTGTTAACAATAAAGGATGTACTTCTGAGCAATGACAAAAGCAGAATTGAGCAAGTGATAAATGAACCTTCATCTAAATCACCTGGTATATTAATTTAAAATAAAAATAATTAAAAATAATTACAAACATTTTGTATGATGAAATTATGTAAGACTCACAGTAATAATTTTTAAATATAGGTAAAGATGTAAAATATACAATAAAAGGTACATTCGAATCTGGTAGTCAATACCACTATACACTAGAGCCTCAATGCTGCATTTGCATACCTTTAGAAGATGAATTAGAAGTATTCGTCACGACGCAATTCGTGACGTTCATCCAACGCAACATATCGGCTTGCTTAGGAATCGCTGAAAACAGGTAACTATTGATACAATATCATCCTACTCAAAGAATAATGCTGCCAACTGATTTGGCACTATACTTTTCAAAGTGATATCAATTATTATATTGTAATCAATATGTAAGTACATATATATAATATGTAAGGTAAGTGTACTTGATATGGCTGACTTATGCTTTGACCGTTTATCATAGCTGAAATAATGAATAAGTTATATTCGGACCAGTTGGATATTAAAAAGTAACACAAAAACTGACAAAAAGTGTTTTTAAGTCCATCTGAACAAAAATGGTCACTTTTTTCCCTAAAAAGCGAGACCAAAATTACATTTTTTGCCCGAAAAAATGATTAGCCGGAAGAAAGTTACTTTTTCCCTCAAATCACTTTTTTCAGCATTTGTGGGGAAAAAGTAACTTCACTAGAAACTAGTCCAATAGTATATTGTGTTCATAGGGCGCAAAGTGTGGTTGCAGTACTCGTCTTCGGCTCGCAAACGCACTCGCCTTCGGCTCGTGCTAGCTCCCCTTCGACTCGTGCTGCAATCTCCATACTCGGTCTAAAAAAGCCCGCTTTGCCCTTGGTGCACACCATATTTTTTGTAACGCATGTATTAATTTTTGCGTTTTTCCAGCATATTAAGCGGGGCTAAATATATATATATATATATATATATATATATATATATATATATATATATATATATAATAACAATTTTCCAAAAAAATTTAGCGGGCGCAAAAGTTACTTTTGTGCCCGCTTATTACTTTTGCGCCCGCTTATTTACTTTTGCGCCCGCTGGTCTAAAAAATTGTCCTTTATGCCCGCTTAATAGGTACAGAAAAACGCGAAAATCGTGCTTGTCCTACAAAAATTCCTTTATATCATCAAGTTCTACCAATAATACTGATTTTCGTTTGTCTTTTAACATTATTGTCTTTTAACAATCCATTAGTCCCGCTTTCCAAGTCAAAAAATGACCACAGTTGAGATGGGCATAAAGTATTATATGTAACTCGAGCAAAAAGTCGATTTTTTCCTCGGGTGATACTGCTCGAGCGAGCGAAGCGAAAGGGTAAAATCAAAAAATCATCAGGATCGTAGGCAAACAATTGATTACAATAATCCTTTAAACTTAATTTTTAGGGTTTTGAAGTCGCGATATAGCAATTTCGCTTAGGAGTTAATTTTTGTGTAATTTACTGATTTATGATATTATTGCTCAATAATTTCAATGATATAGCTTTTCCAAGCATCAAAGCCTCCCGCAAAATTACCATATCGACAAGATTTTGGAACTATGTCCAAGACGAGACGCACACACGGTGGGCACGACTTATTAGACAGTCATCTCGTTCCACTCCATATTAATTGATGTACTCCGGTACTCACTGATACTTACAAGAGGTGACCACAAAGTCCGGGACACTGATTTTCATGAAACTTTATGGATAGCTTTCTGATACCTAAAAATGAAGCCCTATACTCGTGTTTTTATCCATTGGGCCTTTGTACGGTAGATACGGCGTATTTCATTCTATCTCAGATTTAAAGACCCATTGGATAAAACTACGGGTACTGTGCTTCATTTTTAGGTTCCAAGACCCGAACTCCTTGGTCTCCCCTTATTAGTGTTAGCAATGCGGTGTAGGGTGTTCTCATGAACGGCCGACTCGATGCATCGCTCCTATACAATCAGCTCTCCTATAGCGTTAGTCGGTTACGCTGCCTTATACTCTCTCGCTGAGGACGCTTGTGAAGGAGAGTGAGCTTCCTTGCTCTCCGCTAAGGTCAAGTCCTATTATCTCCTATTTGGAATATTTCAGCTGCGCTCGTGATTGCCTCGCGCTCTCTCTAATTACCGAGCGCTGTTTGTCTCTTTCTTATTTGCCAGTTAGCAGTCGTTGATTGGTGCAGTGCTGTCGTCCCTAGCGTCTTAAGACTAGAGTACATTGAAGGGGTCAAAAAATCAACTTCTTTTTTCTTTAAAAAGTGTTCCTTGAAGCTCACTTTATACGGTAGAAAACTCCAAATTGCATTTTAAAGCATCCTATAAGTTTTTTAAATATTTCTATAGTATTTAATTACATTGGCTATAATTCAATTTGCATACTTTAAAGTCGTTCTCCTTAGTACTTCATTTGTGTAATTAAAAATGCTCCTTGCACAAATGTGAAAAATAAACACATTGTCAGAGCGATTTCTCATATAACCCTCGTATAAAAATTTTACTCATATCAATCAAAAAGTAATACATAATTATATTTCATAAGTTCGTGTGGAAAATGTGTATACGAGGGTTATATGAAAAATTGCTCTGACAATATTTTTATAATGTAAAAAACGATACCAACGCAAGATGCCGGCCATTTAGGAACGCAAATCGTTGACATCTTGCGGACTCCCATTTTTCCACCTACATTTTATCACAATTTTGAATCTATCGTAACTTTTCATAAAAATATCAGCTTTCCTTTTACCATACGTATAATATACCGTCCGTAATGTATAATACGTTACGTAAATTACATCGGACTTCAATAGTATGACGTTTACTTTACGAGAAAAAAGCAAGCTGGAAATAAATTCACAGTTATATTAATAAGTACAATACTCAACACTAAACTAAAATCATTCCATTCTAGGATGTTGTAACTACATTTTCTGAAAGTTAGATCTCAAAAGGGGAAGACAGAAAAAAGTTACTTTCAGGAGGCTGCATCTTTAGCTATAAGAAACCAATTTCAACATTTCCAAAAAAGAATTAAAGGTCCTTTAAAGACGATGAATTTAAAACGCGGAAGACCTGAATTCGTTTCAATTTCGCAAAATGGCAAATGACCAAACATAACTTAAAATACTCAAAATTTTAAGTTTATATTAAGCTCTATAGGGGTGACCCATTGAACTTACAAGGGGATCTAATATTCAGTTTCTTAAATTTCGTAAAAATGAAAAGATTTTTTACGTTCTAATTGGTATTAATGAGAGCTCCACAAAATTTTTTAAAATAGCCGTTTTTTGGCTACTTTTGAAAAGTCAGAACACTCTACTAGGTCGCACAAGGAATCTTAGGTGCTAAAAAATTTTTGAGAGCTTATTTTGATGAGTACATTCATATAAGAAATCGCTGGCAAAATCTCTGACATGAGCGACCCATATATATATATATATATATATATATATATATATATATATATATATATATATATATATATATATATATATATATATATATATATAATATAATATAATATAATATAATATAATATAATATAATATAATATAATATAATATAATATAATATAATATATAATATAATATAATTTATTAGTAATAATTCAAAATTAGTAAATGTGACTGAATAATTCGTTATTATAAAAAGGGTTTCAAAAGGTTTTTTTATAATTCGTACGCGAGAACGTTTTCGAGTATTTATTGCTATAGTTACAAAACGCATTTTAATAATGAGGCTAATATATAACGAATAAATAACCAACTTCACCGTGAATTATGCATGAATCATTTAAATAAAATACTTAGTTTAATTTCACCCCGAACAATATGCTATCCCTGGCGCTCCACCAGTCCTTTGCTTAAGGGTCCTTATCTAGCTATCACGTTCGAAAACATCACCATACTCTAAGTATACACCAACCGAATGATACATTTGGAATCAACCTTCGTTAGAAATAGAACATTTTTTTCTTTTTAAATTTACATTTTTTCTTTCGGTCTCATGTGGGAGCGATGTGGATCCGTAAAAAGGATGGAAATACACTATTGTATTTGCAACGCAATCTTCTATTAATAACTTTAGATGAAATATTCTTCTACATTTAAGATTATTTCTTGCTTGATTTTACATCTGGTTTATTTGAATATGTAATTCAAATAAAAATAATATATATTAATAAATATTCAAAAATTGTGATCAGAATCAACATAAAAGTGAGACGTCTCGGTGGAGCTTTTGGTGCTAAGATTTCGCGAACCTCTCTGGTCGCATGTGCGTGTGCAGTCGCCGCCCAGAAGCTCAAACGTCCCGCTCGAATGGACTTGACCATCGAGGACATGATGAGCTCGTTAGGCAAGAGAGGCGCCGCCTATCAGGAATACGAAGTCGGGATCAACGATGCCGGCAAGATACAGTACCTAACATCGGACTACTGGATCAATCAAGGTATCTCGAAGAACGACACGAGAATGATCTTTGCTATAGACATAATAAAGAGCTGCTACGATACGTCGACCTGGAGTCTAACGGCGAACAGCGTCTTGACGGATTTGCCCTGTAATACGTGGTGCCGAGCTCCATGTAAGTATATAAACAGAATCAATTAGACCAAAGACGTGCTAGAATAATGGAGTACTTGGATAATGAAGTGCTTAGATAATCGAGTGCTTAATACATAATAGGAGAGTATCAGGTGCTTGGGTCACGGATCTTGCTGAAACTTTTGGATGCTTTTTTATATTTCAAAATGAAGACTTTACATGATAAGAGAAAACATTAATATTACCCATATATGCAATATTAAAAAAATTGCATATGCAGATATACTAGCAAAGTTATCGATTCCAACTGTATCATAATTGGAAAACGTTAGACTGTCTCACCATGTAAAGTCTTCATTTTGAAGTATAAGTAAACATATCCGAAAGTTTTAGCAAGATCCGTGACCCAAACCACTGATATTCTTCTTGTAAGAACTTAAGGGGTTACACCACCTAGGAGAACTAAATTCAATGCGCAACTTAAAAGACTTTTACTCAGAAATAAAAATATACATCGTAATTCTATTATGAAATCTTTATTATACATGTCATATATTGAAGAATATTTTTATTTTTCTATCATGCCAAATGGCGGCGCTACAGTGCATTTTATCTAATGCCCTTTTTGAGAAAGTACTGCAAAGTGGCGCCTCCGGCGAACTCAATTTTGGTATTAAACAATCCAACGAAATATTTTTTTAAATATTGATTTTTGCAAAAATGGCACGTGTTTGGAAATAAAGTGTATTTTTAGGCACGACCGTTCCAAAAGAGAACCTTATATTTTCGTCATCGCAAAAAGTGTAATGTCTTTAGAACTAACAAATTATTGCATAAAAAAATGTTTTAACACTATAGGAAAACATTTCAAGTATCCACGAAGAAGTATGTATGGATCTATGATGTATAGTGGCACATCGGCGTCCCCAATAGGGCCCACGGCAATTAGTAGTATAGACTAGAGAATGGATGTATATATGTATGTAATCAAGATTATACAATAACTCAGTGAGGCTGCGGTGAAACTGGCTGAAATTTATACGGGTTACTTGTCACATTATACGGAACTGATGTATCTATTTTCAGCCATATTCGATGAGTATATTTCCATATAGCAGAACTTTTAAAGATGCTGAAAAATCGACTTTTAGCTGTATCTTAAAAAAATTTCATATTTTTATTAAGTCTTTCACGGTAAAGTTCTGGATCTCAAAAAAATACAACATTTTTGTATTCAACATTTTTTACGAAAACGTCATTTAAATAAAGCTTGTCGAGAAAAATAAACAATAAAGCGCAATAAAGGCATAAAAAATTGATTTTTAGGCCACAATTGGATTCTAACACAATAATGTCACTAAAACCAAGATCACTAGAGAAAACAAAAAATATTGGCGTTTAAAAATGTTTAAAATTTATCAGTTGAAAAGCCTAGTAAAATTGTGTTATATTAAAGAAAATCGATTAAAAAGAGATATTCATGATCTAAAAAAACTTCGACATGTATAAATAAAATATTTTTAGTTTCTAGTTACCTATAATCTAGAACAAAAAAAAACTTAACAAAGTCTATAAATCGATGCAACGACAAGACTTCTTGTCGAGACCAAGACAATAACAGAACAAGGTCTTGGCCTTGTCTTGAAACTTTGAAGTAAGGTCTCGTCTTAGTCTCGTCTTGACTTTTTGAGGCGAGATCAAGAAAGTCTTGATCTTAGTGACAGCCCTGAGTATTTGCGAGCAGAATATTCTTTATTGAAAATTTTCGGAGTCAAGTTTGAAAAGGAAGAAATAGTGTTTCAGGGCTCACGTTATTTGAAAGATTCAATCGCGAAGGTGTTAATACTTTTCGATTTCATTTGCTCTCCCTACAAAAATTAATTTTTCATAAGGGTTTTCGAAAAAATGTTCAAGATTATATTATAAATTTGAACAACATTTTCCACCTTTGTCTGCGTGCGAATCCAGCGCGCCATGTGCTCTGCACATGCGCGCGGCAGCGGCGTCATCGCTGAAGCATAAAACCCGATCTTTTTAAATTTGTTCGGTAACTATTATGCATAATTAAAGTCTAATGGTGGAGCAAATTCAAACACAGATGGAGCAATTTTCACGACTGGTACATTAGAAAATATTAATTATTAAGCCCAAAATAATAGTTTGAGATACTACGAACGTTCACATATTTTTTAATAAAAAACAAAAGTGGAACAAATTCTGAAAAACTCATTCGAATGGAGCAAATTAAGACCGTTTTTTTTAGTTGGTCACAAGTTTCTGTGTGATAGAGGGTATCTCTCTAAGCAGTAACTTCTCCATTGGTTTGGACGGCTTTTTGTGAAGAGTTTACGGTTCTAGGTGGGCAATTTGAGCTTTCAGTTCCCTTTGAAATTCCCTTTACTCAACATTTTCAGGTTCTGCAGAGGGTTTAGCTATGATTGAGAGCATTATGGAACATATTGCCAAAGTTACTAGAAAAGATCCTATTCAAGTAAGAATGGAAAACGTAAGTGAAAGCGACAAGGATTTAGTTAAATCGATGATGAAGGAAATAAGTAGGAGTTCTGATTACGAATATCGTCGTATTGCCGTCGATCGTTTCAATAAGGTAAGTACGACGCGACGTCTCTACAAAAAAGTACACGTTAGCTCTCACATGACATCTTCCGTGAGAATTTCATTATAGATATTATGTGAAAATTTGACATAATTTTGTATAAAAATTTTCTATGAACTGTCAAACGGATTATCCGTATCTAAATTATCACATGTAATTTTTTGCTTCATAATTTTATGTAAAATGTTATATGAGATCTCGCGTGTTCTTTTTATAGTAGGAATAAACTTGGAAAGATAAGCTATATTATTGATGTAGATACATTTTTAAATTAATAAAATTACAAATGCAGGAAAATAGATGGAAGAAACGTGGAATTGGTATAACTTTAATGAAATTCAAGGTAGATTTCCAACTGTCCTTTTATTCATTGGTTTCAATATACTCTCGAGACGGGACAGTTGCGATAACTCACGGGGGTATCGAAATGGGCCAAGGAGTCAATACTAAGGTATAAGAGGCTATATTATTTGAGGTATTAGAATGCAATACCTGCCAAGTCCATTTTCTTGTACGAACAATAATTTAAAAAACGCTGCCAACTGCTTTGGCACTATGCTTTCTCAAAGAGAATTTAATTAAAATTATTATAAAAATAAGGTAGAGCTTCGCAATATCGTTCATCAAGGTCATATTCCTGTCTAAATATTTTTATTTAGTAATTTTTGCCCTACTAATAATGAATATTTTTCAATAAACATATTATCGTATATCTCGTAAATCCGGGTGTCTTTGGTCAGCGATGTGTCATTGATTCTAAAATCTATTTTTATCTATAAAATCAAATGAAATCTATACCTACAAAAGATTGAATTATTATTTTTGTTCTTTCATTCCAAAAAACTGCATAAGACACATAAACGCATCATTTTGAAAATCACTCATTACAAATTTTACTACTATTTAACATATACTAGTTTACAAAATCTTTCATCAAAATAGTATAAAAATTATAATTCTTTTGTGCTTTATTATAGATAGATACAGATTAAATATTGCAGAAATAAATTATGTCATTATTAAATCATTTTTAAAAAATCACAAAATAATAATATTTTTAATATAACATTATCTTTACAGTTTTTGGGTTTCTTCGTGCAATATAATTTGTAATGTTTGCTAGAAGTGTAGAATAATAAATCTCATATATAATAATACTTAATATCTACAAGAATAGCACGACGATAAAGCTTAGAGATATCGTGATAAGCAGGGTAAAAAGTATTGTTCAAATTGAATAATCCATAATATCACAGAAGATTATGATCCAAATCGGCGCAAAAATATGCATCCAATAACCTGACACGTAATAAATATTCTCTAAAATTTTCAAGGCATTACTTACATCAAGTATTACTCAAGTTATCGTTGTCCAAAAAAATGCATTTTTCTGACATTATATTTTTTCTCAGAAAACCAACCGCCTCATTACCTAAACATTTACAGGAGTATGCCTTTATATGAAACAAGTATTCAGTAAAAATTTCACTGACATTTATCGTATAGTTTTCGAGTAATAAATGTTGAAAAATAAAATTTTGTCTCGCAGAATAACAACTGAAAGACGACTCATATAAAAATGTTTTCGGTCCTAAAATGGAGGATTTTATGAGTACTTTATTCTGTAAAAAATTAGATTGCCAAAATCCATTCCAGCATTGAAAATTTTCAAAACACCAAAATTTGAAAATTCTTAAATTTTGAAAATTTTCATAAAAAAAATTTATTTTATCATTTTTGCTGAAACTTTCAAGCGCACACCGAGTATTGATAGCAAACATCTGCGCAATATTTGGGGAAGTTATACCGCAGATTAAACGAATGGTGATATGCCACATACTAACACACACACACCCGCATACCTACAGACATTTTTAAGACTAGTGTATTCGGACTCCTCAAGGCATAAAACATGTATATGCGTTAAAAAAAACACAAAAAAATTTACCATCACAAAGCTTTCTCTTTGAAACAGCAATAGCCGGTAGTTCAATTATCACTTTTATAGAGAAATGCACATGGCAGTTAAACGATTTTCTTTAACAGTAAATGAATTATGAAACGCGCAGTGTGTCCTACGTACATTTTTCATTACTTTTTTATGAAAACATTGAAAAAAAACTTTCAGGTAGCTCAAGTAGCAGCTTATGTTCTTGGGCTGGACATGAAAATGATAAGAATCAAACCAACGAACAACTTAACTTCGCCTAATTCAAGAGCAAGTGGAGCAAGCATAACTAGCGATTGCTGCGCGAGCGTACGTATGGTTTTCTTTAAATTCTACATGATAATCAATAAATACGTTTTGCAAATAGGCGACGAAATCAGCATGCGAAGAGTTGGTTCGAAGATTACAGCCAATCAAGGACAGTTTGAACAATCCAACTTGGCAAGAAATCGTTAGTACAGCTGCTACAAAGGGAGTAGATCTGTGCGCAATTCATCAGTAAGGCGATTTTAATTTCTTTTAAGAAAAAATTATTAGCTTTAAAAGTTGTCTTGGAATGAGAAGATACCAAAGTCATTTAATAAGTAAAATTTTTCCGACTCAAAGCTTACCGATCGATAAATTAATAATTGGTTGTAATTAACCATGAAGGCCAAATTAAGTAAATCGAGGATATCATTGTCTTTTTCTATATTAATCTATTATTATGCAAAGTATAAAGTATGCCAAATATTTTATATTTTGATGAATTCCATTCGAACAAAGTCGTTAAAGTGAGTGCGTACGTGAGCGTGTATGTGTATGCGTGTGTTTTTTTTTTACGCAAAGAAGGCACAATATTAATTTTTTTAGTTTTTTAGATTCATTTATGTTTTTTAGCGGTGTTTTGATTTTTGGGTTTTAATTTTTGGGTTTTTTTTTTGTTATAAATGTTATCATTAATGCAGTAAAAATGCATTTGAAAGAGAATAAAATTACTTATCTATTCGATCCAACCCGAAATTTTGTATACGATAATTTCTTTTATTTGTTATAAACAATAACTTGTCTTTTTTGTATAACTGTTATATGGGAAAATTTACAAAACTTTTTACTTTTATGTTACGCTTTAATCTCTTTGCGGCTTTAAACGTTAAATATTGCCTACCTTTGGGGTGGGGTTTTTCAAATTATACACTTGTTTACATGGCAATACAGTCCCAAATCATTCAGCTCATATAAAAAAGTCTAAATAATGAAATACCTCTCAAAAACGTCAGTTTCCGCTGCGTACTGACAAGGAGAGTCGTCACCTTCTTGGTCTCGAAATTTTATGAAACTTTATGAGGTATTTTTTGTACCTAAAAATGAAGCCCAGCACCCGTAGTTTTTTCCAATGTGCCTTTTTTCTCGAGATATGGGACATTATACCCAAAATACGTATAATCTTAGTAAAACGAAGCACGTCTTCTTCTCAACGTAACTCTGCATGTATTTAAATTTAATAATTGTCCTAATACATAAAACTAGGTGAAAAGGGCCTTAATTTAAGCTTTGTTGCGTATAAAAATATTAATCCGAGTAAAAGTTATTGACAATGAAATGTGGTGACTAAAGAGATGTGTAAAATCATCGAATTTATAACAATTAAGTACCGTCTAATATTCATGGATTTCCGGTCATTATATTCGATTATTAATAGCTTTTACTAGGATTAATATTTTTGTACGCAACAAAGCTTAAATTAAAGCTCTTCTCGCTTAATTTTATTATGCTTTAAGATTATTTTTACTGTAAAAACATTCAGAGGTACGTTGAGTAGAAGACGTGCTTCTTTTTACTACAATTATACACATTTGGGATGTAATGACTTATATCTCGAAAAAGGACCCATTGAAAAAAACTACGGGTGTTAGGCTTTATTTTAATCTACAGAAAAACACCTCCTAATAAAGTTTCACCAAATTTCGTGACCCAGGGGGTCTTGACTCTCCTTGTAAGCTGGATTATTTTCATTCTGTGCATGATATAGCCTTCAACGAAGTTTTCAATTATCTCAGATTCATATATATGTATATATGCTTAAATATCGCTTAATAGAAGTGAAACATTTTTTGTTTAAGTATGTGCCTCTTAAGAAAAAGCAAGTGCTGCACAAGTTTAATAGCGTAACTGTGTTTTATGAAAAATTAAATTCTGATAGTCTTTCCTCTGTAACTTTTTCAACTATCAACTTTAATAATCTGTAGAAAAATATTTTATTCTACTTAGTATAATAGGTACATTAGAGCCCGGTAAATAAGTGTGCCACTTACATAAAAAATTGTATACGATATCGAATATTAACATTTAAAACGTAACCCGTATAATAAATAACATTTTTTAATAGCACATGTTGGTATAGACTTCTAATATCTTATAACCACGCATAATTTATTCTATGTCACACGAGTTATTCTTTGATACAAAATGTTGGTTGAGCGATATCAAGCAATTTTCAAGGGGCCTGCGGCGGCTCAGTCAGTAGAGTGTCGGATTCCCACGCCGGTGACCCGGGTTCGAATCATAGTCTCTGCCGATTGATACAAGCACCTCTGTAAAAATTACATGTGCTTTGTTTACAAACACACCGCAGACCCCCGTCGTCGATTAGCACCACATGGAAGCACAAACATGGCGACGTTAAATAATAAAAAAAAAAAAAAAAAAAAAACAATTTTCAAGCTATTTAATGCGTTTGAATAGAAAATTCTAAATATAGCATTTTTTTCAAGAAAAATGTTATTATTCCAAAATTATGTAAAATATTTTGGGGACACTGATTACGAATATAAAGTCAGATTTCCAAAATACAAAATTAGCGATACAATATGGCAAACGAAAATATTTTCAAAGGCACATGTTTCATTCACTTAGACAGGCACAAAGTAACCTGGGGAAGTTCTGATAGACGCATACTTAACGAAATCGACCAAGTTTTAATTGACCAAAGCCGGCATGCTGACATTCTCAACGTTCGAACTTATCGTGGAGCCGATTGCAATTCAGATAATTTTCTTATTATAGCTAAGATTAGGGCTCGCTTACTAACAAACAACAATAAGAATAAAACATGCCAAACAGAGGAATTTAATTTCGAAATGTTAAATGACCCGCTAATTAAAACTAAATATAGGGAGGAACTTTCAAGTAAACTAGATGTATCGGGTAACAATAGGTTAGGCGACCTGGAGGAATGACATCGAAAGTTGCTGGGAAAATATCAAAAGTTCTATAAGAGAAGCTGCTAGGGCGGTATTAGGTCAGCGGAAAAATAACAAGCAAAAACCGTGGTTTGACGAGGAATGCGAAAAGTGGAATAAAAAAAGGCAAAAAGCAAGAATGCTTAAAGAAAGTGGGAAAATAATAAAGTCTCAGCAATACAAGAAAACAGTATCAGAAATAATATTTAGGAAATATATACAGGTATAAACTTGATAAGGAAAGGATCCCAAAGTAAACCGAACTTCCTAAGGGACAAACATGGATATCTTATAACGGATACAGATGGACTACTAAATAGGTGGAAAAATTATTTCGACGAACTCCTAAATGTACGCGAATAACAAACGGCTTTAGACTATAACGAAATCCACACTGCTGAACCACAAATCGAGCAGTCTAGCCTATATGAGGTCTGAAAAGCAATCAATAAGTTAAAAAAATAGAGCCCCAGGAATAGATCATTTACGAGCCGAACTATTTAAATGGACGGGGGGAAGGGGGGGGGGCACTTAAGAAAATAATTCATAATTTTATTTGCACCATATGGAGGAAAGAAACAATGCCCAGAGAATGGAGAACCTAATTATAGTCCAAATACACTAAAAAGGAGATATAACAAACTGTAATAACTATAGAGGCATTTCTCTTATCTATACATGCTACAAAATTCTCTCTAATATACTGCTTGATAGACTTACACATCTCGCGGAGGAAATCCTCGGGGATTACCAGTGTAGATTTCGAAGAAACAGGTAAACAAGCGACCAGATATTCACGGTAGACAGCTCCTCGAAATAAAATGGGAATTCGGGGAAACTGTACACCAATTATTCATTGATTCCAAGAAAGCGTATGACTCAAGAATAAGATATAAAATGTTCCACGTCTTAGTACTGCTAGGGGTACCAAAAAAGTTGGTCAATTTAATCAGAATGTGCCTGGATAACAGTGGGGGTATAGTCAGGTCTGGTAAGAGCCTATCGCAGCCATTTGACATTCACAACGGGCTAAAACAGGAAGATGCTCTATCAGCCCTCTTATTCAACTTACAAGGGAGGACCGAGCTCTGCGGAACACTGATCCTGTCCAGACTTTTTGAGGGTGCTTCTACCATCAAAAAAATAAGCTCTGTACAGTATTACAATCTCATGGAGCTTCTAAGCTAAGTTGTGGAATATTAAAGTTTAGCAAAATAAGCTATTTTTAATAATATCACTATTTGCATTGAATTCTTGATATACCGATTAAGAACTATTTATGTACCTTAAGTACATCAGGTATCATAAGAGAAGGATATATACGTATATTCTTGCTCATAATATTAATAATTTAATATTTTTTAAATGTATAACATCGTGCAAACAAATTTAATATTAAAAAAATCATTAAAAGTACTGTAATATCCGTATGTCATATAATTATTATGCTACAATTATCACCTACATCTTTCAACAAATAATATTTTGACTAAAGATAAACATTCAGATGACAAATAAACAGTTTTGTATTAGGGACTTTAAAAATATTAAAGAAATATAAACATTATGCGAATAAAAGCTTGATACATATAACCGCCAATTGATCCTATGTCGCTTTTATTATTTCATATAACTCTCAGCACTTGCACTACTCTAACAATGCTTTTTCAAACTGTAAAGTTATTATTCAACAATAAACAAACACTTATATAAAATACATTAGACCAGATATTTGATAATTTTCAATCAGACATCGTAAACACAACTTTTGGGGTTTCAAATTTTTCCACAAATCAAAAAATTTTAATCAATAAACGACAAAATTATGTTTCTAATATAATATTATTAATAAAATTATTTCATTTAAATATGACTCTATAATCCTTTTCCAATAAAATTTTTTTAATAGAGGTTTTAAAATAATTATTCACTAAGGATCAATTTAAGGATAATATTTCCTTGGTGAATAATTATTTAAAAAACTTATTTTATTTTTGAACGTACAAAAACGTATATACATTTTTATACAATTTTCTACGTTTATATACATTATCAAAATTGGATTATTACAAATGATATTATTTTTATATTAAAGTAAAAATCTGTAGAAAAATGTAAGAAAATGTATGATAATGTATATATCTATAAGCAAAAGTAATGAAATGTATAAAAATGTATATACATCAATTATATATATATATATATATATATATATATATATATATATATATATATATATATATATATATATATAGCGGCATTAAAGGTTATATTCCCTGATTGAAATTAGAAAACGTATAAATAAGTAAGTAACAGTTATATACGTTTATGTATGTTTGTCAATATATATATATATATATATATATATATATATATATATATATATATATGTTGAAAAACATACATAAACGTATATAACTGTTACTTACTTATTTATACGTTTTCTAATTTCAATCAGGGAATATAACCTTTAATGCCGCTAAACCCTATTGAAAATATTTACATCAAATTTTACATCAAATTTTATGTAAATATTTTTAACAGGGTTTAACGGCATTAAAGATTATATTTACAATTTTTGATTGAGCGCTGTGAATCAAAATAGAATCAAAGTTTTATGGTACTACAATTGATGCTGAAGGAGCTGTACGCATTATAAATTTTCGTTATACTTCTACGCATTATAATTTTGTGTTTACAATTTAAAAAATTTTTTTAGATTTGTGGAAAAATTTGAAACCCTAAAAGTTGTGTTTGCGATGCCTGATTGAAAATTATCAAATATCTGGTCTAATGTATTTTATATTAGTGTTTGTTTATTGTTGAATAATAACTTTACAGTTTGAAAAAGCATTGTTAGAGTAGTGCAAGTGCTGAGAGTTATATGAAATAATAAAAGCGACATAGGATCAATTGGCGGTTATGTGTATCAAGCTTTTATTCGAATAATGTTTATATTTCTTTAATATTTTTAAAGTCCCTAATACAAAACTGTTTATTTGTCATCTGAATGTTTATCTTTAGTCAAAATATTATTTGTTGAAAGATGTAGGTGATAATTGAAGCATAATAATTATATGACATACGGATATTACAGTATTTTTAATGATTTTTTTAAAATTTAATTTGTTTGCACGATTTTATACATTTAAAAAATATTATATTATTAATATTATGAGCAAGAATATACGTATATATCCTTCTCTTATGATACCTGATGTACTTAAGGTACATAAATAGTTCTTAATCGGTATATCAAGAATTCAATGCTAAAATAGTGATATTATTAAAAATAGCTTATTTTGCTAAACTTTAATATTCCACAACTTAGCTTAGAAGCTCCATGAGATTTTAATACTGTACAGAGCACATTTTTTTGATGGTAAAAGCACCCTCAAAAAGTCTGGACAGAATCCGTGTTCCGCAGAGCTCGGTCCCCCCTTGTTAGTTTAAGAATACGTGTCCATGGCAGTACAAGAAAGTAAAAAGGGAATTGTAATAAATGTCTTCCTAGCACGATTGCTATCATACGCAGATGACATAGACATAATAGGAAACCCCAGAGAAACCGTAATAAAAAACGTAGAAATACTAATAAAAACAGCTAAAGAAATAGACCTAGAAATAAGTGAAGAGAAAACCCAGTACATGGTCACTAGCAGAGTAGGGTTCGAGACTGCTGATACCGACTTGAAAGTCTCTGGCAAAACTTTCAAAAAAGTAAACGAGTTTAAATACTTTGGCTCGATAATAGACCACAAAAATGAAACTCTTAAAGAAATTAAGAAGAGGCTACATTCGGGAAATGTACGCCTATATTCGGTAAATAACTTACTAAAATAACGATTACTATTACAAAAGTCTAAATTAGAAATATATAGAAAAATCATAATGCCAGTGCTTCTATACGGATGAGAAACGTGGGCATTAACCAAATGGGAAGAAATTAGTTTTAGAGTGTTTAAAATAGAGTCCTTAGAAAGATATCGGGGTCAAAATAGATGAGATTACTAGAGAATGGAGAATTTTACATAACCAAGAAATACACGAACTATACGGAAAGCCATACATTACCAGAGTGATTAAGTCTCGAAGACTAGCTAGGATGGGAAATGAAGATACAGCACTTAGAGCGCTGGTAGGGAAGCCGACAGGCACAAGATCCCCAGGTAGACCGAGACGAAGATGGGAGGATAATATTAAAATTGACCTATAAGAAGTAGGATGTTATGAGGAGGATTGGATGCAACTCAATAGAGAAATATTGCGTGACTGTTAACAAGGCTATGGACTACACAGCTGCAGATAGCTAGTCCCAACAAGTGGTTATGATGGCAATGGCGATGATGCAAGCATATCTACAGCCGACATAAAGACTATGTAATAGCTGTTGCCCTGCAGGTACTGTTGCTGCTTATAATTACTACTTGGCCTGTATAATAATAATAATAATAATAATAATAATAATTGTTCGGGTTATTTAAGCCTTTGGGGGGCGTTTGAATTGCGCGCCGTAGCTCGCCGACCGCGCGCGCCGCCGCTTATCGGCCGAGCGGATGCGAGAGCGGAGGTTCTCGCGCGCCTTATGCACGTGTGGGGCAGTTCCGTTTTCTCTCCCGCAGAGATCGGTCGACTTTTTCTGGCGTGATTCCAGGCAGCGCATCGGACCCGATATTGGATTTTTTAATATATTGTACGAGAAGCTCGGCACGTACGTCCTTATCAGGACGGTCAACTTCTCCCTTCGTTAATTGTCTGCGTCGGGTGTGTGTGTGCATAAAGCGAGTCGTGTGTGTGTGTGTGTTCGGTGTGAAGGACGATTGGGAAGGTTCGGCCACGTGCGAGCTCTCTCGACGTGCCGACTTCCACCCGGCGATCACCTACGCGGCAGGGCCAAAAGGTCTGCCCGTGGTCCAGGTACGGTTCCCTCGAGACGTCGAGGCGCCCTGCGACCAAGGAGGTGCATCCTAACCACATGCAGCCAGGACATTACGTCGCGCTGTCCACGTTTCTACCGTCTAGCCTTTAAGGTAAGAGAGCTCTCTTGCGCGCGTTAATGGTACCTCGCAGCGTTAGGGTATTTGCGTTTGTCATCTCCTCTCTCTCCCTTCTTTTTTGTTCCTATCTTAGAATCTCTTTTTGTCATGTATAATTTCCTCTTTATTAAATAAATTATTCGCTTGCCCCGGCTTTTCTCTCTGCCTCGTGGGAGTTTTTACGCCGAGGCAAGTTGTCTTATTTTCCCGCGAAAAATTGTGTATTTACTTATCTCCCCAGCCTTCCCTCACTCATTCATTCATATATATATATATATATATATACATCTATTCTTTTTAATTATTAGCATTTTCTTCAATAATAATATTGGATTTTTTAGAAATCGGACTTGATATTCGTACTCAGTGACCAAAAAACCCATTTACTTAATTACATGTAGGAATTCGGTCTAATATAAGATGTAAGGCTGAAGAAATTAAATTTAAATAGATGAAGAATTTTTGTATTATTGGTCTTTTATACTCATAAGCTTCAACTTAAGTTAAAAATGAATAACTCAAGTTTTTTCAGTTATTTGTTATACAAGAAAAGAGAAAATATTTTGTTCAAACATGTGCCTCAAGAAAGAAACATTATTTTAAAATTCTCAAAAGTTAAAAGTTTGGCGGATTTGCTCATGTATCAAAAACGTATGATGATAATTTATTGCAAAATTTTTAGATAATCAGTAATATGGAATACAATATTTAGTAAAATATTTGAGCTATTTTATTTATTTTTCGCCGAGAAAAAAAATCATTTTGTAAAAAAATCGCTTTTTTATGGTCCACGATAACTTGAGTAAAACGTCACTATTCGTTCTGAAAATTTACAGAACGATAGCTTTTTACTGTCTCTTGGCTAAGTTATTTGTCCATATCACGTGGACTTTTATTTTTCAAAGTATATTGAGGTTATATTATTTTTTTTTAATTATTTGATTGCTTATTTCTTGGATGTTACGCGATAATTTTTGATGAATCAAAGCTTCTTTTCGCCTTTCAATAAAGATTTGAAATCAAAAAGAATATTTAAGTTTCATCGATTCGTTTATGTTTTATTACATGTTTTCATTTTTATGATATTATTTTCAACAAATTTTTTATCACTTATTTCTTGGGTATTACGCAGTAATTTTTGACCAATCAAAGCTTATTTTTTTCGTTTTATAATGGTGTATTTTTAACAAAGAATAACTAATTAATTGTAGATCAAACGCTAATCTCTTGCGCTTTTTTCTTTATTTACAATTACTATAAAAGTTTATGTAACATCAGCCAAAAGCCGTTTACTTAAAAATCAAAAGCAATTCTTAAGATTCATAGATTCGTTTTTGTTTATAACATCTTTATCATTTTTATGATAATTCTCTCCAAAAATTGTTGCTCGCTGATTTCTTGGGTAATACGCGATCATTTTTGTTAAATCTAATCTCATTTATTTTCATTATTTGATGATTTGAAATCAAAAATAATTTCTTATACAATTTAAATATTATTCATAATCTATGCTATATTTTTACATACGTTTAAATGGTAATTTAGAGGGTAATTTGAAAATTTAAATCTATATATCTCGGCACATTAAAAAAGTAGACTTGTCATTTTCATTTATTACCACATAATTAAACAGAACAAATAATTTCAGGAAAGTAACTAGGAGAGTGTCGGAGGTTTGGAAAACGATATTTGCTGAAACTTTCAGAGGTATTTTCTGACACGGAAAGATGAAGTGTAGCACCTTTAGTTTTTTCCAATGAACTCTTATTCTCGATATATCAACCAATTTATCTGAATTGTGCCCTATTTTAGTAAAACATGGGACATATACTTCTGAGTTTATGCTAGAATAAATTACCCAAACGTAACTAAAAGTAGATAAAAGGAGCTTTACTTCATATTTTTCTCATAAAAGAATATTAATCTCGGCCAAAGTTATTAACTTTCAAAGAGAGCAATGAAATTTACACTAAAAATCACTGTATTTAAGAGAGTTAAAATCCTTCAATTTAACTGCATTTTTCAACACGTTTTTAGAAAGTTAATAACTTTGGTTTAGATTAATATTTGTGTACGTAACAAATTTGAAAATAGAGCTCTTTTCGACTGCCATTAGTTACATTTGGGTATTTTTTTCTAGCATAAAAACTTGCAAATCTATGATCAGAAATAAATGCACCATTTTTTACTAAAGTAGCGCACAATTGAGATAAATTGGTTGATATCTCGAGAATAAAGGCCTATTGGAAAAAACTAAAGGTGCTACTCTTCATTTTTTGATGTCAGAAAACACCTCTCAAAGTTTTAACAAATATTGTTCTCCAAACCTTCGGCACTCTCCTAGTGAGTGCCAATAAATTGACAGCGGTTTCTTTTAATTTTGTAAGAATATACTATATATTTTTTTAATTTAGATACAATCCAAAAACCGAAATACCACAGTCTTACGGGGTCTACGGTGTAACAGTGGCAGAAGTGGAGGTAGATGTTTTAACTGGACAAAATATCGTGCGGAGGGTGGATATTCTGGAGGACACGGGTATCAGCCTGAATCCGGAAATAGATGTGGGGCAAGTGCAGGGCGCATTCGTTATGGGTATTGGAATGTGGACATCGGAGGAGTTGATCTACGACCCTCGTACTGGTGCTTTGGTGAATAATAGGACATGGGTAAAATAAACAGAGAAAATTATCTTATTTATTCTATATTCAAATATTTTTTTCCTTATTTACTGTATTGCACACAGAAAATGTAATACTTATTTATGTATTTAGCACTAAGGTGGAGTTATAGCAAAATTTAAAAAAAATCTATTGAATTCTTCGCAAAATTTGAAATTTTTAACACACAAAATTTGCAAGAACAACATTTCAAAAAAAATTTATCGATTTTTAGTATCAAAATAAATATAAACCAATCATTTTAAAAATTATATATGGGCAATTTTCGCGAAACTGTTAGTTTTTCGTCAACTCTCTGGCAACACACTTTGTTGTTTACGGACCTGTGTTTCCATTAAAGGGTGCGCATTATCGGTTTGGTATTTATATGTAATACGTCGAATTCATGTATAAAAGGAAAAATTTTAGTACAGATATACCTATATATGTATATTTGATGCCACGGAGCTGCTAATTTGAGTACGGGATATACTTCAACTCATTTTTTAAGAGATTAAATTAAATTAAATATTTCATATTTCTTATTGGATACAAGATGTGCACATATACATATATTTTGAGGAGCATAATTTTTAACCTACTTAAATCTTACATACAGGTTGGTATGTATCTAACTCACTAAATTTTTAAAATGAAAGTATTTCACGAAGCGGATATTTTGAGAATATTTGTCCTATTTATTGTATAAAGGGTGCTGATTTTTATAACTTATGTCAGTCAGCATATATAGTTATATATAATTATATATAATTATGTGTGATTATATATAATTCATTTTTTCATGCGGTGAAGCTGAGTTACATATAAGTATATATAATATGGCGGTTTTATTCTCATGCACCAATAATGCATTTTCTTTTAAAACGTCATAATGCTTCTCCGGGCACAAGCCACATACAACCATGTATATCATACACTTTGTATTCCGGGAAAAAGTTTTATATATATAAGCATATATGGTCATATGTAGCCATATATGAAAAAACATACATGGGTATATGTGGTCATATATGGCTATATTATAAGATCATATATGAGCTTATGTGGCCAAATGTTCTCATATATGGTTATAAATGGTATTTAATTTTCAATTTTGTATTCATCCATATATAACCATATGGAATCTTATATGGTTATATATGATTATATATGGTTATATCTGGGTATATACGATCATATATAGACGTATACGTTTATAATTAAAATAATTTTATAAATTGCTTGTAAATATTTTATATTTCTTAAAAGCAAGGTGTTGGTTCACTATTAATTGTTAGATAGATATATACATATTTGGGTGGTGTTACATGATTAAAATAAAATCTTGCTTTAAGTGGTACCCCCATTCGCATAATAATAAATTAAAAGAATTATAACAATTTATTTTTTAATTCAAATTATTATGGCTTCATGAAATTGTAGATATATTGACTATAAATATAATAAAGTGTTATAAATTCGATTAATTTCT
The DNA here is from genome assembly GCA_949152435.1 of Gastracanthus pulcherrimus. Taxonomy (NCBI): domain Eukaryota; kingdom Metazoa; phylum Arthropoda; class Insecta; order Hymenoptera; family Pteromalidae; genus Gastracanthus; species Gastracanthus pulcherrimus. The sequence goes on along the minus strand of OX424576.1, from coordinate 136,447,580 downwards.
TGTTTTCTTTTTCTTTATAAAAATGATAGCTATTGGTTTTACAACAAAAATCGCTTTGGTCAAAGCGCGTTTTGATGTTTAAAATTATGAATATTTGAAAAGAAATTTCTTTAACCCTTTGCGAGGCGGGTGCCACTATAGTGGCACCCTATTTTTGTTCAGTTTTTTGTGCATAACAGTACTTAGACAGTTTAAGCTCAATATCGCTCAAATATTTTTCTACATAATACTAGATACCTAAGGAATAAAATCCTGAGCTTAAATTTACAAATGTTTGTTTATATAATAAGTTATAAACAATTTAGGATGAAAAAACTTCGATTTTTTAGATTAAATTCGGCCAGAGAGTCAGTTTTGGAAAAAATTCTTTGATATTACGTGTATGAGGGTTTTCGGGGTCGCTGATTCTGAATCCAGCCTCTGATTTTGGGAATTCAACATGGCGGATCCAATATGGTGAGTGCACGTACCGAAAAACCCACAAACTCGATGAATTTGCCTGAAATTGCGTATATAAAGGATTTTGGGGTCGATGATTACATTCCTGGAACCAGATTTTTAAAATTTCAGATTTTGAATTTGCAATTCCACATGGCGGATCCAATATGGCGGCCGATAAAACGAAAAAAATCCACAAAATTTATATTTTTAGCTGAAATTACGTATACAGGGGTTTTCAGGATCGCTGATTACGAATCTGGCATCAGATTTTCAAAATTCAACATGGCGGATCCAATATGGCGGGCGGAAAGGTCGAAAAATTTCCAAAGTCGATATTTTTACTTGAAATTGCGTGTATAGGGGTTTTCTGGGTCGCTGATTACGAATCTGGCATCAGATTTTCAGAATTCAACATGGCGAATCCAATACGGCGGCCGGAAAAACCGAAAAATCCACAAATTTGATATTTTTAGCTAAAATTGCGTATACAGGGGTTTTTGGGGTCGCTGATCACGAATCTGGTATCAGCTTTTCAGAAATCAATATGATCGTTGACAAAAATGCCGAAAAATGCAAAAACTCGATGATTTTGGCTAAAATTGCGTATATAGATGTTTTTGAGATCGCTGATTACGAATCCGGTTCCAGGTTGTCGAGATTGAACATGCTGAATTCAAATGGCGGTATGAATCCTCAAAAATAGGTCTTGTCCACGTATGCACGGGCAGACAAAAAACATTATTTTTGGAGTCGTGTACTACTCGCAAGTAAGTGCCACATTCTCGGAATATCGGATAAAAAATATTCGTATATTTCTGTATAGTTTGGTACTAGATTTCCTAATTGATCATTTTGACAATTTATCGGCCTTGGGCTTCTGCGGATAGACAGGTGCTATTTTCTGTAGTTATATTATCCGTGTTAGAGATCACGTTTGAGTGGCAGGCTAACGGATACATGCTACTTGTATATCGCTGTATTGTTTGGTAATACATTTTCTGATTGGTCGTTTTTACAATTTATCTTAGTAATTTCGAAGAAGGCAACATGAGTGATTCAGAAACAGAATATAAGGAAGCTGAAATTCCATCTGACAATGAATCTGTAGATGGAAATGATATGAGTGACGATGAAAGTTTTGATAAGAATGCTAAATCCAAAAGTCATTCTGCTAACTATTCTCATGTATTCGAGAGCGATGGAGGTCCATTAGTTGGGATTTGGTCTTAAAGGATGCCTCATAGTGATTTACCTTTTACAAAGGATGTTGGACCAAAAAATATTCCAGATGATGTCAAAACTCCTGGAGATTTTTTCTCGATGCTTTTATCTGAAAAAAATATCGAACTAATGGTTCAACAAACTAATCTTTATAGTCAACAAAATAAAAATAAGAACGAAGATTCTGTAACAGCAGAATAGATAAAGAAATTTCTTGGAATCAACATACTTATGGGTGTGAAAAGGTCACCATCATATCGTGATTACTGGTCCTTGAATCCTTAGCTGAATGATGCTTATATAAGTTCAAAAATGATGGTCAATAGATTTTCTTTCCTGCTCAGCAATCTACACTTGAATGATAAGACTAAAGAACCCAAAAGGGGGTGACCCAACTTTTGATAAATTGTATAAAATAAGACCGTTTATTGACAAAATTTCTGAAACCTATCTGCATTATTATGATCCAACAAGAGAACAATCTATAGATGAGAGCATGATAAAATTCAAAGGTAGAAATACTATAAAACAGTACATGCCTCAAAAACCTATAAAAAGAGGATATAAGGTGGGTAAGAGTTAACATGAAGGACTTTGTATGTGAATTCCAAATTTATACTGGGATAATCGGTAATACTTCTGAAAAAAATGTAGGGCAGAGAGTTATCAAGGATTTATCTCGGATCTTGACGAATATGAATTACCACATCTACTCTGATAATTACTTCTCAAGTATTATTTTAGTGAGTTCATTACTAAAAGATGGAATCTTAGCTTGTGGAACTGTTAGGAAAGGTCGTAAACATCTACCTAAGCTTCAGAAAAAAGATAAAGATATGAACATCGGAGATAGTGAATATCGTACGTCAGATGACGGTATGAGATAGATAAAATGGATTGACAAAAAGCCAGTCCAGTTTCTATCCAACTTTCACGATCCATCTGCGTTGTCAGAGGTGCAGAGAAGACAAAAAGATGGTTTTTTGAAAACTGTAACTTGCCCGCAAATGGCCAAAGATTATAACGCTTATATGGGATGCGTTGATAAGTCAGACATGATGAAATCATTTTATGAAATTTCCAGAAAAAGCAAAAAATGGTGGCACCATTTATTCTGGCACTACATCAACGTAACTTTGGTCAACTCTTTCATAATTTTCAAACTGCGCAATCCCAATAGCAATTTGAAATTTAAGGAGTTTCGTTTGTCAGTTGTGGATGAACTGGTAGAACCGGCTGGCCGAGTGAAACGGGGAAGACCCTCTTCCAAAACCCCTACTCCAAAAAAACTAAAACACCTTATAATGTTAGAACGTCACAACAGATGCATTTACCTGCCGTTCATGAAGGAGTTCCCAAAAACTGTGACAATTGTAGCACTAAAAAACTTCGGATTCGATCGAAATTTTATTGTACAACCTGCAATGTGACATTATGCATCAAAGCAGAAAATAACTGTTTTTTGAAATACCACCAATAAACATTTTATTCCAGAACGAAACAATAAAAGCCAGATTTGTGATCAGCAACACCAAAAATCCCTGTGTACGTAATTCCAGACAGAAACATCGATATATGAATATTTTAAGGTTTCTTTTAACCATATTGGATTCGCCTTGTTGAATTCTGAAAAGCTGATGCCAAATTCGTAATCACCGATCCCGAAAACCCCTGTACACGCAATTTTAGCTAAAAATATATATTTTGTGAATTTTTTTGGTTTTATCGTCCGCCATATTGGATCCGTCATGTGGAATTTTGAAAATCTGATGCCAGATTCGTAATCAGCGACCCCGAAAACCCCTATATGCGCAATTTTAGCTAATAATATAAATGTTGTGGTTTTCTATGGTTTTACCGGCCACCATATTGGATCCGCCATGGTGAATTTTGAAAATCTGATGCCAGATTTGTAATCAGCGACCCTAAAAATCTAAAGAACCCACATCATTTTAGTTGTCGATATTGCAGAAAAATGTGCCCCTGAAGGGTTAAAATGACATTATTCGAAATTTTACTATAACTCCACCTTAAATAAAATTTAATAATATTTGCTACTAACGGCATTTAAGATAAAAAATTCTGCATCTTATTTGAATTACAATGTGTTTCAGAATTATAAACCCCCAGGTACTAAAGATATACCAGTCGATTTTCGTGTGAGCTTTCTACGCAATGCTCCTAATCCAAATGGAATACTGCGTTCCAAAAGTAATAATTATTAATAACAAGAAGAGCTTAAGGATGCGGCCCATTCCAGAATTTTCCAAAATTTCAAAATAATCAAATCGTCAATTTTGCTATATACACACACATATATATATATATATATATATATATATATATATATATATATATATATATATATATACACGAAAAATAAAGCAAAAATCTAAATATAAAATAAATTTTTAGAATTTTATGATATTTTGAAATTCTTTTCTTGTTTCTTCTTCTCTTATTATAGAATACTTGTTATAGTGTATTGACGGCCCACGAATTATCACCGAAGTCATAACAGCTGATTTCGATGAAGTTGATAATATAAATTCAATTCAAAACAGTGATGAAATAAATTTATAACTAGAGTGGTATTAATTAAGAAAAAAACTTACTTAAGATCAAGTTTCACTCCTCCCTTCCGATATAAGAATACTCAAAATGTCTGACGCAATTTATGGACAGCCCTACTATGTGAATTATAATTGAAATATCCAAGGTGAAGTGTTATAATCGAATCCTTCGTCGCCCGGACTATATTTTGAAAATCTTCATTTTTTAAAGCATTTTTAACGAATTTTGAGGTATATCTCAGATTTCAAGGGGACTTTTGTGATCTTTTTGTGCTTTTTTTCTTATTGTTAGTTTTTGTATATAATATATGCTGTTAAATTTCCAAAAGGTTTAGTGTTGATAGACAAAAAATAGATTCGTGACTGGGACGCATTCTTAAATCATTATCTAAAATTTAAAATTAAAAATTTTTTAAGGTGACGCTAAAGCCACCTGTCACCGACAAATACGAGGATCCACTTTTCTCATTTCATTTTCAATTTTAAGTAAATATCTATATGGAAAGTTGTTGTTCCAATCAAAAAGAACAACTTTCCATAGATATATTTTCTTTAAATTGAAAAATGAATAAAAAAAGTTGTATCCCGTATATACCAGTAACACGGGGTTTATCAGCACCTTAACTGAAGCGTTAGAATACACACAATAAAACGTTGGAGCAATAATCGCTTTAGGTTACGCAAAATTTGACTAATTCTGAGGTAAAAAGTGCTTAACTGTGCAGTGCTTTAATGCTTAAGCAAATTTTGCCTTTTTTTGGAGCGATATTTACTTGGATGATAAGTAAAACGAAATCGGACAATATTTTCTCCAAAATTATGTTAAAATTAATTCTGCTAATAAAGAAATTCATTGATATAGGTACTATTATATCAGTAAATATTCTAAATAACGCAAGTATAAATCGTTCTAATGTTAAATCGGAAACATTTTTATAATGTAGTTTTCGCTCGAAATTTTCGTATACCTAATAGGTTATGGTGGTTTATTTATACTACTGATGGTTGCGCACACGTACTGATCATCCGTAAGCGGTATTCGGAATATTTTGATTCATGTCCTTAATTTATAATTTCTGTTTCTATGAATAATAGATTGTAAATATATTGTAAATAAAACATTATTATAATTCAATTTTCAGTATCAACATGATTTTAGCTAAGTTCACTTATGTTTTGCAGCACTTCACACTTGAGCACTTTTTACCTCTTAGTTGGTCAGATTTTTATTTTAACAGATCAAAGCGATTATTGCTCTGCCTGTTTGTTGTGTATACAGATAATATATAGCTTTAAAAAAAACAAATATTTAACTTTCAGCTACAGGTGAACCTGCCTTATGTATGAGTTACGCTATTCCAATAGCCATACGGAATGCACTTGATTCGGCTAGAGCAGATGCAGGAAACAATGGAATTTGGTATGATTTAAGTAAGTAAAGAAAACGTAAATTATGCGAGATTATGAAACAAAATAGTTACTTGTTAGTACGTGATAGTACGTAGTAACAGTTTGCGCGACATTTTTTGTCAAGTTCTTCCGTGATTTATTACATATGTTCTGAAAAATGTTTAAGCTATCAAATAGATTTTTCAGCACATTTTCACACTGGATTTTCAACTTAATAATTTCATAGACATATCGCATGTTACATAATACCGATGCCTGAGCGGAACAACCTTCTATCTCGAACTATGCGTGAAGAACCTCCTATCTCGGTCGGTGCGTAAAGAAGCTCCTACCTCGGCTCGCGCGAAGAACCTCTTCACTCGCCGCGGCGAAGAACATCCTATCTCGGCTCGCGCGAAGTATCTTAACTCGCAGCTGCGAAGAAAATTCTATCTCGGCCCGCACGAAGGAGCTTCTCATATAATATCCGTATAATATTATTATATAATAATATTGTACAGATGATATATGAGGATATCTTGCTGTATATTTGTAAATAAAAATCTATTTTGTAGATATTTTTAATAAAATATTAGATATAAGCTTCTTTGCGCGGGCCGAGATAGGATCTTCTTCGCCGCTGCGCGTTAGGAGCTTCTCCACGTCAGCCGAGATAGGATTACGAGATAGGTTACATGCAAATCAGATAGGACGAAATAGATGAAGGAATAAGTAGAGCGTGCGTAATAGAAAATCTCCATTCAGCGGTGTAACGAGGAGGTCCAAATAGCGCAGATTGGATATTTTCTATTACGCACGCTCTATTCCGTCGCCTATTCCGTCCCATCTGATTTCACCCTTAAGTATCTAATCATTAACTGTTGATGAATATTTAATATGCCGTATTCAAATCCACGATCATTAATAGATAATGAATATCATTTAATACAAGTAATCTCTTTTTCTCAGTGCGCGCTAACCCTGAAGGGTCTGGCATCATAATGTGGCGTATCATGCGTTCTGTCGTGTGTGTGTGTGTGTGTGTGTGTGTATTCAGTTCGCATTTCGTGGCATCTCAGTTAACCAATCAGATTGGATTCGTATAATTGAATTAAAGTGACTGTATCTAATATGGCCCTGTACCTAATATGGTCCACCACGGCTATCTTAGATACTATGCTATTTAACTAGTAAACGTGAGGAGTTACTTACTCGGAAATCTCAGTGCATGATTTCTTCGATTTTCTTTGATTTTCTCCGATTTACTCCCATTTCTCATGTTAAAGGAACCTAACCACCTTAAAATTTAAAATAAATTATAAAATTGTTTAATAGTACATTATGTATCAAGGGAGTAAAGTGGGCAATGTACGCACTGTGTGACGTTGCCGACCGAGCGAAGCGAGGTCGGCATTTCACACAGTGCATGCTTGCCTACTGTACTCCAGAGGTGCGTATACTACTTTTCACCACACCCCCGTAAAGAAATGACTGTACGCATCTCAGCAGGCCGTACAGTACCCCATGCTCTGCCTAGAAGTAAAGTGACTTGTGTACGCGCGACGCGCTGTTTTACCGCTCGAGACGCAGTCGAGAGCGGAAAAAGGTGCATCGCGCATGCGCAAGTCACTTTATTCCCTAGGCAGTCCATGCGGTACTGTACGGCCTGCTGAGAGGGCGTACAGTCAGCACTTTACGCGCAGTGTGGTGAAAAGTAAATATACACACTTCATCAAAATAATATATCAATATAATGTCTGAACGATCTCCTATGATAAGTGTTAGTTAGTGAAATACAGGATATAACCCTGTACGCATTACTGCGAATAATTTACAAGTGATCAACATGGCTTCTTTAATATCAAGCCAACAATCCCAAATCAACCACCTTGTATTACCTACAAGTCAACAATCTAGAGACCTACCAACATTTGTAGTTAAAAGCTCAAGTTACGCCGCAGCCGCACAAAAGGATATAGTACCAAAGAGAGACCAGGCGCTTGTTTTAGACTTCGTGAATGTATTAAACCTGACACACTACACGATTGCAATTGGAGACATTGTAAATCCACAAAATGTACTCACAGCATCAAGGATCTCAAACAACCGAGTGTGCATTTATCTATCAAGCCAAAACCTTGTAAACGAATTAATAGATAAGTACGAATTTATCCTTATTGCGGAACAGAAAGTTACAATAAGACCGTTACTTGCTAGAAATAAGAGAGTTATTTTCTCTAATGTATCATATCGTTATCAGCAGACATTCCCAACTTTGTACTTGAAAAAATATAGATGACTTAAAAGTTAAACGTTGTTCCCTCCTCTCAACTCTTAAAGCCGCTATTCACAAAGAAGGATACAGTTATATAAATAGTTTTAGACATCAGGTTTATATAAAACATGAAGATGTCAAGCTAATTCCCGAATTGTTTAAAATAAATTTTGAAGAGTTCTGCTCAATATGACTATTTCATATTTGCTGGTAGGAGAGATGCGACATGACTGGCGTACCTAAGCTTGATCATCGATTATTTAAATGAAAAAAGCATTAAAGATAAATTAAACCGTACATAATGATAAATTAACATGTTTTCTTTCGTAATAAATATTCGTTGTTTACTTATCATTTATAAATAGTCGAACATGAACGAATAAATGAAGAAAAACAAATTTGCTCCATCCAACCCGCTTGCGGCTTGGTTGACGCACTCTTATTGATGTTTCAAATTCCTTTATAGAAAAAAATAATTTGTTTCAAATGTTGGGATTAAAATTAGTAATAAAAGTGATTGTGAATTTGATTTAATAATTATAAATACTACAAAGATAATTAATTATTTTATCAACGTAAAGTTGTTTATTGACCTTTCTCTCGTGTAACGTTATCAACCACAGTTGGTTCAAATTTACTTTTCTCTGTTTTTCTCAATGACTTTTATGAATATTTTTTTATTTTTGGTATAATTGCTATTTTAGTACTAGTCAATCGAATAAGCTAATTTTCATCTTAAAAAACAAATAAGGTTTCAAGATATTGGAGTGCGCCATCAAAGCCGCTTCTCCCCTACGGATATACTCAAATGCTTTAACTGTAAACAAGAAGGACATCTAGCGCGGAACTGTACACAGCCTGCACTCAATGTACAGGCACAACCAGGTATACAAACAATTCACAAGACGACTAGTGCGTCTAAAATCAACACCAAGAGTACTGAAAATTCCACTGTTGATATCTTAGAAGGCAATAATACCGATATGATTATCGATTACGAAATAAAACTAGACACAGAAAATAAAAATAAAAATATTGAACAACCCAAAATAAATGCCGAAAATAAGCAAACTCATTCCGTAATAACTAATAATGAATCGCAAAGTGATCTTTACATAAACTCAGTAGATGACGGTTTCACTAAAGTTACAAATAAACAACTAGCGAAAATAAATAAACTCGAAGTTTCGAAAGAACCCGATGTTAAGCAGCCAATTTTAAAAATTTCACCTCAAGAAAACAACAAAGAGGACGAAATGGATACTAAATTATCAAGCATCAGGAACTATCTAAATCAAGCTGGTATTCTACTTAATTACACGCAGTTTAAAAGCTCAATGGAAAATATTAAAAGAAAAAGAACCCACGCGATATTATACTCGATTACACTCAAGGCATAGAGTCATTTATCAAATTTATAAAAGATATTCACCCTAAGGTGGGAAACAGGAGTATCAATCTCAGATGCACTAATCTACTGAAAAGTCTAACCAATCCAAACGCTAAGCACTCTCCACTAGAAACCCCCAATAATTCAGATTCCGAACAACAAAAATCACTATCTAAATGACATTATAATTGCCAATATTATGCAATGGAATATCAACGGCCTTCAAGAGCATTATGAACTCCTACAAAAACTTATTTTAGATAATAATATCAATGTAGTTTATATTCAAGAAACTACTCTAAAAGATAGACAAACAATTAATATGACAAATTTTACATGTTATAATAAAAAGAGATCGGATTGTAAATCAACTAGTGAAGGCATTGGTATTTTGATTAAAAGTAAAATTTACAGTAAAAAATTCATTTAGATACTGAGATTGAAGCAGTAGCAGTACGGATAATAGTAGATAACAAAAATATTAGAATTTGTAATATATACCCAGTAACCGATACGAAATCAATGCAGCATCATTAGATAATTTGAAAGCACAATTACAGCCATCTTTCATATTATTGGGTGATTTTAATAGTCACAGTCCACTATGGGGTTCTTATAAAATAGACAAAAGGGGACCAGTAATTGAAAATCTACTCATCAATAACGACTTATTACGGTTAAATGATACGTCACCCACACATTTTAATACCTCCAATGGTAGTAACAGCGCAATAGACCTTACTTTATGCAGTAGCAGCATTACAATAGCTCTAAAATGGCAAGCACTAGATTATTTGTACGGCAGTGATTGCTATCCATTAATTATCAATTTTAATCAGATTATCCCCACTCCAACAACTGACGCTACACACTGTAAATTTTATAAAGCAGATTAGAATAAATATAAAGAAACAATATTCCAGAGTCTTGATGAGTTAAATAATAATATTGAATTTAACCTCTCAGACAATAATGTAGATATTGATAATATCGTTTTAAAACTCAATGAGGTAATATTACAAGCAGCTGATCTAAGTATACCGAAAACTACGAACTCAAATACCAAGAGAAAAAATAACCCATGGTGGAACGAAGATTGTGAAGCTGCAATAAAAAAAGCTTTGTATAAGTATAAAAAAGATAACACGATAAATAATAAAAATGAATATAAACGTCTTAAATTAATATCCGAAAGAGTTTTTATATATAGTAAAATAAACACATGGAGAAAAGACTTAAACTCTCTAAGTAATTTGTCTGCTAAGGAAGTCTGGGATAAAATAAAATCAATCGAAGGGCGCAAATCCTTAGTTATTCCTGCACTAGAAGAAAACGATCAAATTATCCACGATCCGCGTGAAATAGCCGATACCTTTGCAGAAAAATTCGCTGATAGCTCAAGTGATCAGAACTATAACCCAGAATTTCTAGAATATAAAACTTTAATTGAAAGCCAAACCGAAATTCGACTAGCCCCAGAGATTATCTACAATGAAAATCCACCAACTCACCAATAGCAATGTCAGAATTGAAAAAAGTCATAGAAATAAGCAAAAACACAAGTCCAGGGCTGACAAAATACCTAATGTACTCATTAAACAATTACCCAATAGTGCAAATAAGATTCTTTTAAAAATATATTACATAGTTTGGCAGAAAAAGACCCATTAAACAGTTATCCAATAGTGCACATAAGGTTCTTTTAAAAATATATAACATAGCTTGGCATAAAAAGACCTTCCCGAAAATATGGAAACAAGCGATTGTTATTCTTTTACTAAAACAAGGTAAATACAAATATGACAAAAATAATGACAGATCCATTGCACTGACCTACTGCTAATGCAAACTGCTTGAGAAAATAGTAAATAAAAGACTACGTAATTACCTAAAAAATAATAATATACTAAACAAATTTCCAATTGGATTCCGCGAAAACTCTTCAATGACCGATTGCTTGGTGACTCTCGAATCCAACATATGCGAAGCTATAAACAACAGTCAACACTTAATCGCATTGTGTTTAGATATGGAGAAAGCATATGATCTGATCTGGAGAAAAAGAATACTAGAAATATTAAACAAATATAACATATCAGGAAATATTTTTTATTTTACACAAAATTTTCTTAACGACAGATCAATAAAAGTTAAAGTTAACAATATATTGTTAAAAAGTATTGTTAAAAAAACCAGGACTCGGAGATTAGCGCAACTATTTTTCTCTTGGCAATCGATGAGATCTCAAACCACATTTTTTCCCTTTTAGCATACACTATTTTCGCTGATGATGTAACCCTTTTCATTAAAGGGAAAACCCTCAAAACAAGTCAAGAAATTCTCCAACAAACTCTTAACAAAATAATAAAATTTTCTAACACTGCAGGTTTCAAAATATCTAAAGACAAAACACAAGCTATCGGTTTCGAAAAATACAATAGAAATCAATCCTATCTACAATTAACCATTGGAGAAGAAACAATTAAGACAGTGAACCAAATCAAAATCCTCGACTTAATTTTCAATAGCAAGTTAAACTGGAACCCACACTACAACTTTCTCAAAAAACAGTGTCTTCTCAGAACTAATATCTTGAAAATACTAGCGGCAAAAAATTGGATCAGCTAAAAATAATGTATTGAGAAAATTTGAACCTGTATTGAACACCAGCATGAAGATTGCTACTGGAGTATATAGAACAAGTCCAGTAATAAGCGTCCTAAGTGAAAGTAACATTACGCCATTAAGCGTAAGGTTAATAAGACGAACATTGAAATACGTAGTACGATTATTTAGCAACCCCAAAAATCGAGCATTTAATATCGTAACAAAAGAAGTAAATCAATCAAATAAGAAAGCAATTCTTGAATATTTCTATTACATAGTGCGCAATTACCTAGACGAATATCAAATAGATATTTCCGCTGTATATAATGCCTCTGCAACCATAATCCAAAGAGGACTCAGTGATCCTAAATGTATCACAAGCTAAAAATGAGTACCCAGAATATTCTCAGATTCTTATTTGTACCCAAAGTGGGAACGAATCCATTGCAGCGACAGCGATTCTCCCAAATAATAAAATAATTCTCCTAAAGCTCCCTAATTGGCTAAGTCATCAATCTGCCTTATCGACTCTTTTATTAGAAAGAATCCAGACTATATATAGTTTAACCCTCCTGCTCAGAAGTTTATTTTCGTGTATATGGACTAGATCGAATGTAAGTCTGCAACAATATTTTCTACAAATTCGTAACATTTTCTAAATAATAGCTATACTATTTAGCTTCAATTTGAGAGGTTGTAGATGTCCCAACAAAGTAAAGATTTAAATTGGTGATACAAAATGTATACAAAAATGACGTGCGGTTTGGACGAGTATACTCGGCTCTCTGCGCAGGGGGGTTAAACGAAAAATTTGTAATTAACACAAATTCCGAAAATCTAATTAAAACCATTCTACATAGAAACAAGAACACACACTTATAAACAATTTGAAACAAAATAAAAAACTTAAATGGAAAAATTTTACTCATTGTATAACATTTCCTACCAGAAGACTTTCAAGAATTAACCCAAGCTGCTGAATTAACTTTTCAGCTAAACGGCATAGAGCGTTAAACTAATTTAAGCCAAAATCACGGAAGAATGAGAGAATAAATGAGAAAGTAACTCCAACAAATGCTAACTAAAGCAAATAAAAAAAATGTATACGATAGGAATTCGGCTTTAAAATTTAAAAAGAGGGATCAAGTTCTTATCTCAATACTCCGAATTGTACACTATAAAATTACCCATCAACACCTCAACACCAAAAATTAGAGAATAATGTATGAAAAATGCAAAGTTGCCAACAGTATTGATCATATATTAATTAGTTGTCCTAACTTTAGTAACGTAAGAAAAAGTCTTAAATTAAAAGACAGCATCCTCGAATTACTCAGCAACGAAAATCAATGTGAAAAAGAGATCAAATATATAGACTAAATAAATATAGACAATATAAAAATCTAAGATTATCACCTTTTACCATTCACAATTTCTGTTAACCATATTGTAAACAATTCTGGAATATTGAACCTTTGTAACATCGTAGGTAATTCATTTGTAATCAATTCTACTAAACTGTAATTTTCGTTATTTTATAATCAACTTTGTATTTAATATTCTAAGATACAGTTTGTAAATTGCTAATACCCATATGAAGGGTGCGACTTTAAATAAATAAATGAAAAAGAAAAAAATTATTTGGAATTTTAAGATGGTTAGGTCACCTTAAGAAAATCATTGGTTTAGGAAATCACAAATAAAACAAATTTTTTACTTTCTTACACCAGAATACCGCATAGAGAAATAAATTATAAATAAAAAATCATAAATCTTAAACTTAAAATGGCAGTCCTGATGGGTAAAAACCAAAAAAGAATTTTTACGAGCCCATGAAACTTTTAATGTTTAAAATCAATCAGTCCGTAAAGTTGTATGCTATAAATACTTACTAATATCTTAAATTTTACCGGTGCAAAACTTCGAAATCTAGATCACTATTTTCAATACCATATTTATTAAAGGATTTATTTACACGATTCTAGGTGACATGCTGAAGCAAATCCTTTTTTTTCGACATGTATTCGACACCTTTTGACATGTAATAAAAATCAAGTACTACATCAAATAATTTTTTTTCGGAGACTGAACCAAATTTCTTAAAAATTGTTAGTAATATATTTTTTTGAAATTGATTGCTTTATTAAATTTTTAGTACATGTCAAAGGGAGTCGATAACCGTAGAAAAAAAGTTTTTATTCATCATGCCACCTAGAATCGTGTGAGGAATACAGTTCCATTAATAAATATGGTATTGATAATAGTAATTTATTGTGACGTGCACAGGATCAAGATTACGAGAATTTACAGTAAATTTAAAATATTACAAAGTATTTATATCATATATTATAGTAAACAATTAATACACTAGTGCATTATTATTATTATTATTATTATTATTAATTTAAAAAAAATAATTTTGTGCAATTTAAGATTTAATTTTTGGACATGTTATAAGTTAAGTAAGGGTATAAACAAAGACAATATTAAAACAATTTTTTCGAATTTTTTGAAAACAAGATTATATTTCTGTATAAATACCCTTTAGAGAAAAATTGGTTGATAAAAAGAATTTATTACTTTTGCCACATAAAGTAAAAATTTAATGATCGTTGGAATTTTTATTACATCGATCCTTCTCTATCTTTATATATTACGACAATAGTCAAAGCTGTTATAAAATATCTTACGTTCGTACATAAGTAGAAACACTTAATTTATTTTTTAATATTTTCAGATGGTCCAGTTACGGTGGAAAGAACAATGCTCGCTGGATTAACTGAAATAGAGCATATGACATTATGAATAATAGAGGCAGTACTCTGGTAGAAAATTAACGAGTACTGGATAGAAATTGGTTAAAATTTCATTAATTTCGCTACATTAATTAGATTCTGGTTAGAATCTTGGCAAGGATCTTATCAGGCTAATAGCAATTTAAATATGTATTTATAAATATATTATTGCTTCCCCATAGAGGAAGCTTTGTGATGGTAAAAAAAAGTTGTGCTAAAATCATTATAGAAATATGTTTTGAAACATTAAGAATCAAAATACACAATTACGCGTGTGCGTGTGCGTGTGCGTGTGCGTGTGCGTGTGCGTGTGCGTGTGTGTGTGTGTGATTATAAGAATGTCCGCGAACAGGAAAAATTTGCTCAACAGATACATTGTACATTTTACTAAGATATGAAGGAAATATAACCATTAAATGATCTTTATTTTAACTGCCGCAAAAATCGGAAAAGAAAACAGTTTTTTTAACAGTAGTAGATGGAAGATATTTCTTTACAAAATCATCGACGAATAATGCAACTGTATTAGGTGAGTTTCCGGCATAGTGCTCCAAATACGATTAAAATGTACTATTCCCATCGCTATGATAGTGAATATTGAACACATACACCCATAATAAACGTTTATAAAATTGCAATGTAACACTTAATACGGGTAATGGTAAATTTTTTCCGTAACCAAATTCAAAAACTAGAATCGTTTTGTCGTCTTTACATTATTTTAATAATTCTTGTTTTTACTTTATATATACTTTAACATTTTCTTCGTGTAAGTTAAATTTTACTTCGCAAGAATCTTTTGGATTTATGGAGAGTTTTTTATTAAATTCAGTGCAAAAATCACACGTATCTGTTCGTGGACTTTTAATTGAATACATACTGTTTTCTCTGAACCATCGATGATATGTGTTATACTGCATTTTTAAAGCAGTATTAGTTTTGGACATAAAATACTCATGAAAGCTATTATAAAAGACCTTAACCGTCAAATCAGAATTATCAAAAAACAAACGAAAAAATTCGGTATAGTGAGACGTACTGGGAGGAATGAGAGATAAATGTTTTAACATAGTTCATATACACGATCTGGAATTTTATTCGCTCTGGTATGGTGTTTTCCTCGATTATCCGTCATACCAATATTTGTTTTTTTAATTCTGGATTGAATAAAAGTTAACATCTAGACGATATTTTTAACAATCGCATTATTAAAGTTTTGCAAATTAGAACGTTTAAATACTATCACTTTTAACTGTATACGATCATGCATTTTCTCTATTCTTTGTCTTCACGCTTGTAGATATAGTTTGTATAGGTATATTCGTTATGAATCCAGCCAAACAAATATCCTGTGTTTCTTTATCTCCTAATTTCCAGAAGGCCGTAAAAAGCGCATATTAAATTGTTTCACATATTTTACTAGCACATTCCTTGGTACAGCATTTATTTACAGTTTCAAATGTTTTTGCTTATATCTAAAATTATATATAAGAAATTACAACAGAATCGTACTAAATAAATTTAAATAAATAAATTAAACTCTTAAAAGTGATGAATATATATATATATATATATATATATATATATATATATATATATATATATATATATATATATGGATAATTCTCTGAGAAATCGGGAACAAAAAAAAATTATTTTGGCAAAAATGTTCCTTTTAGTATACAAAATTGTTGTGAATATATATATATATATATATATATATATATATATATATATATATATATATATATATATATATATATATATATATATGGATAATTCTCTGAGAAATCGGGAACAAAAAAAAAATTATTTTGGCAAAAATGTTCCTTTTAGTATACAAAATTGTTGTGAATTTTTTTAGATTTTTTTAATCTCATTTGTTTAAAGTTGTTTGAAGCTAAATATGACTTTATTGCTAAAATGTGCATTTTAAAATTTTTTTAACAATACGAACTTTTAGAAATTTCTTCACGCCGTTTGGATTACTTATACGGCTTGATATGCTGGGAAAAACGGCCATTTTTCTGGTTATTGAATTTTTTTGTATTTTACCTAAGGTCAGCGTTCGAATTTTTCTTTCGTCAAATGAAACTCTTTCGGTATAAGGCTAAAAAGGGTCGAGGGAATATGAGATCGAACTTGTATAATTTTTTGTAGGCTGTTTTGATCAATTTTACGGCTTGATATGCTGAGAGAAACGGCCATTTTCTTTGTTACGAAATTTTCTTGTATTTTACCTAAGGTCAAAAACATCGCCAAAATAAATGCCAACACCACCGCCCTTCTTACCCTCTCTATCGACTCTCAAAGTCGAGTAACCCTCTATGGTTAACGGCGTATCGGGCTCATTGGGTGCAAGAAAAGTTTCGGTAACAGCTAAAATGTGAAATTATTGACCTGTGTAACGTTCCTCGATCAAAGTAAAATGCTGATGCGTTGTAAGTCTATTTACGTTTATGTGGCCAATAACAAGAGAGTTCACGCGCTTCGAGGTGAGACTTCGAGACGATGATAGTCATTCCGCGGTCTGTCTAGGCTGAAGGGCAATGAGGTCCTCCGCGGAGTGGATAGGAATAAGGGATGCATCTCGAGTTTCTCGCATGCACACAACGAGGTTTTTGATAACCGGGCGTGCGTAATTAAGACTCTTATAGGCAGCAAGTGCCTTACGCCATAGAAGATATACGGGCTTGGGCCATATGGGATTAATATATACTTTCTTTTTACCCCCTGCACCAAAAATAGTTTGCGCATCTAGCGCGTCTAAGCGGCCTGTCTTTTTAAGAACATTATCTCAAATTGTCATCGATATGAATTTCATAGTAAACGAGCATGTCGGCACTGCCCTATTTGACGTGTCCATTTCATCACTGGGAGCAAATATTGTATGGGGAGTATTCTGCATTTCATGCTGTGAGGTAGATGCTGCACCATTCGGAGCAGTGGTAGGAGTTGACGCGCGTTTAGGTACCCAAGGTCGTATTTCTAATACGTGGGATAGTAGACCAGAAAAACCGATAGCTGCAAGCACGCGATCAGCTAATTGCGGTAATGTCAAACCGGAGACTGCTGGGGCACCGGAGACAATAACTTCACACTGATCTTCCAGAGTAATGGAATGTGAAAGGGAAGTTATCTCTGATCTTAGCGCGTCATAATCAGCGCGATGCTCAATTTCAATACGCTCGAGTTTAGTCTCTAGGGCTGTAAGACGGCCCGACACAGCTAAAAATGATGCTTCATGCTTTTCCTGCGAGCTTGTAGTCGAATGCTTACGAAACTCATGCATATATTTTACAAACCACGCGGGAGCATCGGGGTAATCATCAGCCATGCTGAGAGTCGCGTTTGTTGAAAGAGCAGAAACTTCGCCGTCACAGGCAGATAAACTCGAGAAATCTTGTGTAATCTCGGGAGTTGCGGTCACAGCACAGTGCTGTTTATAAAAAGGCGAGAGAAATGATGACGGCGGCGAGAGAACTGCGCGTTTAAATGAGCGCTGGCCAGCAACAGCCGTGTCAACTGCTGAATCAGCTGATGAGCGTGCGTGCAAGTTAGGTGTGCGTGGGGCGACTGTTGTCACGACCAACAAACCAGCAAACTGAGAGATAAGCTTCTCCGGGGTAAATCCGTGAAGATCTTTTTTAGCAGCAGGCAATAACCCCAGAGAACGCAGCTCCTTCCAAGTATCTTTTTTATCATTAGGCGCCTCGAAAATTCTATTTTGAAGGAAGGAGCTGCGAGCCTGTTCTGTATCTCTTCTCCACCTCAGAAGCTATTTGTAAATAATCGTATCATAATTTAATAGCCTTAGTCCTCTTGTACCGTCGTCGTAAAGCGTCTCATTTGTTGAAAAGGAGTGTAATGTCAGCATCCACCCATGGAGGCTTAACATTTCTCTTAGGCGTAAAACTTTTTAGTGGTGCTAACTTACCTATAGCCTCCATGAGGTTCGTGCTTATACACTCTAGTCCGTCATTAACGTCGCCGTCCAAGCAATCGAGTGGCGACCAATCACAGTTTTTAAGTATGGAAAGCAACTGAGTTTGATTAGTGGATTTATAGTCTCTATATGTGGAAGCGGATGGTTTTTGTGGTTTAAAAGTGTGTTTTTTTATTGTAAGATCAATGATATTGTGATGACTGCTCGATGATTCTAAGTGAAAGATCGTTTAATAAGGATCTAACGAAATGTGCGTCTGCAGATATTGATAGCAGGTTTGCATTGAGGTCTCCCATTATTATTTTGTGACTATAATCTTGCCTACACGTGGACAGTTGCTCCACAAAGTCTGTACCTTTGGGATATGTGGAGGTCTATATATGACAGCAACGAAAATGGGAGCTGACCGAACCTGCTATACACAACAAAATAAGTATTCTGGGACATCAAGGGTGCCCAGTTATGTAGTCTTAGAATGCGAGATAATATTAGCCTTGAGAGAGCTGTGCACATATAAGGCGACTCTGCCACCATTAACGTTACGCTCCTACCTAAGTATTGAGAAACCTTCAATGCCAACCCTATCATCGCCAATATCGGGCTTTAAGCGCGATTCAGCAACCGCAAAGAAATGGTAGGAGGGACGTTCAGAAAGATATTGCTGGATTTGTTCAAGGTGCGCTCGCAGCGAAGTCACATTGACAAATCTAGCTCTCAATCCCCGGCATCTTGCCTCTCCAGCAGCGAACCTAGTCATTCGGAGTTGGGCATTTTGATATTGCTATTGAGTGGTGATTGGGATAGTGCCTCGCCATCGAGCGCATTTTCTGGATTTTTATTCGCATTATGACTAGATGGATTTACCGAATAAGAATCCAGTATAGTCTGGAGATCTGCCGCCGTAGGAAAATAATGGGGCATATCACCATCTCGTCTCTTGACCAGAAATCTGCCTTGCCGATGCAAAATATATTTAAATTGCAATCCTTGTGCAATGGACTTTAGGCTATGAAATTTTATAAATAAATCCTTTTTAAGATGTTCGTTGATAAAGAATTTTCCATCTGTAAGGCTTTCAGCAGTTTCCTGGTCAAGAAGCGCTATGTTGATATCCCTTGTACAGTACCTAGTGAAATTCCTTTTTGCGCGCATAATGTCATTTACGAGTACACTGCTTGCTGGTGAGGCTAATATTAAACGGCGAACATCTGTTATTTGCGTTAGCAGTAGTCACTATATTTGTTGTTTGTGCTTGTGCTAGGCGAAGCAGGCGGGTGCTCACAATGTCTGCCGGTTTGAGTGAGGGGAGGACCGTGGCGAGGACAGCATATGCAACGTCATTATATTTACTTACATTCCCGTCAAAAATATTCGAAATAATTATGCTATTGCCCTCGCCCCAATCCTCGCCCGGCCCAGTCGGAGCCCGCGTACTTCGCGCTTGCAGCGTTGACGAGTTAAAATACGCACAATTTCTGTGTCAGTAATATCGTTATCCTCATCGCCGATAGAGTTTGCATTTATGAAGTGGTTTATACCACTAACATTACTGTTACATTTGTATAATTTACATTATTTCCCTTGCAAGTATTATCAATAGCTTTGTCAACCATGGAAGATACATTATTTAAAAGTTTAGTAAGTGTCTGTTTTATGACCATATTTTCTTGCAGTAACATTAACCGATCGTTGTGCAAACCTACCAGCTCAGAATTTTGCACAGTAATACGTTCCTCGAGTGAAGAAACCCGATTCGAGAGATCCCTAATCAACTGTTCCATTGTTGGTATGGCAGAAGATGAAGTTAAAATAGAATCGAGTTTATTCAGCCATGGACGACGACATTTCGCACCTTTGTGTCGCGCTAGAATCTAGTACTGTAATCTAGTTGCCCTTTGTAATCGTCGAAGGCGTCGAGTTTTCCCTGTGGAGTGCAATGTCGTCAAGCTCCTTGAACTCTGAAAATTCTGTGCAATCATCCCTTTAGGTACAGGGACTACAAAGGAATAGATCCTTTAGAATTGCAGTCCCTTTTGTCAGATTATGATTGGTCAGTCTTTAACGAACATTACATTGACTTAAATAGAGCGTTGGACTGCCTTATCTCCAACCTATTAGATGCGATTAACAACTTAGCACCATTAAAGCGAGTTACGCCTCGCATAGGCAGTCCACCCTGGATAAATGATGTAATTGATCAGTTAAATAAAAAAAGGAGACGCAAGTTATATACGGTACAAGAGAACTGGTGATGAGTAATTTCATAGTGAGTTCATAGAATTACGCAATAAATCTTTATCAATGACCGAACAGGTCAGGATGTCATATTACCAAGGAAAGCTGCTAGGCAAACAGCAGAGTAACATCTGGAAGGAATTGCACAATCTGGGTGTCCTACCTAAATCCAGGGTAGGTTTGCACGGGTTCACGGCGGAGGAACTTAATACCCACTTTGCGGGAGTTTCAATCGAGAACTTAGTGACATCAGCCAGTGATGAGGGTTTTAAATTTGAACCTATAGGGCTGGCGGATATTATACTTGCGGTCGCGCATTTCTCCTCGCAAGCGAGGGGCAAGGATGACATCCCGCAGAATATGGTAGCGAAGTCATTCATTGGGCAACACGTAGTGAACTTGTTCAATTCTTCCCTGGAAACTGGTGTATTCCCGGACCTATGGAAGAGAGCAAGAGTGGTGCCGTTAGGCAAGTGTACTACACCATCGTCGACGTCGGACTTTCGTCCTATTGCACTACTGTGCTTTCTTTCTAAGGTCCTGGAAAAATTTGCTCATGAAAAGATTCTAAAGCACATGACTGAAACCAAACAACTTGACCCTATGCAGTCAGGCTACAAGAAGAACAACTCGACGCAGACTGCTTTACTAAAACTGACGGAAGATGTGAGGATAGGAATTTACAAGAGACTTGTGACTTTACTCTTACTGTTTGACTACAGCAAGGCTTTTGACACGATCTCGCCAGCTAAGCTCTTAGCAAAGCTGCGACCTCTGGGATTCTCCAGGCATGCGTCAATTTGGATTAAATCATACATTTTGGGTAGAAAGCAAGCTGTTATTGAACGCTCTGATACCAACTCACCGTGGTTGTCAACAAACCTTGGAGTTCTCCAGGGGTCCGTGTTAGGGCCCTTGCTTTTCTTTACATCAACGACATAAAAGAATTGTTTCTTGAGCTTAATAAAGAATTCAAAAAAGACGACCCGCGACGTGTTAAACATATACTATACGCAGACGACCTTCAGATCTACATCCAGATACACCCTGATAGTGTGGACGAGGGAGTGGAGATCCTGAATCGTGCTGCGCAAGCGGTTGTCGGGTGGGCGGATGGCGCATCACTCAGACTGAATAAGACCAAGACTAAAGCTATTATTTTCAGCTCCTGTAAATATATAAACAGTCTTGAGTCACAAGGTATGCCGAAGATCAGTCTAGGTGATAGCGTCTTTGTCCCATTCTCGCCGACCGTTACAAGCCTGGGTGTTATACTTGATTCTAAACTGACGTGGACAACACACGTTGACATAGTTGCTAAAAAGGTCAACAAAGTTATGTATAACTTGAGATGTTTTAAAAGGTATACCACTCAGTACCTGCGCAAGCACTTAGCAATGGCCCTTATTTTCCCGCATCTCAACTACTGCTCTCTGGTGTATCTGGATGCATCACTTGAACTTCTTAGCCGGCTGCAAAGACTGCAAAACTCATGTGTGCGATACGTTTTAGGTGCTAGGAGGGATGAGCACATCACCCCCTACAGGGAACAATTAGAATGGACTCGGGTAGACTCTCGAAAAGCCGTTTTTATGGTTATAACAATATATAAAATCTTACGGTTTAAAGAGCCAGTCTATCTCGAATCGCTTTTTATGAAGAACAAATCGAAGCGTCCTGTAAGGGGTGATGCAAAAGAACTCTCAGTAACACACCTGCGCACTGAAACAGGACGAAGATCTTTCCAAGTACAAGGTGCGCATTTGTGGAATTCACTCCCTCTTGCCATTCGTACGCTACCATCATTAATGGCCTTTAAGGTGGCGGTCAAGAAATACCTCGCATGCTTAGATTAATTGTTTTGTTGATGTTCATTTTTTCCCCCTTCTCTTCATTTGTTTAATTCTTTTGTGTTCATTTATTTTGTATCGTTAAAATACTAATTTATTGATGTATTTGTGTATTTTATTTATGTTTTCTTTTAATTATTAATTTGACAAAACAATTTTCAAAAGTATACATGTATTTATTAGTATCAATGAAAACGATTATTAATGTATGTATGTAATTTTATTCAAGCAACTGATAGGTATAATAAGTACAATTTAGAAAACACAAATTTTATAACTGACAACAAAGTGCAATACTTTATGTACCTGACTTCACATATGTGCAATTTATTTTAGTTAAGTAACGACGTGATATGTAATTCTAAGAAACTGATAACGTGTGACATTAAAATGTAAAATTGTATGTAAAAATTGTATGCAAAAATCCTAGATGTAAATCCACGGTACAAACAAGTAATTTCAGCAGCGTAAATGATGTTAATGCGTCGGTAATACGTATGTTAGACTCTACTACCTTTAAAAAGGGACGACAGTCTCCTGCTTGGTAGAGTACGCCAATTCGACATCTAGAAACATAGACAATGCACTTACTAGACATTCGTCCTCTCTTGAAAACAGATTGGATGCAATTGTTAAAAGGCTAGACTCGTTACCAGCGATACATACTCTAGCACTGACAATTGGGTCCAAAATGCAGAAAATAGAGGATAAGATGTTAAAACAACACTCCCAGCTGGAGGAGATGTTGAAATGAAAAGCAAGTGCTTTGTCATGTAATTAATGATTTAAAAATTCAAAACAAACAGCTACACGAAACGTGTCAAAATATAACAAATAATATGTTGAATAAGATCGAAGTTAATTACAATGCAATTATAGAAAGAGTAGATAACATTGAGCAGTCTAATTTTGAAGTGAAAAATCTAGTCAAAAATAATAGTGAGACAAAGAAATATGATAATGACCTTAAAATAATAATTGATAAAGTTAATAAAATTGAAAGTGACAACTCTGACATATTAAAGGCCATAAGAAAAATTATTGCACACGAGACCACAAGCAATAACAATCATGAAACTGCAATAAATAATAATAATAATAATATAGAGAAAACTTTGAAAATTATTCAACCTAAACAACAAGAATTTTTAAGTAAAATTGAAAATTACCAAATTGGCCTGCCTACCAGTAAGGCAAATACAACTTTTTCACCGCACAGTATTAGAAATAGAAATAGAAATAGTAATGATAAGATAAATAGTGTACTTAGTAATAATGTAAATAATAATAATATATATAACATAGATAATAATTTGAATAACGAAAGCAACAATACACTGCAAGATACTACGTTTCCTGGTCAAGATGCGGGATGGCGATGTCTCCCACGAATTTTTAACAGCGGCAGACCTCCAAGCAATTTCAGCCTCGTATGAAACTCCACAAATTGCATTAGATACACATAAAAAAACAGGAAACGCAAATACAAATGAAAAAGATAAGTTGGACATTCAAACAAATAATCAAACGGAGGCTGTCGCAAATGAATGACTATCGTCGGACACTGCTTGGGGGTGCACTGTAGGGGACTGGGAGCAGGATTTATCAATGTGACCTCTCTAGATTGTCATATTGGTACACTCCGTCAACACCTTCTATCTGGTCCCTCCTACCACCTTTTTGGAATTGCTGAGACGCACCTTGCTCAAAACATTGACGACAATCGCATTCAGATCAAAGGCTATTCAATTTTAAGATTAGATAGGAATACATTTGGGGGTGGGTTAGTCCTGTATATACACAATAGTTTTAAGGCAACCATACTAAGCCGCTCACGAACCACCCAGGATGGTACGCCGAACATTTCTGAATATATTATGTGTAGTGTGCAACAGGGCGACCTTCCCCCGTATTCGTTGCTCTAATTTATAGGCCACCGCATGTACCATTCCTGCAAAATTCTGACCTAATTGATAAGCTAGCTACATACACGCAGGACTATAGCCATAAAATCTTGATGGGTGATCTGAATGCGAACCTGTTGAAGACGTCGGCTGATGCAAGATTCGTTAGGCGATTAGCCAACGATTTAAATCTAAAAATAATAGAGCATGGTGCGACTCATCACCTCGAGGGGTCTCACATATCGATTGATGTCGTTATGACAGATGACAACGACGTGGTGCTGAATGCCAGCAATCAGGCGGCGCCCTTTGCCAGCAATCACACAATTATAGATGTTGAAATAGATTTTAAATTAAACAATAACCCTATCACCGACACTTTCAGTTACACAGACTTTAAAATAATAGAACAGGAAGATCTTCTATCTTACCTGAGTAAATGTGACTGGGCAGCGTTTGATTGCTTGGACAACAACGACATGGACGATTTATTGGGACAGCTCAGCGCCAATCTCATGGGGGCAATAGATGAACTCGCTCCACTGAAGCAATTTACACCAAAAAATAAAGCTAATCCTCCATGGATTGACGCAGATCTGGCTCACATAATAAAAAAACATGACGCCATACGCAGACGACTGCAGCGCACAAAAAACGGTAATCTTTGGTAGGAGTACCGGTCTCTCGCGGTCGAAGCAAAACAACGCATGAAAATCGCGCGGGAGACTTACATGCAGAATACGATTTTTGAAGCCCTAGAAAATAAGAAGGATATTTGGAAAGAACTAAAGGGCTTGGAGCTCCTGCCAAGGGCACGGGGAGGGGGGTTGCATGGCTTCTCGCCGGGTGAGCTGAACTCGCACTTTGCGGGGGTATCGATCTCCCAGAGTGAAGGTGACGTTGATTTGGGTAGCATCTTGGACTCGGCCAGTGACGACGGCTTTGTTTTCAAAGACGTTACAGTGACGGACGTAGTCCTGGCTGTTGCTCATTTCTCGTCGCAGGCTAGGGGTGAGGACGGTATTCCCCAAAGCGTTGTAGCTAAGGCTCTCCCGTATGTAAGTCATCATATAGCGAGGGTCTTCAACTCCTCTTTGTCTGGTGGTGTCTTCCCAGGGTCTTGGAGGGGGACTCACTTGGTGCCTCTAAAAAAGGTTTCAGTGCCATCTACTTTATCAGATTTTCGCCCAATAACACTATTGAACTTTCTCTCCAAGGTGCTGGAGAAGATAGTACACAACCAGATTACCGATTTCTTAAGATCCAAAAATATCTTGGATCCTCTGCAAACCGGTTTCAGACACCATCACAGCACCCAGACAGCTCTACTAAAACTAACCGAGGACATACGAACTGGGATTAACGACAATAAGAAACTAATACTATACTGCTACTGTTCGACTTTAGTAAAGCGTTTGACACTATATCACCATCTAAATTACTTCGTAAGCTGATACGCGTGGGTTTTTCCAGGAGTGTTCTTCTGTGGATCAAATCATACATTTTTGGTCGCAGGCAAAAAGTCATAACTGACAACAACGGAGAATCTGATTGGCTAACCACCAATCTATGTGTGCCACAGGGTTCAGTCCTGGGCCCTTGCTATTCAGTCTTTATATCAATGACTTACAAGACGTACTGACTGGTGGTGATGTTAAACACTTGCTATACGCGGACGACTTGCAAACCTACACTCAAGTAACATGGCGAGATCTTGATGTGGGTATCAGATGCATGTCGGCTGTTGCGCGGGCAGTGTCGGAGTGAGCCGAAGCATCCGGACTGCGACTCAATGTCGGCAAAACAAAAGCGACCATTTTCGGCTCCGAGCACAACATCAATCGGTTGCAGGATCTTGGTTTGCCCGGCATTGGGTTTCAGGAAGGTGTACATGTGCCTTTCTCTGACTTGGTCACAAACCTTGGTGTTGTCATGGACTCTAAACTCACGTGGAAACTGCAGGTTGATGCAGTTGGAAAAAAGGTAAATCGTGCTCTTTACAGCCTACGATTTTTTAGTTCATGCACAACTCAGGCGTTGAGAAAGCAGCTTGCATGCGCGCTGGTAGTGCCACATTTAGATTATTGTTCCGTGGTTCACCTTGATTTGTCTGATGAGCTCGAGACGAAGTTGCAACGACTTCAAAATTCATGTGTGAGATACATATGTGGTGTTAAAAGGGATGAGCACATCACTCCTCACAGGAAATATCTTGGCTGGCTTACAGTAAAGGAAAGAAGAGCGTACTTTGCGGGGTTATTATTGTATAGGGCAATAAATATGGGACAACCTCCGTACCTTGCGGCTCTCTTTGGTAAAAACACAGCTAGGACTTCCAGTAGGAGCGGTGTGAAAGAGCTCTCGGTTCCGGGATCGCGGACTGATAAGGGTCTCTATTCGTTTAGAGCCCAGGGCTCGCGATTCTGGAACTCCCTCCCCTGCAGTGTGAGGTATCTGCCGTCCTTATGTAAATTTAAAACGGCGTTAGGCAGGCACCTCAGTCAACTGTACGGTGATTAAGTTGACATTTTTTCATGATGACGGAGAATTCATATACATGGGTAGTTATTTATTTATTTATTGACTTATTTATTTGTTTATTTATTTATTTATTTATTTAATTATTTATTTATTTATTTATTTATTTATTTATTTATTTATTTATTTATTTATTTAATTAATTATTTATTTATTTATTTATTTATTTATTTATTTATTTATTTATTTATTTATTTATTTATTTATTTATTTATTTATTTATTTATTTATTTAATTAATTATCTATTTATTTATTTATTTATTAATTTAATTATTTATTTAATTAATTATCTATTTATTTATTTATTTATTAATTTAATTATTTATTTAATTAATTATCTATTTATTTATTTATTTATTAATTTAATTATTTATTTATTAATTGTATCTTTTTATTTTTTTTATTTTAATTTATCTGTTCTCCCGTGTTTTGTATTCTTAGTCGTGAAATATGTTGCAATGTACAAAATATAAAGAGTATATTTTAATAAAGAGTAAATTTATCTGCGTGTGTGATGAGTGTATGTATCGGCTGAATTGTAATTGTTTTTAAATTGTGACGTGATGGATGTACGTGTATGCAAGAATGAGTAAACTTTCAGAAATTGTTATGGAACTGTGATATAAACAAAATGTGATATTAGATAATGACAAATTTGTGCAACAATTTTTTATATTTATACACTGACGAACTGTGATAGTGATCAAAGACTTAATGTAATGACAAAATAACAATTTTTATGTAATGTATTTTTGCCAAAATTGACAAATAAATCGTCTCTCTCTCTCTCTCTCTCTATCTCTCTATCTCTCTCTCTCTCTCTCTCTCTCTCTCTCTCTCTCTCTCTCTATCTCTATCTCTCTCTCTCTCTCTCTCTCTCTCTCTCTCTCTCTCTCTCTCTCTCTCTCTCTCTCTCTCTCTCTCTCTATCTCTCTATCTCTCTCTCTCTCTCTCTCTCTCTCTCTCTCTCTCTCTCTCTCTCTCTCTCTCTCTCTCTCTCTCTATCTCGCTCTTGCGTTAATACGAGTCTCAATTCTCGAGGTGTTATTATTACTAGCACCTTTGTGTGAGTAAGAGCGTGTCGAAATCAATATTTTGTCAAACACCTCCAACTCAAAACTTTCTTTCCTTGTATCTTCTTTCAAGCCAAAATAAATAAATTTGGAATTGCTATTATATAAACTGTGCACGAATTAATATATGATTGTGTTAGTAATAAAGTGGCAGACATCTTAATTAAAAAAATTATAAATGATCAATTAGGGTGATACTTTGTCAAACGCTACTTGCGAAGTGAAGCTTTGCTAGATTGTAAGCAAAATTGATGACAACTCCTTTTAGATTCCGTACATTTACCTCAAACCTGTTGAACAAGCTTTCCACGTGCACAAAATTACAGAGCAGGCTTTCCAAAATCACATCGCTTTCTTTAAAAGTTTTAATATAATATAATTCATTACACCTATTTTTAAATCATTACAAACATACTTTTTTCTTTATTATAGGTTTCATTTACAATTTTTTTGTATTTAAGTTATTGTAAAGTTTTCTAGTTATTTTATAATTTCCTTTACAATCCAAAGAAAATACACTTTTAAACTTATGCATACCGAACCCATTGGCTAAAAAAATAAGAAAAAATTACACAAAACTGTCTACAAATATCTTAATTTTCATTCTGCATTATCATAGTGTTCAATCTAAAATGTTTAAAAATTTTCCGCATACGAATAATATGATTTGGGATAAAAGACGGCTGTCCTTAACTGTCAAAATAATAACCGCTTCCATGCTGATCTGCATACATTGCGATCCAAAATTTTCCAGGTTTAGTATGATCTTGCATATTAGCTACAATAATTACTAGCTTGACCCCTTTTGGGTATCTGATCCGACGGATACACATCGTACGTGCGTACTGGTTGTGAATGAAGAGTAGCCAGAATCTCTAGACTGTTCATGGTCTTTTTTTTACAATTTTCACCATACATACGTTTATCAACCACTTTTTCAATCCTTTTACCTCATTTAATGAACAATTATATTCTACCGAAAACATTTTCGTGTAATGAAGAATACAATATGCATATGACGGTGGTAATTTATCTACTGTTGGACAGTTTTCTTTTATCTCCAAATTTATAATTTCTCGAGAAATTACTTGCCACAATAAATTAACTTTTTCTTGGTCTCTAGTGTAAATTAATCTTGCACATTTCGAAAGTTCACGAAGATTAGCAAAAAGATATTCTTCAGGTACATCACCGTCGAACCACTCTATTCCGTGCTTATATAGCCTGAGACAATTATTTTCTCTTCGCACATTTACTGATAAATCACTAAAATTACATATAGGACTAATTACTCAATGCGCTGTAAAGCTTTTATTAATCGAAACAACTGCCACTTATTTAGGAATGTAACAACCTTTATCATTGAGAAATCCTTGAACTTCAATAACGAAATCAATTATTACAGATTATTTTCACATCTAACCAGCTCGATAATTCAACGTCTATTAAATTTTTAACTCATACTAAAGATTCAATACCAATTTTTATAATACTTGAATCAGTAAATATTTTAACTGTCAAAGTCGACAATAACTTACCTCGACGAATGAATTTCAAGCACGTTGTCATATTCAGCATAAATAATACAATTAACTGTAGTACCAAGATCCAATGAGAGGGTTAGCTGAAAGATCAGGTGTTAAATCGAAGGTAAATAAACAGCTACCTTGTTCATAGCTTTCTCTTGAAATCATGTTTCCTTAAATCGTTTAATACGATGTTCGACACCGTTAAGGAGATATTTTACCGTGTTAAAGATGCCACAACGTAATGCTCCGATAAGATCAACGCTTTCTTTACTTTCAAAGAAAGATCTTCTTTTTTATAACCTAGATTACTATCTTATGTATCATCCATGTATCCAGGTATATCATCGTACCAAAAACAGCTTGAAAGACTACTTCATTCGGACAACGCGGCCGATCGCTCGCGTGTATATAGGTATACATGAACCCCGCAAATCACGATTCCCGGACAAATTTGACGTCGCGCGCGCTGCTACTAACTGAATTGTGTGTGAAAGAGAGAGAGCGAGAGAGAGAGAGAGAGAGAGAGAGAGGGAGGGAGCATGCGCTGAAGCTGGTTAATCTAGCGCATTTTTTTTATATAATCGCTGTTGTGCAGGCGCACGCAATTTTTAGCCGAATGATGCGTGGGTGTATATCTGTAGTGGAGCGGGTAGGAGAGAGAGTTTTATTTTGGAAAATTTCCAAAGTCGCGGGAAATGAGTTTTTCAAGTTGATTGCTGTGGAAATTAACAGTTTGCTGCGAGGTCACTCGCAATCAAAGAATCGCGAATTGAATATAAATTAATTTGGACGTTCGTCATTGTTTCAAACAGTGTTTCAATACATGTAAGCGTATGCATGATTTGCTGGTGTTACTAATTTTTGATTGAAATCTACTTATTTTTACGCGTAAGATTAGCATTGTATAAACTATATTGATATATTCTTCCCCAGTGCCTGGAACTACAAATTCAATAGATGAATCATCGAAGAGAGTATAGTATATTGAGAGCTCTCGATTGTTGTTTGGGTAGGGGGAACAGTAAAAAGAGATATTTCTTCTTTTATACATTCGCAGTATAAACTATGCAAAAACGACATTTTTAATTATTTTTTAATATATTGGATATTGGTCGTAGTTTGCTTTGAATTTTATTCTTTCTTCTCTACAAATTCTTGATTTATTTAAAAAAATTTTTTTTTCAGATTATTTTTCTCTCTTTTTACTTTCTGTTTGTCGTCCTCGCTTTCCGTGTATTCTTCACCTTTGTCGACTAACAAATGAGAGCCTTGAGAAGACTTTAAGTTCTTATATCTACGATCGTTCAGTAATGTATCTAACATCCCACTGCTTTTCTTTTTAGATTGTGACCAGATTCCTGTATTCGGCGTTTAAGTGCATCTTTGAAACGTATATTATTATGTGTAACATCATTTACAACGTTAATTCCAGCGCGCACAGCTTCTTTACCATCCTCCCGTGCTCCTATTTTTAACAATGATAAAACTCGTGTATAAATTCCTCCTAAATACCTTCCAATACCTAAGCTTTTCTGTGATCTTCCTTCGGTATATGCAGGTTCCAAATTATCAAGTAAATCTTTTCCACGCCTCACTTGCGCATCGAAGTACTCATCATAAGTTGAAGCAACCATTATTGATAAATTTTTTTAAAGTGTAGTGCTACAGCGAGTGTCCCGTACTCGAATGGAATAATACTACAATGTTAGTCTCTTATATTAATTTCTATTGTCTGAAATTCTGATCGCTGTAGTGGGATGTAGTTCAACCATGTGAATTCTTTAGATTTACTCGAACCAAAATGATATTGTGAATTATAGAGTGAAAACGATCTTAGTAAAGGTGTTTGAGTATCGCCGGTAATGTAGAGTTCACATGGATGATAATTAACTATATCATTTTTTTTTTAATGATTGATAAAGGAATGTTACCATTTAACATATTTAAAGCGCATTCACAAATACACTTAACGAGACTTGATTCAGCTTTTCATAAAAGTATGCTTATCTTATCATTACCAAGAAGACATAAAGCTTGTAAAAGTGATATGTATTTTTTCGCAATAGGAGAGCGTGTTACCAAAACCATCACGCAAAACATACTGATAACAAATTGAGAAATTTTCGGTTTTTATATTTTTCGTTTTAGTACATATACACATTCATTTTCATCACTTGGAAAAATACATAAACAGAAACGAAGTTCATCGCAAGTAGTTTGCGTCATATCAAAAAGTAGATAGGAATGAGATTGTAACATCTCTGAAGATTTCTCTTACAAATAATGGGTTTTCAGGATATACCTGTCGTGCCAAATGCTGTATTTGAGCACGATCCCAAGGGTTTTTAAAAGCTACCAGATAGGATACATTCAACGAGATATCTCTCTGTCCTTTGTAAAACAGATTTTGAGAGAGGAAAAAATTTAAACGCTTCTATCATGACTCTTTCTCGCGAATAAATCGACAATAACATTACTTGACGATTCGCGCATTAATTCGTCAATTACAATCAGTTTCAGTTACTATCAAAATCTGACGATTGTGGTAGGCCTTCACGAAACTCAACCACTTTATCAAACTCTCCGTAGCCTGCCTGCCATTCTGAATAATAAACCATGATCCTCGAAAATGCTGTATCGCACATTCGATTTCTATATTTAAGAAAGTTTTTAACAAAAGTAGTTTTCTCGCAACTCGAAAGTCCACACCATAATGCAAATATAATGAAAATGATAAATACAAGTTTAGTTCCTATTTAATATAGTATCTACTGAATGAGCTGGTGTTTGACGGTATCAGCGGCGACGGCGCATGCGCTCGTACAATCATCTAAAAAAAACGCAATCGAAAAGCTTATTTCTCGATTGCTATGAAGAAGCATGTTTAGCGATCGAGGTTTTTTAAATCAGCTGAAAATTAAATAATCTTTAAAATGAAAAAACAAACATTTTTTTCAATACTTATTCAAATACTTTTATTTTTTAAAACAAAACTTTTTACACATTATGCATCATCATAACCAAACGGGTAGGAAATTATATTATTTTTAAACCATCGCTTCGCATATACCGTTTTACAAGATTTCGTTTCATTGTGCGTGACAACATCGTGAACTCCTGTTCGATGAATATTACTAAATTCTATTTTTAATGGGCTTTCAATTTCTCGAGTCACATAGGACCGGATCTAATTATAGTTAACTAATTTTTTTGTATTATAATTGAGAGTTATTTCCTTTACTTTACAAATTTCAATTTCACTTCCATCTGGTTTTTTAACAATATACGCATAAAATTTAAGACTTCCCGAAACAAAACATTTTATAAAGCTAGACTGGCCATAGTATTCTAATTCATCAATAAGATAACCCAATAAGCTTCCTATAGGAGGCTCATATTTATCGAGTTGTTCTTCTGATATATAGACGACCGAATCTGTATCATAATAGACCACACGTTTGTCTAACTTTTCTAAAAATAAGTATAATTTAAAGCACGCTTGGGCTGTAGTATACGCAGCTATGACAACGTTAGTCATATCACCTGTTCCATGAATCGCGCCTGAGTCTTGACAACTTTAGTTTTTGTAAGATTTCCACATTCAGCGAATTTTCCTCAAAAACTATTTAACATTAATTTTGCGACCGATCGCAAATCGAGATTATTTTCTATTTTATCATATTCTAGTAATACATTTTTAAATTTGTAATAATTATTGATATATTCTTGTTTTGTTCCTTACTCTTACAATTTGTGGGCCATCCACTGGAGTCTGTCTTAACTTTTAAAAATGTGTCTATAAAATCTACAAATAACCCTCCTTTTTTTAATTTTGAATTGTATTTTGTAATTTTTACTGCCAAATTTCATAAATGTCTAATATCTTATATCCTTGTTCTACAGCTTTTTTAAGTTCATCTGATACACACATCCCTTCAAACGCGCGTTCTTCTAATGATTTATTCATGCTCATACTTTGTTGAGTGGTTTCACAGCATATTCGACACAGTGTGAATAATAAGCAGCCGTACGTTTTAACAGGTAACACTGGATGATATAGTTTTCTCGGTGGTAAACCTTTACATTTAACAATTCCATTTACCATAGTAATATCGTTATCTTGTCCTGTTAAAATTTCACAATCTCGAACAACAAAAACTTTAGGATGTCCTATTGAAAGTTTTCCGTATTTACAAACATACGGGTATATAGCGAACAGACATCAACGTATTTAATTTTTTCTGAATTTTCCGTTTCATATAATTTAACGATGTTTTCTGTTCGTCCACCGTAAATAGCATCACGTGGTCTTAGCGGTTCGAATGAAAATAAATTGTGTTGTTTTAAATATTCAACGATTTGAGGGTTATTTCGTTTTTCTTTATCTCCTTGACCTAGAGTACTAAATTTATAAACGATTATCGCTATTCAATCTAGTGTCAAATAATTTTTAAATGCTTTTATTTCGCGAATCCCGCACCGAGCTTTCAGTACATGTACATTGGCTTTTTGCACGAGCTCTTCAGCTAATCGTTTCTGCAACGATAACAGACCTTTACGTCTTCTTACCGCGTCCCATTTTTTTTTTTTTATCACCAACACGAATATCTGCTCTTCGAGCATGTACGCGTGCTTTAATGATTGAACGTAAAAAATATAAATTATCGTTATTTAAAATATTTAAAATCGACCTTTAAATACATTATCATGCGTACATTTCTTTCGCGCACCTCCTAATAACGGTCTAAGAATGTATGGATTTATATTCATTGGATCGCAAATATTAAGTTCGGAATTGCTTTGTAAGATTTTGTCTATTAGTTCCCATAAATCTATAAAATGAAATTGCTATATAGGTCTAAAAAAGGACATAAAAATATTACCGAAGATCAATGATGCATTTTCTAGTGTAAATCCTATTATATCATCTGCTGCACAATTCATCGTAAGATACGTATGTATATTACGTGCGGTAGATTCTAGCCATTAGATCTTCACTAGAATTTTCATGGAATCTAAAAGAAATTTGTGTTCGTATACCTGTAGTACGAAAACGGGGATAATATCGAAAGTGCGTAGATAAACATGTAAACCGCTTACCAGCGGGTCTTACTTCCATATATTCAGTATCCTCTGCACCGGGCCCTTCTACTTCATTACCGCTCCCGACTTGAACAACATTTTCATGGCAGTCGCTGTTTTCTAGAAAAAATTTCAAATCCTATTTATTTTTGTTGATTTATATATGAAAATTAATTTAATATTTATTTCCGTGTTTTCTCATATCTTTATAAAAAATTGTTCAAAAATAAAAACAGATTATATATGTACATTCAATTTCCTCTTCATTTTTACGATTATTAATTATAGTAGTTTTATGTGAATTGGTAATTTCTGTTTTTTGTAGTTTTCTTGACGTTTCACTGTTACTATTAATAATATTTGATCCAACGATAACTTGCATTGGCGGTTTTTTCTGTTCAGCTTTTGTAGACGCAATGAGCAATAACCGCTCGGCCTTTGCAGCATCATAATCTAACACTAGAATTTTTGAGTTTGTTTTGAAAGGTATGACTTACATTTTGTATGCAAACATTCAAGAATTGATTTACTATCTTGATCACTTCCAAATTTTTTAAAAAGTCATAATTATACGCACATAATAAAAATCCATTAAGCATAATTCGAAAAATCGAACCCACTTTAATTCTTAGATCGTGTTCTGATTCATTTGTATTGATTAAAAACAGATCGGCGTATCTGCATCCGCACAGTGACTTCAACTCTTGAATAGCTACACTGATGTACAACATTGTTAAATTTTTGTATTTTAAAAACTTTATCTTTAATGTTTTCACTACTACGCGTTTTAGATGCATACTAACGAGGAAAAAATCAAGTAAAAAGTTGTGCAAGAATTTTCTATTAAATAGCTATTCTGCTAGAGCCGCAGAAATTTGAGACTTATTGTGAGTGTCCTCGAATGTCTGTTACTCGAATAAGCAGTCAATACAGTACAAATGCACATAGTTTAAGAATATAAATTTTCAACGTTATTCGCGTTTGATAGCCCTAGCTAGAAGCACGAGTATTCTTTTGTACAAAATGTTTCGTTGTGCGCAAGGGAACAACTGTTTATATGGAGATCTCGACTTGAAAAAATTTATTCAAGAGTTGGCTTGGATATCCATTATAAAATTAGTAAGTAAACTAAAGAAAGATAAGAATTATTCTAAATTGGAAAACTTTTTAAATCTCATTCCAACGTCACATAATTACGGTGAATTCAAACTCCACATCCAGTATAAGACTCGTGATAAAGTGCACGTAAAATATTTTTATTTTGATGAAGAAAGTAAAATACCGGTGAAAAAATTAGTTCGATCCTACCAAAAAAAAACTTCAAATTTGAATTGATTGAAGTATAATTTCAGAATTTATCATGTCCAATCCATCAATCAGTAAATCATCAAATTTTGGAACCAACAAGAATGCTGGAAATGGAGAAATTTTCCGATGAAGATAGAAGAATAGAGGAAGTGAATGGCCGTGAATACTTGTGAAAAATAAGAATAGTTCAATAAAGTCCAAGCAAAATAAGAGGAAAAAGTTTAATAGTACATTATGCATCAAGGGAGTAAAGTGGGCAATGTACGCACTGTGTGACGTTGCCGACCGAGCGAAGCGAGGTCGGCATTTCACACAGTGCATGCTTGCCTACTGTACTCCAGAGGTACGTATACTACTTTTCACCACACCCCCGTAAAGAAATGACTGTACGCATCTCAGCAGGCCGTACAGTACCCCATGCTCTGCCTAGAAGTAAAGTGACTTGTGTACGCGCGACGCGCTGTTTTACCGCTCGAGACGCAGTCGAGAGCGGAAAAAGGCGCATCGCGCATGCGCAAGTCACTTTATTCCCTAGGCAGTCCATGCGGTACTGTACGGCCTGCTGAGAGGGCGTACAGTCAGCACTTTACGCGCAGTATGGTGAAAAAAATTATTTTACGATATATAGAAATTAAAAATACTCCATAAATTTGTATTACATTCCACACTCCAAGTTCAAACAATAAAATTAATATTAATAACATTAAAAGTATACTTATGCCTTGGTAGAAAATTTTCGGTTTTTATCAATACCCACGATTATATATCATGGAAAACTAGATAGATCTACATAGTTCTGAATTATTTTCCACCAGGGTTAGCTTCTTTCCTTTTTGATTCAAAATGAAAACAAAAATAGAATATCAAAATTTTATTTTAGTTATATTTAATTTCCAGAATAATAACAAATAATTAGTAATGATAGAAACGAGACTCAGATTTTACAGTAATTAAACATGTATTTATTAGAAATTATGATTTTAATACATCAAGGACGGTATAAGAAATATTTGTATTTCAGATCGTTAAAGGAAAATATGCCAACAAACTATTACTTTAATCTTATACAATTTAAACAGTATTTATCAGTATTAAAAAAAATTAATATAATAGTAACAGTGGCCTATTCAATATTGTAGAATGTATTTATGTATGATTTGTTGAACTGCGTAAATTATTCTCATCTAACCATATCTTATACATTTCTATATAGACAGTGTCATTACGGACACATTCTCGCGTGCAAAAACGGCGCGCGAAGTACGCATAACACATAACAACATTTTTCGCTTAAAACCCAAAGCTCCGTCCAGTTTTCACGTATGAAATACCGGAAAATTCTCCGCGTGCACGAAAAAATTTTCAGGCTACTAAGTAATCGAAATATAATACGCAAAGAACGCGAAAAACGATTCGCGAGGTATGCGAAATCGAAACGCGAAGTATGCGAAAATGATACTCGAACGGCGTGAAAGTGGTACCCGAAATTCGCGAAAACAATATGCGAAATATGCAAAAAACAATATACAAACCCAATACCTGAAGTACGCTATATCGATATGTGAAGTAAGCCAATGTGGGAGGATCGGTACGTTTGATGAATCGCCGTAGGTGAATAGATGTATAGACGCGTGAGTGAATGTATAGATTGATAGATAGGTAGGTATAAGGATGTGTCTGGATAGTTGGTATTGTAGCAGAATAAGTGAGTGGATGATGGATAAATTAATGTGTGACCACCTTCAATATACAACTATAGCTACCAAGTGTTCGTAGTAGTCGGATATGATGTGCTGGTGGTTATGGTAACCGACGACAAGGTCAAGGTAGTGCACTTCGCAATGCTTGGTGTTTAGATATACTAGTCGGAGGTGTTTAGATAGGTATTATGGTAGCCAATGTCGAGATCTAGGTAGTGCGCTCCATAATTATTTACATTTAGCTTTACATATTGGTCTGAGAGACAGTCCAAGTAGTTTTGTTGGTCGATGACAGGATCTAGGTAGTGCGCTCCGTAGTTTTTAGTATGTAGCTTTACGCATTGGTCCGTGAAGGTGTCAGGGTGGTTATGGTGGCCGATGTCGATGTCTAGGTAGTGCGCTTCGTAGTTTCTAGGCACGACCGCTCCAAGGGAGAGCCTTATATTTTCGTTATCGCAGAAAGTGTAATATTTTTAAAACTAACAAATTATTGGATTAAAATATGTTTTATCACTATAGGAACACATTTCAAGCATCCCCGTAGATATATGTATGGTTGTATGATGTATAGTGGCACATCGGCGTTCTCAATCGGACTCACGGCTATTAGTAGTGTAGACTAGAGTATGGATGTATATATGGATGGTTCCGTATCAAGTGAGCATGTCGAAAAATGAAAATGTGTGAAACTCTACAAAAATGTAGATATGTGTACCCGGAGTATGTAAAAGAAATTTCAGATCCTAAGGTCTTATATGTCAAGGGCAAAGGTTGAAAAATGCGTTTTTTTAATATTTTGGGATTTTACCAACATTGTTTGATTTTTACTCAAAAACTAGAGACTTCTGAGAAAAAAGTGTAAAAACATTTTTTGTTCAAAATAAGGTAAAGATTTTTTATTAGACTCTGTTGTGATATTTTGTGATCTGATACATTGTGATATATTGTAATATTAAGATTCTAGAAAAATGCCACAATTTTTTCAAAATAAAAAATCTTAAAATTTAGTTTTTCATATGTCCTTTAATTCTAGACTAGTTAGATTATGGTCTGAAGCTTAATATAATTTTTGCTGAATTTTTAAATAGTGCACTTTTTTTCTGTATCCGTTCTTTATAAACCCATGTATTGTGATATATTGTAATATTCAAATTCTAGCTGATCGCCATCACCTTTCTCAAAGAAATAAATCTAAAAATTTAGTATTTCACCTCAATTTTCATCTAGACCTTGTGAAAAATGGTCTCAGGTTAAATATAATTCCTGCATAGCTTTTAAATGGTGACTTTTTATTTCAGTCACACAATGAAAATACCAAAAAAAGGCACTATTTAAAAATTCTGCAAAAATTATATTAAGCTTGAGACCATAATCTAACTAGTCTAGAATTAAAAGATATATGAAAAACAAAATTTTAAAATTTTTTATTTTGAAAAAAATTGTGGCGTTATTGTAGAATCTTAATGTCACGATATATCACAATGCATCAGATCACAAAATATCACAATAGGGTCTAATACATTTTTTTAGATTTCTTACCTTATTTTGAACAAAAAATGATCTTACACTATTTTCTCAAACGTCCCTAGTTTTTGAGTTAAAAATCAGACAATTTAGGTTCTCAAAATCTCAAAATATTAAAAAAAAACGCATTTTTCAACCTTTAATTGCCTTTGACATATAACAACTTGGGGTCTGAAATTCTTTTTACATACTCTGGGTATACATACCAACATTTTTGTAGAGTTTCAGACATTTTTATTTTTTAACATGCTCACTTGACATGGAACCACCCATATGTATGTAACCAGATTCTGCAATAATTCAGCGAGACTGCGGTGAAATTAGCTGAAATGTGTAGAGGTTACTTGCCGCATTATAAGAAGCTGACGTATCTATTTTCAGTCTTATACGATGAGTATATTTCCACATAGGAAAACTTTTAAAGATGTTAAAAAATCGACTTTTAGCTGTATCTCGAATAAGTTTCATATTTGTATTGAATTTTTCACTGTAAAGTTGTGGAACTCGGAAAAATACAACTTTTTTGTATTCAACATTTTTTACGTTAATGTCATGTAAATAAAGTTCGTTGAGAAAAATAAAAAATTAAGCGCATAAAAGGCATAAAAAATTGATTGTTAGGGCACAATTGGAATTTAATACATTATATGAAAATTTTTCAGGTTGTTATGGTGGGCGATGACGAGGTCTAGGGCGTGCGCTCCGTAGTTTTTAATATCTAGCTTTACGGACTGGTCCGAGACGGTGTCTAGGTGGTTATGGTGGCCGATGTCGAGGTCTAGGTAGTGCGGTCCGTAGTTTTTAGTATCTAGCTTTATGTATAGGTGTTAGAAACTTTGGAGAGTACTACGTAGAGCTCGTCATCGACCATCATAACCACCTGGAGACCTTTTCGGATCAATAATTTAAACTCCAATAACTGCGGAATGTACTACCTAAACATTGTCGTCAGCTACCATAACCACCAGCATACCGCTCCCGATTACTACTAACATCTGGTAGCTCTAGTTGTGTCTTGAAGGTCGTCACACATCCAGTTATCCATCTTCCACCCACTTATGTTGCTACACATACCCATCTATTCTGACACGTCCTTATAAATACCTATCGATCCATTTATACATCCACTCTCACGTTTATATACACATCTATTCACCTACAGCGATTCATCAAACAGGCGTGTACTACTTTCGCGTCTTTTGCTTACAGTTTTCGCGTACTTCGAGGTTCATTTTCATTCTTTCTCGTATCAATTGCGCGTGCTTCGCGTATCGATGTCGCGTGCTTCGCGTATCGATTACGCGTACTTCGAGTATCGATTTCGCGTATACTGCTTATCGATTTTTGCATCCTTTGCGTATTATATTTCGCGTACTTAGCAGCTGGACATTTTTTTCGCGTACGTGAAGAATTTATGGTTTTTGAGACGCAAAATGTGAGCGGAGCATTGGATTTTAATCGAAAGATTTAGTGTGCTTCACGTTCTTCGCGTGCCGTCTTTGCACGCGAAAATGTGTAAGTATAGACACTTTCTTTTTGCAGTTATCTATCGGGCAGTTCAGTATTATTACCATAATATCTGCGGATACTTTAGAATCTAATCTATCATATCTATCCAGCATAATGTCAGATTTTTTATATTTATAAATTTTACAAACATATTATAAGGTGCATCCGTTTTCTACGTTGTAAAAGACACGATTTCTTCACAATTTTAGATTTTTTGGGATTCTCTTTGAATATTAGAGGTGATTAAAGAAATAAATAAGTGAAGAACAAAAAAGTCACTATCTGACAAATAGGTCATGACCTAATTAGCATAATGCATTTCTTTGTAATATACACGCTCTCTTCTTACCTGTTGTCTGGGTATGAAACAGAGTGTAATCTTTAGCCCTTAATCTTTGGGTGTTGTCTTTTACGAGCCACGGTTCTTGGATTAAGGCGATGTCTATCTTTTCCTCAGAGGTGAACAGCATCAGGTCCTCCGAGGCTGCTTCGCACTGATGCAAGTTAATTTGCACCACTTGCAACCCCGTTGGTTTGGTCCTTATCATTTCTTTTATCATTGGGAAGCTCATCTTCAGCATGCCTAGACTGACCTTGATACTTCCCTTTGAGTGCTTCAGTGTATCTAGGGACTTTTCGTCTACGGCAAGGACAAAGTCCTCCCCACTTCCATTTTTGCATGCCGCTGAAGAAATTATTCTCCAGTCTTGTGTGCTAAGTCCCTTATTCTACCGTGCGATTATCTTCAGTACGGTGTCGTTACTCTCCGGAACCGGAGGTAGAACCCATACTGAAGCAATCTGTCTGAGAGGCAGCCTCGATCTCGGTACAACTCGAGTTTCGCCCCCGGCCATAGTTCGCCACAGCCTTCGATGATTCGCTTCAGGAAGTCATGGGACTTCCCATTACTACAACCAATGACTTTGACGCCCTTCTGCCAGACAGGTCCGTCGAAGTTCCCGTCTTCGTTGCTGCCATCCTCTGATCCTTCGGTGATTGCTAACAGTATCCCTCGACTCTACTTCCAGACACTTTTCGGGGATCATTCTGCCATCGGGATCTAGGTGACTCGAAGTTTGCCCAGAATTTTGCCTTTCCGCGGCATCAGACCTCTATAGGTTCCTACTCTTGTGTTCTGCCGTTGAGGGGTCAGTAGACTCTTTTCTGACTACTGTCTCCTCCTCGATGGTCTCAAGTGGTTTCTCAAGTGGTTGAGAAGTATTAGCTCTTGATTCGTACTTCTCAACCACTCTTTTATTCTGCTGGATGAAGGACTTTTCCCTTTCGGTTATCCTCCGACTTCTTTCTACTCATGTTCTTAAAAAACTTAACCGTATTCTTGTAGATATTTCTATCTCCTGCTACCTTCCTTCCGGCTGTGTTGGTCTCTTCTAGGAGCGCCTTTTCAGTTTCGGAATCTGCCGTTTCGACTATGCTTCCTTTAGACGACAGGTCGTCTTTGGCTGCTACGTCAATCAGCATATCCTCCATCTGAGAAGAGATGCTCCTCGAACTAACTTTGTCTTCAAGATGGAAAGGCTCACTTCAATTTGACACTTTTCGCATTATTCCGTCAATCAAGTGGTCCATTATCGGCGCGATTAAACAATTCAATGATGAGTCGAGGTCTAGTCCCCCCCCCCCCCCAATCTGATTGGGGCTCGGCCAACGTAAGGGTGGGTGGACTTCCACTAGTGTTATCACCTCTAGAGAGTAAAAGAGAGTATGCGTGGTGGAGGTAGAGTTTGGAGGGCCTGCGGGCCGATTCGGCAATGCTCACTTAGGTCCGCTGTCTCTCTCATTTTCTCCTTCTCTGCAAGGTTTGCAAGAGCATCTGGGAGAAAATTGTCAAAGTAACAAGAGAGAGAAAGAATATGAGAGAGAGATAGCGTACCCAAGTCCGAATGAACGATGCCAAGTCAACCTAAAATCTCCTCGAACTGTACTCTCACCACCCATACTCTCTTCACCACGCTGCTCACTTAAAATTTTTCGACACGTTGTACACCTACTCCACGCAAACAATAGCATATTTAATTGTGAAAATGTACACAATACTACTATGAATGCATTGCTACATGCGTACAAAATTTCAAGTAAACATATTTAAAACTTTTGTCGTAATCCAGTAAAACACGTTATGCTAATTAGATCATGACCTATATATCGAATCGGGATATTTTTTGGCCGATTATTTGTTTCTTTAATCACTTTTTGCGTATTCAAAAGCGATCTACAAAAAATTCGTATTTGCGGATATGTGAATTTTTGACATTGCATAGAAAATGTATGTCCCATAAATAATTCCTATAAAATTTATAAATAATAATGCGTTATGCTAATTTGGTCATGACCTACTTATCAGATAGTTTCTTTTTTGTTCCTCACTGATTTATTTCTTTAATTACCTCTAATATTCAAAGGGAATCCCAAAAAATCTAAAATTGCAAAGAAATCAAGTCTTTGACAATGTAGAAAACGAATGCACCTTATAAAATGTTTATAAAATTTATAAATATAAAAAATTTTACATTATGCTGGATGCATATCCTAAAATTTGCAGTTATTTTGGTAGTAATACTGAACTTCCCTACAGATAACTGTAAAAATTTTAATTTAAGTGAACTTGAAGATTGTTATCACGCACGAACGCACCCATATACGCACGCACATACATGCAAACACGAGCAGTGTTATTGTAACTTAGTGATACAACATTACCGTCTTGTTAATTATGGTTTATCAATATCACTTATTTCAAGTTATGTATCCTCCAACAGTATTTTTAAAACGAGTTATAAGACAATGAGGCGATTTTTAACTTTTTAAAATGTATCATGATAAAAAATTACATTATTTACTAGTTTCAGCTAATTTGCCGCAACGTAGTTTTCCG
Organism: Gastracanthus pulcherrimus; assembly: GCA_949152435.1. NCBI lineage: Eukaryota > Metazoa > Arthropoda > Insecta > Hymenoptera > Pteromalidae > Gastracanthus > Gastracanthus pulcherrimus. The sequence goes on along the minus strand of OX424576.1, from coordinate 136,403,794 downwards.
ATGCACATTTTTACAACAGAGTTCGAGTTATTAAATGCATTTCCATAGTGCTCTGTGATTTTTGTTGAGTTCGAAAGTATCTCATTTTCTCTAAGTTCGTGTAAGTAAACGATCCATCGATTCTTTTTAATTATACATTGTTTAATCTATTTAAGACCGCGTCCATTTGAAATTGTACAGGCCGGATGCACGTATTATGTCACCAAATCACTTCAAATTAAATGTTATTCTACTGCAAAAATGAGTGGACATGTATTTTATATTCTTGCGATTGCACCAAAATTGCAGTGTTTATGCATATTTTAAAAATGACATACAAAATGTATGTTCTGAAAAATGCAAAAATAAATTTGTTTTTAATTAATTATTTATAATCAATTTACTTATATATTTGAAATTTCACATCTGAGTTGTTTATAATTTGGCATTATTAATATAAAGATTTATTTTTTTAAACGAAAACTTAAATACTTTTATTTGGAAGTAGTATGGGTCAAAACAATACTCATCAATAGTAAGTATTAGAGTAAAAGTAACACTTAACACGCTTCAAGTTTTAATAACTAAAAAGATTAATGTTTTAAAATATTATTAATATCTACATAGCCAATTAATTACATTTAAATGATGATGCAATTCACAATCAACTAAATCTGGATTTTACAACTTTATTTAAATTGGACCCAATAAAAGTGAAGTATTTTGCTGGTTTCTGCGAATTGGCCCTAACTTAGTTTTTCAATCCACTTTTTTACAGGTACGCACTTTTTCCTCTGCTGTCCTATCGAGCTCTTAAAGTTTGTCTTGTACGCTCTGTTATTTTAGTTGAATTCGAAACCATCTAGTTTTTTCGGGCATATGTAACTCGATGCATCGACTTGCTAAAGTTTTAAATGTTTTATAATTAATTTATTTTCTTATTTGTATACTTAGAGCTACATATTTGAGTTTCTCATTTAGAGTTATCAACAAAAAGAGTTTATTTTTCTGTAATTGAAATCTGCAATAAATTTATTGCAAGTCTAAAAGTATGGGTCAAACCAATAGTCATGAATTGTAAGTATTTTGTTTTATTTAACTCTATTGGATTAAAAGTGATACTTAAAACATTTTCCTACAGAACGAATCATTTACATTTCAATGAGGTAATCGACACTGACTCGGCCATTCAATTTACAATCAATAAACTGAAATATCGTGGTAACCATCATGAATTATTTAACATTTTACTAATTAATAGCTTTGTACGTTTTAAAAAATATTTGCCAACAGTACCCAAGTATATTCGTCCAGAAACTACATTGAACTATTATATTCGAAATATTGCAAAACTGAAAGGCACGAAATACATGTGTCTCGAAGGTGGATGTGGAGTGTGCATTGTTGCAGTCAAAATAAAGAACAAAGTTTTAGCTGTAAACTCTTGCTTAGTTCCAATATTTTTATGTGATGGGTATTTATTGTCATATAATTTAATTGTACTGTCATTCTACTATCTGAATTTCTTAGATTGATAAAGATACATTTTTCTTTGACGTTTTCTAGTTGGGACGTGATTACTATAGAAGGTATAGGTAGTAAATTGGTAGATTATAATGTTTTGCAAAAAACTTTAGCAGACATGAACGGATCTCAATGCGGTTATTGCTCACCTGCAATGATTATGAACATGTACAGGTAACAGTTTACATAAAGGCTCGGACACTTAAAAAGGAACAGAGAAAAAACACAAAAATAACATTAGCTACTGTATCTATATAGCAAAAAACATAAGGAACAACGTCTTCTTCCTCATATCTTTAGATATAGTAGCTAATATTATTCTTGTGTTTTTTCTCTGTTCCTTTTTAAGTGTCAGGGCCTTAAAGATTAGATTTTTAGCACCTAGCAGATTTTAATTAAAAAAATGAACAGATTGAGATATAAAATCAAAATTATATGAGCAATAAATGTTAAATAAAAAACAATAATTATTGATTTTTAGTCTAATAGCGGAAAATAAAACCAGTACAAATGAAATTGAAAAATCATTTGGAAGCAATATTTGTCGATGTACTGGATACAGATCGATTTTGGACGCTTTTCAATTATTTTCGAATAACGTTTCGTCAAATTTATTAACAAGTGTTAATGATATCGAAGTAAATGTGTATAAAATATATATTGTATTTTTTATTTTACACAATTTCAGTTAAAATTATAGTATTATATTTTAGGACGCACACAAATCAATATTATGTTCGAAAAATTGTCTAACTCATGAAAAAGATTGCAATGACTTTGAAATCATCGAAGCTCGTGAACCAAAACCGATTTACTTAAAACTCAAGAATGCTGATTTTTTTAAAGTGTTCACCGTACAACAAATCTTCGGTATTTTTAATAAATATCGAAATTCTTCGTACATTCTAAATGGAGGCAATACCGGAAACGGTAACAATTATTTTTGATAATAAAATGCGTTAATAAATATGACATTTAAAATATTATTAAGTTTTTATAGGTGTGTATCGAATGACTAAGAAAGATTTGTATATTGATATAAACAGTGTTACCGAACTTCAGAGCATCAGAAAAACTGACACAAGATTGTACATCGGGGCTAGCGTAACTCTTGAAAACCTCAAACAGTACTTTTACAAATATTCAAAAGTTACCGGCTTTGAATATTTCAATCAGTTGGCTGACCATATAGATCTCATTGGTCACGTAGCCATGCGCAATGTAATTAATCGAATCGAGATGCAGTATGTAAGCTCGACACTTCATAAGCTATCATTTATTTTCAGATTGGGACAATAGCTGGAAATTTAATGCTAAAGAATCAACACAATGAATTTCAGTCCGATTTATTTTTGATACTCGAGGCTGCAGGAGCAAAATTACATATTCGTGCGTAACTCGTGTATTATATTAAGGGGGCAGGTTTGAGTTAATCCCAAATATGAGTCCATAAAACTTTTTATGTTTAACAGAAATCAATCTGAAAATAATTAGGCCATCAATACTTAATAATATCTTAAATTTTACCGTTGTAAAACCTCAAAATCTTGATCATACATTTCACAATAAATGACTATTTTCAATACCATATTTATTAAAGGATCTTTGCTCCTCGTACTGGAGAACGGGGTAATGCCGGTCACTGGCTAATTCCGGTCACCTTTATTTTCAATAATCTTAATATTTTTAGGTAATAATTCAAATAGTATATCAAACGTAACATAAAATGCAATTAATCTAATGTCAAAACAACCTTCTATTCTGTATATTATGAAATTATACACAATCAAACTTTTGACCTACATTTCTTATCAGAAATATGGTCTAGAAAATAAGCTTTTATGCATATTATTTGTTAATTTATGCAGTTATTTTTTGCAACTTTATTAATTTGAAAATCTAATAATACGAAGTAGTGAAGAAAAAAGAGTATAAACCTATTGCTTTTTTGTAATTTCGTAATGTTTGTAATTTCATAAAAACATTGCGCTGCGCTCTCAGGAAGGGTAACTTTGCTTACGTGTTTTTGATTGAACAGTGGTTATGTGTTATATATTTCACTGTGTAAGTGCGAATAATAATGCGACTGATCATATGAAGGTTCATATAATTGATTTAAAGAAATTTTTCACCTATAAAAGTAACTTTTTAATAGTAACCGGAATTGTACCAAGACTGACCGGAATTACCCTTTGATGTGGGGTAAATCCGGTCGAAATGCCTTTTCCTATTTCGGCTTATAGCTTCGCTACATTAAATTTTTATATGAAACCAATAAAAAATATTTAAAGTTAATAGTTTGGACTAACATAATAATTATTTAAAGTTAAAAAAAGCAATTTGAAAGTGGAAACACCAAGCACGTTTGCTTAGGTGATCGGCAATACCCCGTTCTCCCCTAGGATTCTAGGTGACATGATTCTAGGTGATCTTCTTTTTCGTAGATCTAATCACTTTTTGCTTCCTTAAAGAGGAAGCTTTGTGATAGTAAGATAAAATTTTTTCTAAAAACATGTTAGAAACATGTTTTGAGTCATAAGGAATCAAAATACACATATTTTAGAAAACGTCCGTATGGATGTGTGTATGTGTGTGTGCGTGTGTGTGAGTGTGTGTGTGTGTGTTTGTGTGTGTGCGTGTCTGTGTGTGTATGTGTGTATGTGTATGCGTATGTCGGTGTGCGTGTGCGTGTGTGTTTGTGTGTGTGCGTGTGTGTATGGATGTGGATCAACATTACTCTAAATGTACACGGTGAAAAGATTATGTTTCGGAGCTCATTTTTATGTTTTTCTTTAAGGACGGCGGCTCAAAAACTTTATTTTTATTTTTTGATACATTTTAGTTTTTTAGCGGTTTTTCGATTTTTCAATTTTAGTTTTTTGGATTTTTTGGTATCGTAGAAATAATATTATTGATTGAGCGATAATGCATTTAAAAGAGCATAAAATTATCTATATTTTCCCACCAGAAATTTTGAATAAGCTATATCTATTGTCTTTCTATTCACGAAATCGTAATTTTTTTCTAAACGGTTATATCTGTGAAATATAAAAAAGAAAATTTTTGAAAAAATTGTGATAATTAGCAATATGGATAAAAATATTCTGTAAATTTTTTGAGGCTTTATCTTTTCCTTTTGAAGAGAGAAAAATCTTTTTGTAATAAAAATGTATTTCTATTCAGTTGCGAATTCTGGAGTAAATCGGCAGTATTTGATTTGAAACTTTCCAAAACGGTAGCTCTTCAATATCTCTTGAATGACTTATAAGTTCAGATCACAACGACCTTTATATTTCGAGATATTTGAGGTTATGTATTTTTAACATTTTTTATTTGATCTAGTATATCTCGTAAATGATATGGTCATTTTTTACCAAACAACGGCTCATTTTATTCGTTTTTTAATAAAGATTCGAGATTAAAGAGAAATTGAATGATTTATCGACTCGTATTTTTAATAAACTTTTTTTTTATTTTACGATTTTCTGAAATCGATAAAGTAAATTATTTTTGTATCTTAAGCAGTCTTTTGGCATAGCAAATGTCTCATAGTTATTTTTTCATACTTTTATAGTATTCTACCTAATCACATTTCGTAGTTATCCAGAGTTATGCCGGTGAAGTGGGGAAAACGTGTATCAGCATGAAATTCGCTTTGGGATGGTTGGTTTATTTGTATTAGTCACTGGGTTTCTTCGCGGTCACCGATCTAAGTACCGCGCATAAAAATGCTTAACTTTACCGATCACCCGAGGTGTGGCTTTGCCACTCTACGTAAGTCAGAGGTCTGAAATGTGGCAATATTATGATCAATTTAGTGTAAATGCATTTAAAGAACATAAAATTACCTATATTTTACAACTGCGTATTTTGGATAGACTCTTTCCCTTCTTTTATTATACACAAAAAAAGTCATATTTAATTTAAAAAGTTATATCTCAGAAATCGATCATGGCAATCGGTCACAAAATTTTAGATGATTAGGAATTCAGTGAATCTACGTACTAATATCTGATTACATTTAATTTAAATATTTAAATCATTTTAATAAATTACGTACAGAGAAAAATTGCTGTGATAAGGATTACTACATATCGTTCTGTAATTTTAGTAAAAAATTATCTTTTGTCAAGCCATCAATGATAAAATAGCACACCCTTTTTGAGCTATTATTTAGAAAGCGATGTAGCAATTTAAAATTAATTTATTAGAACAAATAATTTCATATTGGAACAATTAATTTAGTTTGAGGAAGCTAAGTGCCAATGAATTGGCAACGGTTTTTTTACAAGTTATTGGAGTAATCACAATTTTTTGTGATAAAACAGGAGTTTTTAAGAAATGTTCTTTACGCACACCTATTAGACAAAATCAATTTTAAATAATTCAAGAAAAATTTTAATTATGAATGAATGAAAGTTAATATTTTTCACTATGTTTAAACTCAAGTTATGGTCTGAAATAAATAAATCATTTTTTAAACCCATACAAAAGTATAGCATAGATTATGAAAAAATATTTAAATTAAGAGTGAAAACTTAAAAAGTTTTTGCATAACAAGTTACATTTATTTCATTTCTCAATAATAAATTTTGCAACAGTATAATTGTTGATTAAATGTTATTAATGAATGAAATGTATACTACTTTTACAAATAAAAATTTTTCGTATTTTTGTAACTTCGTTCGACTTTATGAACAACGGATTTAATCATTAAATATAAAAATATCATAAAAATGAATAAACGGTACAAAACAAAAACAAATCGATGATTCTTAATTTTATTTTTATTTCAAAATTTATCAAAAAATAAAAAAAGAGTTGTGAATGGCCAAAAAATACCGTTATAAAACAAAAACGAAACGATAAATATTAAAAATTCTTCTTGATTTCATATCTTTATTGAAAGACAACAAAATAAGAGTTCATTGGTATAAAATTACCGTGTAATACCCGAGAAATAAGTAATCAAAAAATTTATGCAAATAATAAAACCTCGAATATTTGGAAAAGAAAGTCCTCATGATTTGGACAAAGAACTTACCCGACAGATAGTAAAAAGCTACCTTTATGGAAATTTTCAGAAGGTATAATGCCGTTGTACTCAAGTTATCGTTTGCCATAGAAAATCGATTTTATTTACAAAATGAATTTTTTCTTAAGCATAGTAAAATAAAATTTTTTCCAAAAAATTTCCATTACATATTTCAGAGAAATCACCGTTCAAACAAGAAATGACGTTTCCGCGTATAACAAAAGAAAGGAAACACCTTATCCATAATTTTAGGTGATAAACGCTGGGAAATTTTATGCTCTTTCAAATGCACTTTCACCGGGTCGATTATATTATTTCTAACGTTCGAAAAAATGCGAGAAACTGAAACCAAAAAATCGAAAAACCGCTAAAAAACAAAAACTAATCCGAAAAACTAAAAAAATTATTATTATGCCCCCTTCATGAACAAAATACAAACAAAATGAGTCCTGGAACATTCAATTTTACCATGAATCACTCGAGATATCGATGCATACATACACACACGCACACCCATACACACACACCAACACACCCACACACACGTCCACACCCACACTCATTCATACACACACTCTCACACATACATACACACACACACATACACACATACACACATCCATACGGACATTTTCTAAAAATAGTGTATTTTGGTTCCTTATGTCTCAAAACATGTTTCTAACAAAGCTTCCTCTTTAAGGAAACAAAAATTGATTGGATCTACGAAATAGAAAATTAAAAAAATTTTAACGAAAAAGTGTTCCGCTCATTTTGTAATACATGTCATCATGTAACCTAGAATCGTGCGAGGAGCAAAGTGCCTTTAATAAATATGGTATTGAAAATGATGATTTATTATGACGTGTATTATCAAGATTTTGAGGTTTTACAACGGTAAAATTTAAGATATTATTATGTATTCATAGCGTAAATATTTTCAGAATGATTGCTTTTTAATATAAAAAGTTTTCTGGACTCGTAAAAAGAATTATTTCTTTTGGTTTAACCCAGGTCTGCCCCCTTAATAGTTTTCCATATGAAATAATTTGTTTTTATTTTTGTTTCCAGTTGAATCTGAAGGATCGAAGATTAGCACAAATTTTTATAAATTTCTGCAGATGGATATGAGACATAAATTAATATACAGTATTGTGTTATCACAACTAAAGCCTGGATATGTTTACAAATCTTATAAGGTTTGTACTGAGTATTCGCGATTAACCGATAATATCAGCATCAAAAATCCTGTGTGATTTCCACTTGGTGTCAAAATTTCGAGGCTATCTAAGAGTTGTAATACAACTGTTGTATTCCGCTATATAAATATACTGTACGTATTTTCTTAGTTAGCTTCAGGATTTATGTGCATGGATTGCGACGATTCGTTTAACGACGTATATATTTATGTATATGTGGATTCCCGAAATAACAAGAGACACCGAAACATAAACCTATAGCCCAAAACAACCTTACGTATAATGAAAATAAGAGGTGCGTCCGCGGACAATATGGGTCAAAGCTTACCAGTACTCTAAGTGCTGTTCTTTCGTTTCTCATTCTAGCTATATGCCCAGCTCATCCTAACCCTCTAGACTTTATCACTCTATTAATGTTTGGGTTTTCGTACAAATCGTGTATTTCCTAATTGTGTAAAATTTTCCACTGTCTAAATATCTCATCTATTTTCACCCCGAATATCTTTCTCAGAACTAAATTCTCAAATACTCTGAACCAATTCTCCTCCCGTTTAATTAGTGCCCACGTTCCTCATCCATATAGGATTGGTATTAAAATTTTTGTACAGTCGAACTTCCCGACACTGATACTCCCGGCACCGATACTGTCTCAACCTCCCGGCACTGAAATTCGGCCAGGTCCGGATATATATATATATGCGCGGGGCCCCGAGCGAAAATATTTTGTGCCAAATTCTGCTTATATCAGTTTATTGTAGAAACATAATTGTAAACTCAATTAAGGGGAACCCTACTATTTTTTTGATCGAAAAATCGTTTTTTTTATTTTGTTCTTCGATTCTTCAAACCTTTCTTAACACAGAAACACATCGCATTATTGATTTCATTAATTTTTCAGTTTGAAAATGACACTTTAAAGTATACAATTATTCATTAAGGTGTGGTTTCTTTTACAAAAACAGCTTTTTATGCAGTTAGTTTTTCTTTATTCAAATATTTTTAAAACGGTATAAAAAGTAAATAGGAATTTTTCTATATATTATATTATCTATCATAATAATATATATTCAATATATTATTATGTTATATAAACAAATGTGAAAATTAAAAAAAAATGAAAATAAGGGGCAATTTTAAGAAAAATGGTAGGGATCCTCCTAAACATTACTAATTTAATTTATGTTATATTTATAAATACGAAATAATTGCAACGTATCGAAAAATTAAAAACAAATTTAAAAATACGAAAGTTTATAAATTTTATAAATTTACAAATAACCCTGATAGAAATCTAAGCTGGTTTCTAGCCAGATATTAGCTAGATTTACTAAATCTGCTTTAGTTCTGGTTAAGAAATTAGCTAGAAATCAGTTAAAAACGACATGCTTTTAGCTAATATCTAGCTAGATTCTGCTTAATATAAAATTGATAAACTAAGTAATGTATGTATTAATTAATAATGGAAATAATAACAGTCTTATAATAATCAAAGTAATTCTAATCACACTACATTAAGTATTTTACTATATTAAAGTTAAAAATGTACCTTAAATGTCTAGTAGTAATGGAGGTTAGGTTATTTGTTTACATAACGACGCGTGCATTTAAAAAGTATTATTTACACAAAAAGTACCAAAGCCCCGTGTAAAATTTAAGTGTCTTTATTAAAGAAATTTATGTTATAAATAATAGAATGCATGTAGTTATGTAATTATTGTTATTTTAAAAATAACAATAATAAACAAATAATGGTAGTTATGACAAAATTTGGAGAATTGGTAAGCAAATATTTGTAGTTTTACAATTAAGTTTTATTACAAAATTTTATTTTCGACATCAATCACAACATTTTTGTTGACTAAGTTATGATTGACTAATTTTCGGAAAGAAAATTATTAGTTATCAAATACTTTTAGTATTGCATATATATATATTTCTATAATCTCGTAAGTTGTTATTTGTTGATAAAAATATTTATTTTGACGGCATACTATATTGAACATTCAATAAAGTATAATAATGTATATATTTTTAAAAACTAATAACTTTTCAAAACAAAATATAAATAGGTTAGATTTGCAAACAAAATATGTTCTTGCTTAAAGCATAGTCTTAAGCAGATTCTAGCCAAATATTAGCTATAATTTGACTTATTAATAGCTTATTAATCTGGCTAATAATTAATAAGATAACCAGCCATTTTAGCTAACTTTCTACTAGGGAATATATAAGGGTTTTATAAATTAATAAAGTTCATTAAAACATTCTATGTTCAATCGTTATTGTATATCTTGTGTCGTGTACAAGAGGTTAACACCACAAAAGAGTATAGAAAGAGGTTAAAGCCGAACAAATGTTAAAGTATTGCAAAGAAAAGGTTTCATAATTTTATAAAGAATTTTATAAAAATTTAATTATTAAATCTTTATTAAAATGAATTTTTATTGTATTTAATCACAGAGAAACCACGGGTTGAAAGTGTATTCTGTACAGTAGATACGGTCCTGGCGCTCGACGCTGATTGGCCGGCGCACCGGTCATACCTCAGTATCAGTGCCGGAGGACCGCTTACCCCCAGGGTACCAGGGCCGGTAGGTTCGACTGTATATATTTCTAGCTTTGTCTTATGTAGTAGCAGTCGTGATTTTAGTAATTTGTCCACCAAATAAAGGCATCCATTTCCCGAGTGTAGTATTTTCCTAATTTCTTTATGGTTGTCATTTTTGCTGTCTATAATCGTGTTTAAGTACTTGAACTCCTCTACTGTTTTGAAGGTTTTGTCAGTAACCTACAGGTCACTATTATCATCATTCTCGTACCCCATTCTAATAGTACCTAATAATACTAGGGCGGGATACATTTTATCCCTTATAATCGTGTCAAACGTTTTTTTAAAATCAATAAATAATTGGTGTACTGTTTCACCATATTCCCATTTCTTTTCTAAAAGTTGTCTAACTGTAAACATCTAGTCATTAGTCGACCAATTTCCCTGAAATCCACACTGGTAGTCTCCGATGATTTCTTTTGCGAGGGATGTGAGTCTTGCTAGTAGTACGTTGGACAAGATCTTATAAAATATACAGATCAAAAAAAGTTCGCCGTAATATTACAGTTTGTTATATCATCTTTCGTGTGTAAAATTTTTCTCGATGAGTCTGAGATCACACATAATATAATAAACGATCTTTAAAAATTTTAAATCAATTCATTAAAAATGGGCTTCAAAAATTGGTGGCAAATAAGTGTGAATTGTGAACTTAAATGAATCAATCACTCGAATTAAATTTTCAAATGCGTGGATTAAAAAATTAAATTCAGGGAAGCCACATATCCATTTCTGTCACTTGAAACAAATTATTATTTTACAATAATAAATGTTGTTAATATGCTATAGGTAATGCCAAGGGCACAAAATGCACATGCGATTGTTAATGCAGGTTTTCTATTTCATTTGGATGGAAAAAATAGAGTCCTTACAAGACCAAACATTATTTTTGGTGGGATTAATCCTAAATTTGTAAGTTCACTCCTCTTGTCGAACCTTAATAAATTAAAATGATAACATTTTTTATCCAATCATATTTTAGCTTCACGCTTTAAGAACAGAAGAATTCCTTGAAGGAAAATTGCTGCTCAACGAAAATACTTTGAAAAAAGCGTTAACCATTCTGGACACCGAATTAAAGCCCAATAACGTTCTACCAGAGCTTTCTCCAAAATACCGAAGGAAGCTCGCGTTATCCCTACTTTACAAGGTACAAGAGAATTGACAAATTTGAAACACTTCTAAATTTAAGTATATAAAAACTTCGTCCCTTAATCAAATTTAAGTCTATAAGTAGGTTTTGGAATTAAAAAATAGTTTACCATGGTTTGATTAAGATTAAGCAATTAGGTTTTTGCATACAAAAATCAGTTAGGTTGTTTTAGTAACACAATACAAAAATTATTAAGTCGTAATTTTCTTTTTTAAAAACTTTTAAGTAAAAACAAAACCATACCATCTGGTTTAGCTTTTTTATTACCCTTACTAAACCATCTAATGGATTTTTCCATGCAAAATGCTAATTACAGTAATCGCAAAAGCATTTAGAAGATAGATTTAAGCCCACATTGGAACACAATCACACATTTTGGGAAACTTCTTTAATGAGATACCCGGGTGAAATTTCAGCTCACTGATAGTTAAATGACTAGGAGGCGAAAAAAAATTATTTAACATATTTATTCATGAGAAATCCAATACTAATAGCGTATTAAAGAAAATAAAAAAATATTCTTTACGCCATATTTAACATTTTTTTCCTGTTTTTTCATTTTCCGATCTAAAAACATTGAGATAAATCCATACGGTTAATTGTCGGGAATGATGTCAGGAACCTGCAAAAAAGTTTTTATCTGAGAATATTCTAATCTGGACAAATGATTTGAGTTTTAGTGCGCGGCGGTCAGCCTCTATAACGCGTCGGCCTAACCGCGGCCGCACGCACTACCCTCCGCGCTTACTCGAGCGCTCTCGGCTTTTTGTAAGAGATCTGCATGCTGCTTTTTTCAATTATTTTCGTATTCTGGCAATCAGTTCACTTTTGTCGTATAATTTTTTAGTATGATTGCTTATATCTGCAGCTGATTTTTTGTTCTTAAGGAGCAATGAATCTTGTGACTTGTAATTTGCAGGATTATAGTTCTATATAAAAATAAATATTAGGTATTAAATTCATTGAATTTTATCTTTTAATTTTAGAGTTATAAAGGCTAGAAGAAAATTACTAAACACATGGTATAACAAATGAAAAGCGATATATTTTGTATCGTTTTCGGTCACAAATTGAAAGGTTTTAGGAGTACGTCATTGTTAAAAAAATTCTCTTTCCAAGAGAACATATCTTCGTTGAAAATATGTCAAAAAACCTCAATTTTCTAATTTTTAAATTTCGAAAAATTACTGTAAAATCAATATATGAATTCTCAGTGATGTTTGCATGCAGAGCTATGAAAATAAGTATATGTACCATTTTTACTAAAATAACTCACAATTGAGATGAATTGGTTGATATCTTGAGAATAAGAAAAAAACTAATGGTCCTATACTTCATTTTTATGTGTCGTTGAGATCACCTCTCAAAGTTTTAGCAAATATCCGTTTCCAAACCTCTGATACACACATAGTTAGATTTCGCTCATAATGACCCGAATTTTATCATACAACTTCTCACAACTCATTTCAAACAATAGTATACGCTACGCATGCGCTCAAGTAACTTTCAACACGTGTGATTATCGCCTTTGATTCGCTCGAGTGATAAAGTTCACACTCGTAAAAAATTACCTGTTTCATGCACTAGTTGTCCAATCTACTATATGATATTATAATTTCCAAGATAAATTCATAAAAGTTGTAAGCGAAGTTTGTGTTTTTTGTTTTCACATAATTTATGAAAATTCGTAAAATTACACTCGGATGTAATAAGCATGGGCAATTAAAGAAGTTACTATTAAAAAGCTTGAACAGTATTACAAAATGGCTACATCATCGAGCCAGACGAAGAAGGTACTACGTCGAACTGGAGTTCGATAAGGTACTACGTCGGGCTCGGGTTCGAAAAGGTACTACGTCGATTTCGGCTTCAAGAGGGTACTTTTTTTCGCCTCCGGCTCGATGTACGAACTCGCCTTCGGCTCGTGCTAGCTCGCCTACAATTCGTACTGCAAACTCACATTCAGTCAATAAAGTCCCACTTCTGCCCTTGGTACACAATGTACTATTGTTAAAGTGGTCGTAAATTTAGAAAATTTTGCTAGTTACATGATAACATTTTTTTAAGTTATTTGTTATATTTTTTACCTAAAAAGAAAATTTGTAGTAATATTTCATAAATTTTAAGACAGTATTCCCATAGTTGTGTAGAAAAAACTAGTAATGTCCTTGCGCATGGGAATGCCAGTATAGCATTTGAAAAATATTATGTAATATCTAACTGTTAAATTCTAACACGTGTACCACACAGAACTGGGAACTCCAAATTTTTAAAAACACAATTATAAAGGAAAATAAAATTATATTGAATTTTCATTGTAAAAATAATCTAAAAAACACATTTTTAACTCTATTTATGGGCATCACTTTCTTAATAATTTTCTTTTGAAAAATCGGAGTTGATGGTTGTAATGCAAATAAGTTGAATAAGATATCCTTAAAGTTTCAGATTGATTCATTGTAATTCTATGCCATAAGACTTGCTGAACATTGAAACACCATACATGGAGAAAACCGCACTTTTGTAAAAATAAGAAATAATTTTCTGATGATTTTAAAACAATTTTTCTATGGTAGAATATTGATCAAAATTTCTTTTTATAATTTCTATGTGTTCTGTAGTTTGACTGTATATAGTAAAGAGTAGATTTGGGCACAGGTTAGGATTCGGTTAATGTAGGAACACGCTGGATTGTGTGCAATAAAGGTCGGAGGAAAAATACGTATAAATAACTATTAAGTTCATTAAAATTATTTCTGCGGCCAGTATTGCCAATACAGAATCATTTTCTTTTCTAAAAACGTACAATGTATCAGTAAATGAAAAGAAATAAAATCGAGTTTTTCGTCAAATTTTTCTATAAGACCACCTTAAGGTGGCTCCGTCGTTTTTTCAAAATTCATCATTGACAAAAAATCGAAATCAGACTGAAAGTGTGTATTTTATACATTCTACTAAAATGTTGGTTGGGTGGGGTTGTCAAATAAACTGAAGAGAAAAAAATGTTTGATAATAGAACTTTTAACATGGGCTCTTATGGCGAGATATACATTTATGTCTGTAACTACATGAAAACCCATGATTTTTTTATAAAACCACCAGGAGAATGTCAGTTAACTGTCTCTCATTCTATTTTATTTCGTGTATTTATGAAAGAGACTGTTATTCTCATGACAAAATACAGTGCAAAGAATACTTCTAACTGTAAATAAATTTGTCAAGTTAAAAAAGTATTAGGGAAGAAAACATCCACCGCGCCTACGGTGGCGTTAGTGAAAACCTATGCTCATAGCAGTCATGTTTATTTTAACATAAGAAACTATGTCTATATATAAAAAAATGGCCGTCAAGAGAATAGGCCACCAGAGGTCGCGTGACATATTTAAACTCCCAATATTGAAAACTCCTGAATCGCTTTTGAAGCCGTTTTTTACTAAAATCAGCTATAGATATAGGAAGTTATATTAAAAAATTATATGATAAACGTAAACTGATTACCAGAATACGAAAATAATTGAAAGAAACAGCATACAGATCGTAAGGCAAAGCCGAGAGAGCCCGAGCGAGCCCGATGGGTAGGTATTGCACCCGGCAGTGGTCTGACCAGCACGTTATAACAGCTGATCGCCGCGCGCTAAAACTCAAACCAGTTGTCCTGATTAGAATATTTTCGGCTCAAAAATTTGTCTTGCAGGTTCTTGACATCATTCCGAGTAATCAACCGTATCGATTATTATCACGTTTTTTAGTTCGACAAATAAAAATCAAATACAAAACAAAATTTTAAAATTGCGAAAAGAAATTTTTTTGTTTTTTTTAAATATGCCATTTAATTTGTCGTAAAAAGATCTGTTAAAATTTTTTTTTCTCCCCAATCATTTAACTATTAGTAGGCTAAAACTTCACTCGGGCCTACCCTTAATCCAGTTGTAATTACTCTAAACATGATTTATTGATAATTTTTGGAAGTTGGAAAAATTAGTACCGTATAATGAATTAACTGGTTAAGGATTACGGATTTGTTAGTATATACAAGTTCGGCCCAAGGGCATGGATTCGATTCCCCGTTGGGTTGATTTTTTTCAGCGACGAACTCAGACATCTTTGTTCCACAGTAATCGCTGATGGAGATCGAGCTTAACCCATGCCCCGAATGGACGTTTTTCAATACGTTTTTAGGCGACTCTATTTGTTACAAAATCTGATCTCAAAAAATTCCAAAATAATATTTTCTAATGTAAAATTGTCTAAAATTTCTAAATATGCAATCAGAATTTCAAGATACTGTAAACTAAAAAAGTTACATTTATTAATTTAACAAAAAATACGGAATTTTCTTAGAAACAAATTTTTCTCTGAATATTTTCCTATTGAAATCGTAAAAAGATATCTCTAAATAGTGAAATTTGTGCGTCCATGGACCCTTAACTTCAAAATGTATAGGTAGGTTTTTCGAAATTCAAGATGGCGACATCCAATATGACGGCTCAAAGCGGAAGATCTTATACTATTTCTGATAATTTGGATTAAAACAATATTTTCAAATGAATTCTGATACAAATTAGTATATAGGGGGTTTTCAGGTCCCTGATTGCGAAGCCGTAATAGAATTTTCCAAATTCAAGATGGCGGATCCAATATGGCTACCAAAAGGAATGAATAATTGTGTATTATAAATATGTGTATAAAGGTCTTTTGTGCAACTGATTTCAAATTTGTTATCAGATAAAAATACACAAATTTTGGTACTCGCAACTTTTGGTAGTCATATTGGATACGCCATCTTGAATTTGGAAAATTCGATTACAGATTCGTAATCAGAGACTGGACAAACCCCCTAAATACAAATTTATATGAAAATTCATTTGAAAATATTGTTTTAATCCAAATTATCAGAAATAGTATAAAATTTTTGTCTTTGAGCCGCCATATTGGATGTCGCCATCTTGAATTTGAAAAACCTCCCTATAAATTTTGAAGTTAAGGGTCTATAGACGCACAAATTTCACTATTTAGAGATATCTTTTTACAATTTCAATACAAAAATATTCAAAGAAAAATTTGTTTCTTTGAAAATTTCGTATTTTTTGTTAAATAAATAAATATAACTTTTTTAGTTTGCAGTATCCTGAAATTCTGATTGTATATTTAGAAATTTCAGACAATTTTTCGTTAGAAGATATTATTTTGGAATAATTTGTCATGAAATTTTGTAACAAAGAGAGTCCTCTAAAAGCGTCTTGAAAAAACGTCCATTCAGGGCTTAGTGGGTTAAGTAGGTACGGGTGCTTTAAATCGACCAAATTATTGTCTACATAATTAAAACGCATCAGCATCAATATTTATAAATGTTTTCTTATCAAAAAATTTTTATCAACAATTCTGACATATGAAAGATTATTAATACCAGTTGAAATAAGAGTTAATAAAAATTGAAAAACTTTTTCGTTATTTATGCAATTTTAATGTTTGAGGTCTTATTTTGTACCTTAAATGTTATTTTTATTACAAATCGACCTAAAACATTTTTTAAATATAAGCTTTTTCTTAGCAATCATAAATTATTTGGACTTCAAACATTAAAATTGCATGAATATCCAAAAATTTTTTGCATTTTTAGAAACTTTTCTTTCAAATCACATAGATCATGTTTGCCACGTCAGAATTGTTGATAAAAAATTCTTATATGTTCATAATGTATACTACTTACACATATATATTATGTAGAAAATTAATTGGTCGATTTAAAATATCCGATCCTCCTTAAGTCCAATAATAACGACGCGAAGGGTAAATATAAAAGATGAAAAAAACGTGTAAATAGGGGTAAGATAATTCTATTGAAAAATTAAAATGAAATAAATAAATAATAATTATAAAAAATGTTACGGATACATTTATGTCAGATACATCTGGAAAAGATGTATTTGAAATTAGTAAATAGATTTCTCTTACGATGAAGTTCAAACACCTAACACTAAAGTATCGTTCGAAGTGGGAGATTCTCTCCTATTCCCCCCTCAATTAACCCCCTAATACTCCATCCTCAATTCATCAAATAACCGTAAGATTTGCAGTTTATTCTCAGTTTAAAGCCAAGCCAGATAGACCCGCGACTTCGCAGCGGCGGCAGTGTCCTCGAGCGCGGCATATCGTCGGGGAAGACAGATTACAACGTCGACAAGAGCATATGGCCCGTGAACGAGCCTGTGAGAAAGATCGAGGCACTCTATCAAACGTCGGGCGAGGCCGAGTACGTCAATGATCTGCCCCCGAGAGAGAACGAGGTTTTTTGCGTTTTTGCGCTGGCCACGGCACCCGGACAAATCGAGAGGATCGACGCCAGCGAAGCTACGGTAAAATGCGATATTAAATAACATTTTTAGAGCCTCGAAATGAGACTCTACATGCCACAAGCTACGAAAACAGGACTTCGATCAGGGTTTGGGAAGTGGTATATTTTGTATCCAAAAATCACGTCTAGTATACTGAGAGAATTATTGTTGTAGTATTTACAAATTTTAGCAGGAAAGATTACTATGCTGTTACCGTACCGTACCGTACTATAGGATGTTACGGCCCCGCCGGTTGGTTATCGACTGAGGGTAACGTTGATCGATATGTATAGATATATCAATATATGCGGTTATCCGGGTCCCTTCTCCTTTTAAGTGCTGAGCACAATTCGTGGTGATGGATGAATAAATACTTGATAATTGTATGGGAGTAGGTAAAAATAATTTAAATCGAAATTATAATTGAATGAAACTGATATTGCTCACGCAACGAATAACAGTACATTGAAAAAAATAAAAGGCTACTTCTACTCGAGGGGTACAAGAAGTATCTGCTTAGCTCCCGACACGACGAAATATGCGCGCAGTAGACGCGCAGAAGACTGAAAGTGAGGCTATGGCTCTCCCACCTATACCGCGCTTTACCGCGCAGCATTTACCGCGCTTTACCGCGTGTCTACTGCGCACCAATTTTGCTTTTACTTGGGTGGTCGAGTAGATACTGCTTGAGTCCTCAGTAGAAGCAGCCTTTTATTTTTTTCAGTGTAGTGTGACGAAGCCCCCGGTACGGGGAAGCATCATATATTTATGCTATAGTCGTGGTTCGTCTCGTCCATCTCCCTCCCTCAGGACTAGGACCCGAAATTGCGTTGCCCAAATAAGGAGATGTCGCAGTCGATGAATCTCTGCCCTTAGATGACGTTCCTCGCAATGGAATGCGGAAAAGCTTTTCCCGTGATTTTTTGAGCCGCGGCGTTGATGGAGTATATCGGAGTCGCAGTCCCCTCCGATCACTCTTACACATGCACTCATACGCACCATACGACGCGTGCACTTTGCGCATACGTGTACTGCGCCGCCGCTCAGGAATTCCGGGGTTGCCGCACGTACGTGTATTTTTAGGGAGTTGCGTGCGTTTGGAAGCAATGATGAAATCTAGCGCGACATTATCGAAAAGTATTGACTAGGCGTGTATTGCTCCGCGATTCTTTCATTCATACATATATGTATTCGTTCATGTACAAATTATTAACTTGTTATAAACAATATTTATTTTTAAACCACAATTACAGCTTCTTGTCTGTGATTCAGAGCATTTTCACGGACTTCTGAATCACATATAATCCCCGGCATTTGCCTTATACCTTCGAGAAAACCGCGAAAAACCGTAGAGAGGGGAAGTGACAATAGCCATATAAATACATATGCGATAACTATATAACATGTATATGAAATAATATCAGTCTTGACGTTCATCAACAAAATACCTATTGGGCAACAGTTTTATTAATAATTTCATGTATTATATATAAACACAATTTGAATATTTGCGCCTTTAAACGAACTCTGTTTTAACGATAAGTGACGGGCACGATACGTCACAAAGGAAACACCAAAGCGCCATCCAGCAGCATTATTGAGAAAAGTGACATTCGAATAATGTACAATGACAATCATCGGTTTGCGTCGATTTGTTTAGGTAATTACACGTCTCTCTCTCGCTCTCTCTCCCCCCGATTAGTTCTATACTCTCCTCCTTTTTACGTATCTCCGAGAGCACACGTGCAACTAACCGTATGCGCGTGTACCTACTTACTTGAATCAACCGTTTATATTTGTATCTTAATTCTGATGTCATCCTTGACTTTTTGCTCCCACGTTATTCATGCTCATCTAATCCATTAATATATGACGGGTATTACAAATGTAAAAACCCCGTTATAATTTTTTAAACCATATTTATAATTAGTCAAGGTTTCTGTCAATATAAAACGATAAAATTAAAATAATATCGTTAAAAAAATGATTATTTAAATAAATTCGGCGATGTATCTATTACTCACCCGTTTGCAAAATATTGTGATTTTTCTGTCCGGGTTTTTGATTTATACACGACTTTTATAAAAATTTTGTTTTGGAAATATGGTTGTAATAGGTTGTTTATCAATTTTTTAACCACTAAAATATGCGTATTTTCGAAATAGTATCAAGATATTCCACATAGCAGGGAACGTTCCAGAAACGTTTGTCCAATGTATTTTTGGAAATTTAGGTACGTTCCTATGAAAGTATCAAAAATATTGCAGAAACGTTGCAGACATAGTAAAATGTCCGTTTTTGCGTTTGAAATGAAACCTTGTAGAAATGTTTTTACGATGTTACTGATTATCTCAAGTTATCTAACGTGTTACTTGGTTCGTTATAGGAACGTTTCTGCAATGTTTTAATATAAAAGTTCTATATTTTGCAAAAAAATAATAAAAAGCGATAAAATCTTAGAGATTAAACTACCCATTAGGTTGTACCATCCTTATGATATAACCAAATTGGTAGGTTAATTCGAAAAGTTTTGTCGCTTTTTATTATTTCTTACAATTTTTTTTAACGTGTCTGCTGAAACGTCATAGAAACGTTCCTACAACTGACAAAGTAACACGTTAGAGCACGTTAAAGTAACACGTTAGATATCTTGAGATAGCCAGTAACGTCGCAGAAACGTTACTACAAGGTTTCTTTTGAAACGCAAAAACGAACATTTCAAGGTTTCTGCAAGGTTTCTGCAACGTTTTTGAAACTTCAATTGGAACGTACCTAAGTTTCCAAATATACGTTGGAGAAACGTTTCTTAAGTGGAGAAAATGTCCCCTTCATGGCATGTTTCACGAAACTCATTTTATAAGTCAGAGACAATGAAAAGTGCTTCAAAATATAATCGTTCTTCAACTTTTTTAACCGTAAAATTATACTTACTTATGATACAATGTGAAGTATAAACTGTTAATTAGTAAAAATTCATCCCCCCCCCCCCGCCTTGTCATCGAGCAAACACTATGGAGGGGTCACTTTTACTAATCATGTACATAATATTAATTAAATAAAATCTTTTTATTACTATCAAAATTTAATAATCAATAAATAATAACAAATAACCTTGTTTAGCATTACCTTTTCTGCCTGGAGTAAGAAAAAATTGACTCGCGTTAAAAATCCAATAAAGTTTTATATTTAAACTTAAGATGTTTTGTTTGTTTGTTTTGTGTATTTGTCAAGATACCTTGTGTATAAAACATAACATTATAAAATGTGATGCACGATAATGAGAACTATGATGAAAAGTATTATAAACAAATGCATATTTTTCTTCGATGTTTAAGTTTTTATTAAAAATTGATAGTGCAAGACATCTAAAAAAATCAAAAGTTTCAAAGTAAAAGTATGTTGGGTTATAAACGCGCGTCAATTTTTTTTATACTCCAAGAAGGAGCTTATTAGTTGTTAGTTTATTGTTATTGTGTTTTTCTCTAAATAGAAAGGTTTCATGTAATTAATGCTTGTGTAGTTACCTTGCATACCATGTGCTTTATAACCGAAAAATGATTTTTTCTATATTTTATTTATTTCGAAAAAATTTGCTTTTTAATTAAAAATGTACTATGTACGGTGTATATATCTATACATATGGTATATATCAGTGATGCGAAATGACCGTCATTTTAAAAATAGTCATATTACCGAGAACCTGACCGTAATTGTGACTCGTCACGCTTATGACGTGATCATTCCAAAATTTTAAACGCAAAATGACGGTCAATTCTTTTTCGGTCACGTGACATGACGTCACAAGAATTGAAAAAATAATTTCTTTTTGGCATATGATATATAACCAGAGTGATTAAATCTTGAAGACTAGGGTGGGCTTGGCATGTAGCTAGAATGGGTAGCGAAAGAGCAGCACTTAGAGTGCTCGTAAGGAAGCTGACAGGAGTAAGAACCCCAGGTAGACCGAGACGAGGGTGGGAGGACAATATTAAAATGGACCTACGAGAAATAGGATATTATGAGGAGGATTGGATGCAACTCGCAAATAATAGAGAAAGATGGCGTGACTGTGTGAACAAGGCTATGGACTACACAGTTACGAATAGCTAGTCCCAGCAAGTAGTTACGATAGCTATAGTGATGATGCAAGCACGTCTACAGCCAACATATATACTATGTGATTGCTGCTTACCATTATTACTTGGCCTTAATAATAATAATAATAATAATAATTAAATAGTAATCACAATTTATAAGTGCTGTAGTCTGCAGCGTTTGTGAAAAGTTATGGTAACATTAGTGCTTGGAATTGAGCGATTGTCAGCAATTCCATATAAAAAGTGCAATACAAAGCAACTTTCAAGTAATTTTTACTCAAAAATTTATTCGGCAATCGAGGCTTAAAAAAAATTTATGATATTCTTTGAAGTCTAAATAACAATATATATTTTTTTCCTAATATTCTCCAATACTCAGGATTTGAAGAGAACCATCGTAAGGCTAGAGTACACTTGAAGGAGTCAAAGAATCAATTTTATTTCCTTTAAAAAAGAGTTCCTTGAAGCTCACTTTATACGTTAGTAAGCTCCAAATTGCATTTTAAAGCATCCTATAAGTTTCTTTTATACTTTTATAGTATTTAATTACATTAGCTTATATGCAATTTGCAATCTTTGAAGTGGTTTTTCTTATCACTTCATTGTTGTCCTTAAAAGGCTTCTTGCGCAAATGTGCATGGTGAAATGATATGAAACTTCACATGATTATTGTTTTTTATATTATAAACATATTGTCAGAGCGATTTTTTATATAACCCTCGTATACAAATTTTACTCACATAAATCAAAAAATAATACGTAAGTATATTCCATAAGTTCGTGTGGAAAATGTGTATACGACGGTTATATGAAAAATCGCTTTGACAATACGCTCATAATGTAATAAACGATAATCCTGTGAACTTTCAAACTATTTCATTTTAAGACCAAAAATGATGTACTGAGAAAAACGAATTTAAAGATTGCAAAGTGCATATAGGCCAATGTAATTAAATACTATAAAAATATTCAAAAAACTTATAGGATGCTTTAAAAAACAATTTGGAGCTTTCTAACCTATAAAGTGAGCTTCAAGAAATGTTTTTTTCAAGAAAATAAAGTTGATTTTTTGGTCCCTTCAGGTGTACTTAGCCTTAAGATGTATTCTTATGTGTTGGCTTCAAAAAACTCAAATTTATTTTAAGAATGTTGTTAGAATTATAGAATATCCTAAAAAAATTTGGTAATTTGATGAATTTCGATAGTTATGGGCCTATGAACGCATCACAGCGATCCGAAGTATATCCTGCAGCCGAGATTCATCTTAAGCAAGTCATTCAATTCCATATATTTATATTTTGTATTCAACAAATAAAAAATCCTCAAAGGTTGTTCAATTTTTCGACCAAAACATAAGAATACTCCTTTAATATATCATTGCACTATTCATTAGATAGTTACGAACAATTGTTTGAAGCTTATAGGCTTGATATCATATAATAAGATTTACTATGTCTTTGCGTATTTACAGAATTTATTTAAACAAATCTCGAAAATTATGTTTGTAGCAAATATTAATAACGGTACTAGCACTTATTTATGATTTTTATCTCACACAATAATGCTCGGATAACGAATTAAAAAATATAGTATTATCAAATTTGCTCATTTTGTCAACATTTTATTTTGTGTATCTTTATTTAAGTATTATTATTAGAGATAAATCACCAAATAAGTGTTAATACCCTTATTGCATCCGACCCTTCAATTAGGCAACGGCATGTGCGAAAGTTCGCGTAAATTGAACAATACGGTCACGTATTTTCGTCATATTTTGAATGGTCTTGTGACGGTCAAATGACCGTCTTATGACTTCGATGGCAGTCACGTCGCATCACTGGTATATAATAGTATAGATATATTAACACAAAAGAGTTGAATTAACTTATGCGCATACGGAATGCATTTAACTCATTAACATCCATGGCTAACCTAGCCGCGCTATCGCAAAACTAACTACGATAAAAGACCATTAACGACATAAAACATTGTGAAAATAATTTGTTTATAAAAAATTTGTTTAACAATTAATTTAAAAGATGATTTTCTGGAGGAACTAATAGCACCATTCGATTGTACGATAAAAATTGCTACGAAAACATAGGTCACATGTGCAAAAATGGTAATTATTTTGTTATAAAATAATTATAAACAATTAGATCTAGTCTGTATCCGCTACAACCAACTATAAAACTAGCAACGCTAACGAAAAACTAACTACAATATGTTGTACATTAGCATGAAAGAATATGAATGTCAAAAGAAAAATCTTAAAATAATTGGTTTAGCGCTACTAGTTTAGCCATTGGCTGTAGTGGATATAGGCTAGATCTAATAGTTTATAATTATTTTATAACGAAATTATTAACATTTATTGTGCACTTGTGACACATGTTTTCGTAGTAATATTATCCGTAGAATCGAATTGCGCTATTAGTATTTCATGAAAATCATTTGTTAAAACAATTGTGTAAAAAAATTCCTTATAAACAAATTATTTTATCAATGTTTATTGCCATTAATGTTCTTTCATGATAATGTGCAACATCCCGTAAATAGTTTTGCGATAGCGTGGCTAGAGATCTTTAAATATATTTTTTTCTAGTACAGACTGCTTACTAGTACGGCACTTTTTGCATTAATTATTGTAAATTTAACAATACATTTATAGTAAATATACTGATATTCTGTAGCATTTTATTTTACATCAAATAAACGTTAATATACTCGAACCAGAATTTACCATACACATAGTAAAAAATACCATACTAATTATATGAAAAATTATTAGATTCACTGTAAATAATACAATAGACGTCGTATATTCCAGTTAAGCAAGCCAGTATTGTACGTTTTACAAAATAAATTCTCTCTATGTACCCATATCTTGGTCTCTTGGGCCCTTATTTTTAAGATATGATTTATTGTATCTCAAATACGCGTTATCGCCGTAAAAACGGTTTACCTATACTTACAATTCTAAATCTGCAAGTCTTTACGCTAAATAAATTATTTAAAAATACGAAGCGGTAAACGGAGTTAGCTTTAATTTAAGCTTTGTTTTGTATAAAAATATTAGTTTGTACCAAAGTTATGAACACTCGAAAATCGTTAAAATCCCTAATGATGCAACCTTTGTAATATAGTTCTTTAGATCACAAAAGCATGAATTAATAAAAAAGAAATGTAGGATCTCTCCGTCCTATGCAAAATAGTGTAAATTACTCTCGAAGATACTAAATTTGTATATTTTCTACTAAAATTGTCCACGTTTAGTATGTCAATTTCGATTTTCAAATTGGAGAGTACATTTCAATAATTCGTCATACCTCAAAAACAAGGGCTTATACGTCGAATTTTCGAGTACTGTATATCATTTCAGGGCAAAAAGAAGTCATTTCTCAAAGCTTGGTCGCATTTTATGCGACTCCCCATATCAGAGAATGATTCAGTGAAACAGATTTGTTTGTAGAAATATATTCTGATGGAGTTTTTAACTGAAACAAAATGATAAAAATCCCTTTCTTCATTGACGACACGTCCTATTTAGGTTTACTTGGTTCTATTGTCATTTATATCTCATAAAAAACAAACATTTTTCATTCCGTTATTGCAAAACTAGTTATTGGCAACTAAAAAAAATTCGACAAAACAGTTGAGACTTTTTGGTTTATTATCCGATTTGAATTTTGAAGTTCTCATTTTGTTCCTTGAAAAATTTCAGAGGGACTTACCCATATAAAAATTATATATCAAATTATATAAGTCTCCCTAAAATTTTTTAAGGAACAAAATGAGGCTTTCAAAATTCAAATTGGATAACAAACAAAAAAGTCTCCACTGTTTTGTCCAATCTTTCTTTAGTTGCCAATAACTACTTTTGCAATAATGAAATTTCGATTAAAAAAATATTGACTTGAATATCATTAGGAGTGATTAAATTATAGTCAAAAATGTTTCTATTTTGAGGTGAATATAACGATAGAACCTCCTAAATCATCCAGATAGTAACACCCACATGGGATATATCGCCGATGCAAGTATTATGCTCGATATGGGAAATTTTCCATAAAAATTTAAAATTATTTCCATGTTAGATAACTTTTTTATATTTTAAATAATTCAAAATAATATTTAGGTTGCGAAAAATGTATCAACGACGAATAAAATTATGATTTTTTGTAGAGAATCACTAATATTGAGCGGCCATATATCGAGAGTTCACTGTAATAACAAGCGAACGGAACTTGTTACCGATTTAAGTAAAGGTCTGAATGATTTTGTTTAAATACAAATCCAGAATGTTTTTGCAGACAAATCTATAGAAAAAATTAAATCTGTATAACTTACAAGTTCTTAAGGTTCTGCAGAATTTATCAGAATACGATCGTTTCACTTTATTTCTACAAAATATTTCGAATATGGTCATGAATTATTTATTAATGAATGAATATTTTCATATTACTTTTATACATAAATGACTTATAAGCCACAAAAAGTTGATTTTCATAGAAAATAAAAAAGCTTACTTTGTTTCAATGAATAGCATCGCTCTAGTTTAAATCTCCAATTATAGTTCGATAACCTTACCAAGAATATTTATAGTATTTAAAGGTAAAGCACCCTTTTCTAAACATATTTAACAT
The DNA here is from genome assembly GCA_949152435.1 of Gastracanthus pulcherrimus. Classification (NCBI taxonomy): domain Eukaryota; kingdom Metazoa; phylum Arthropoda; class Insecta; order Hymenoptera; family Pteromalidae; genus Gastracanthus; species Gastracanthus pulcherrimus. The sequence goes on along the minus strand of OX424576.1, from coordinate 136,377,221 downwards.
TATAATCTTTCAAAATTAAATAATCGCAGCCAATTCATTGGCACTTCGCTACCTCAAACTAAATTAATTCTCCCAATATGAAATTCTTTGTTGTAATAAATTAATTTTAAATTGCTATTCGTAGCTGAATAAAACGATAAAGCCTAACAAATTTTACAGAATATTTATATCCATATTCCTAATAATCTCAATTTTTTTCAAAAACTTTCATTCTTGTATTTCACAGATATAACCATTTGTAAAAATGACAATTTCATGAATAACATAACAAGGGAAATAGCTTAATTCAAAATTTCGGGTGAGAAAATATAGGTAATTTTATGCTCTTTCAAATACATTATCACTCAATCGATGATATTATTTATATGGTATCAAAAAACCCAAAAAACTAAAACTCAAAAATCGAAATACCGCTAATAAAACAAAAACGCATTGAAAAACAAACAAATAATTTTTGAATCGCCGTCCTTAAAGAAAAACAAAAAGAAGAGCCCCGAAACATTAATTTTCACCGTGTATATTGAGAGTAATGTTGATCCACATCCATACATACACACACACACACACATACACCCATACACACACACACACCCGCACACACATATACACACGCAGAATCACACACAGACACACACACACATCTCCATACAGACATTTTCTAAAAATAGTGTATTTTGATTCTGAGTATCTCAAAACATGTTTCTAACATTCTTTTAGCAAAAATTTTTTTGTAGAATCACAAAGCTTCCTCTATTCAGGAAGCAAAAATCGAATGAGGAAGCATAAATTTTATAAAATTAATGGTGTATAATTTTTATTCTGTAGTTGCAAATAGTAGAAGAAATTCAATGACCTGAGAAAGAAAGATAATATTACGTGCAAATAGTTTTTGGCTTCTACAAGTTATTTTTGTATAAGAATAATTTAAAAATATTTTCTCATTAATAATTTGAAATTTAATTAAATGTAACTTATGAAATGATGCTTTGGTTTCCTTATATGCTTATTTATTTTAAATAAATTCGACATAATGCAAGTTGTTATCGCTTACAGTTTATAAATTGTTTATCACGTACGAAAAATTAAAAATGTAACTAAAGAATTTTTTAAAATATGCGATCCATTTAAAGTCGATGATTTTAATGGATTTATTATACTTTTTTAGATGATGGATGGTGTTGTTGCTTTTTACACGGCTAAAGACGTACCTGGAAAAAATTGTGCTGTCAATAAAGGATCCTTTGTTACCTATACGGAGGAACTGGTATTTATTATATTATTCCACTATTTGTACAAATACATAGTTTCAAAATTCATGACACATGCTTCTTGCGTACTCATGAGTTTAAATAAACGCATAATTTTTTGCACACAATATATATTTTTTGCATATAAACTATGATGTCTCAAAAACACAATTTTCGATTTACCTATCGATAACTCTTGAAACTACCTTGCCAGTCGCCGATAATTGTCCAGCATCCGATAACGTAGGTATTTACATTACCGACTGAGGATATGTACTATCAATTAATAATTTTGAGAGAAAATTTAAACTTTGTTAACACTTCCAGCCATAAAGTACGTACTTTTTCTCCGACGAGTCGGAAAAAAAGCGCTACATTAAATCCCTACCCCACTCTAGTCCCCGCCGCGAAGCGCATGTGCCCTCGCCTTCTGGCGGCGGGAACTAGCGTGAGGTTATTAAATTAATATGTAACACTATTTTCCCTCTTCGGTGAACGAGTACGAACTTTTTGGTAGGTACGTTAAAAAATCGTATATTGCACGCGTGAATAAAGTAAGCCGGCGATTGCCAGCGTGTGTAATGCCCTCGCTCCGCTCGGGCGCCAAACACACACAGGCATTTAATGGCTCACTTTAGTCCCTAGGTGCATAATATACTATTATTATAAATTGCAACCCATGACCGTCAAGCTCTGACCATTGATGTGTTTTATCACCAGAGGTAATACGAATCCTCCTTTTACAATCAGAAAGTTAAGTGCATCAATGTCAAATATAAATGGAATGAGAAAGCTAAATTAGAATCAATAGCTGGCATGCGCGCCGCACTGTTTCAACTTGCGCAATTGGGGAGAGTGACACCTGACTACAGATGCCGGTACGACTTTTCGTCTACACGTCAGACTGTCTAGACATACTCGAAAGATCCAGTGATCTCTCTAGTATGAGCGTTCACTTTATACGCGTCACCCCTATAACGCCTCAGTAATCACACGCAAGCATCAAACCGTACCCATCACAAGGATAGTCACAACGCATGGCTGTCGTTCACTGCCACCGCAGCAGCTTCCCTCACTCCTCCAGTGTGTAATGGTTGGGTGTATAAATTTATATCAGTAATGCAATCTTTATATTAAATTGGTTTGTTTATTATAACAATAAAAAAAAATAAAATTCTATAAATTATTTGAATGGGCGTGGGTCCCTAAACTAAATATATGCGTGTTAATTTATCCTACTCTTAACCATATAACAAAAATATATCGTGTAATAGATTACAACCTTGCGCCGCAAAACATTCATACCTTGCGCTCAAGCATTCATGGATGCAAACTGTTCACCTTGCGGCCGAAGTCCTCAGCTTGCAAAAATCGGGGCCCCGTCTTCTAATAGATGCAGTCGAGTCGACACTGCGATTGATGAGTCGGCGCTCCTTAGTTTCTTGGATGATATCTGATGGTTTGTCGCCAAGCGATGACGGCAGAGAAAAGTCGATTCGGTGGTCGAAATGGCGAAAGGGATCGATGAACCTCCAGAGGATGGCACACCACCTGCTGCGATATTTCAAGTACGAGGATATATACTTATTGATATATATCGAGAGAGAGAGAAAATGATCTATTGGTGATCACTCTATATTTGGATCGCCCGGCGTCCTTGACGACCGGAGAGCGAGTGTCTCTTGCCGATAATTTCGCGTAAAGGTAATTTCCGGGAGCGTTACTCGTGTTCCCTCTCTCGAGCTCAGGTCTTCATACCTGTTGTCTGTAGATGTGTTTAGACGAACCATTCTCTCTTACCTCCTCTCTCTCTATCTCTCTCTCTACAGTACCTTACAAGTGAGTTAGCAGGGTAATCCATTTGAGTCGAACTAGGTGTTGAAACGGGGACTAGAGCAGTTCAGTATCGTGAAGTATTTATTATTATCTAGATATCATAATCATGTTAAGGGTATCTCACGAGTTAGGGTGGAAATTCAACACAATGATCAACCATGCCGCCATCAGCCGAAGCAAGTACGGACCTGTTTTGTATATGTGTGCTAAAAGAGGTAGACCAGTGCGATTTCCCTTACAAAGGCTAGCATATTTCAGATTCCTCAAAAACACCTATATTTTTCAGAGGCCTCTTATAAGAAGTTTTTTTAAGAGGCCTCTGAAGAGTATTAGGTGTTTTTGAAAAATCAGAAATGTGCTAGATTTTGTAAGGGGTGTCGAGTAGTTCTTTTGTCATTCTCTTAGACATCCATCGCGAGCTCCACATTAACAATGAATGAATTCTATGATGGCCAGCCTTACTTTTATACCACTCTTGTAGGGATTGGTCGACGGAGATGACGTTCTATGGTGTAGGGTACCTTTCATTTCAACCGGACTTTTTGGTCTAGATAGGTGACCTCGGTGACATATGGGTGCCAAGTGTATAAAGGCCGGTCGTGGCTTCGATTAGACGGCGTAATCAAGTAAGAGGTTATAATGAGCTAACAGGTATGCTCCAATAATTGCATGGGGAACTGCGACCGTGCAGAGATTCCATGTTATTGGGCGGCGGAGCCCGAGATTAAGAGTACGGTATGATTCACCGTAGGTGAATTGATGAATGATCAATTCATGCATCATTTGCCGCGAATAAAGGAGGACCGGCTGATTTTAAATTTATGTTTACGTCGACTGGATGTAACGAGATGTATGTCCGAATCTATCAAAAATAGTTGCCCGGTAACTCTGTCGCGTACGTGGGGGCGATTTACAGATGATTAACCTCCGGAGAGCGCGTCTACATGAGAAAGTCGTTCTAGTTGTAGGGCATTCTGAACGTACAATTATCCGGACTACTACATGCGCGTGCGTCTTTACCCTACTTCCTGTGTTTCCAGCATAAACCAACTGGAGGTTCCTTACTGATGGAACGGTCGCGCCTGTTCCTATTCTGTGACTTAGAACGCATGTTTGATAGCTCTATGTTTCTTGCAAGACGGTTGACCTTCGAGGTCAAGTTCGCGAGATCTGTGGACATGCAGTCGACCTTGGTCTCAAAATGGTTTGGCTGCGTTGCATGACTTACTGTGGGAATGGAATACGTATTACCACGACCCGAAACCTCAACTATTTGGTCAGCTAGTTCGGCTAATTTCTGTAAATCGGTGACATTAGACGCGGCTAAAATGCCTCTGCAGTAGGCAGATACTTGATCTAGAAATATTGACTTCAATATCGCATCATCCATCATTCAAATTACGTAATCGATAAAGAATTGGGGACGGTTTCCCATTTATTACGACCTCGCCTTTTAGCAATTTACACAATCTACTTTCGGATGAACTTGCGTATGTGGAAATAATGTGCTCTTTAATTTTCGTGTAACAGTTTTCTGCATTTGCAGCTGTAAGAAGATCCTTAATGCACGCTATAACCTCAAATTCTAGAGCCGCGATCACTAAATCGGCCTCTGTTTGCTCGACCGTTATTTTCGAGATCCTACATGTTGCTTCAACCTGGGGAAACCATAGGGCTAGATCATTGCGGAAGAAGGCGGGTATTTTTCGGACCCTATAGGAATCTATACGCGGTTCTATAGGAGCTGTTCTGCGTTACAAGAATTATTCATTGTGACGGATGCACTGAGGTTTACACTTTGACACAATAAACCAAAGTACGCCACAGGCATCTTACAGAACAACATATACCTCGTACACTACGCTGGAGATTGGTGTGCTCTACGTTGGCCGTGTATGTGAGAAAAAACGCAATATAAATAGATGTGCGCATAAATATTCTACAGCGGGTTTGAGAACAGACGATGTAGGTGAAGTGAATAGATTGACGAGTAATAATGAGAAGGTGATATTAGACAATGTAACTTATACAAAGTCTTTGGTAGAAAATCTTTTGTTATTGAGAAAATTGGCTGACAGAGGACTAAGTATTGTTTTGGACTATAGAATAATTGATATGTATAATCCGGTTTTTAAAGAGATAGTTATATTTGAAATTTATGAGAAAGCTTATTGGATATTAGAATTAAAATTGATGAAAAACAGAAAAATTTAGATAAGACCAATTTGAGAAAAGAAAATAAAATAGTTGCATATTTAAATACATAAATAAACAGTAAAAAATTAACCGAGATATATTATGAGAAGTGTTTCGGTACGTAGTGGTAATGGGTAGAACGATATTTGTACACAAAACTAAAAAGAGAGAATGCGTTGGAAAATATAGATAAGAAAACTGAGTGTGATGAGCAAACGAAAAATGAAAATGAAGCAGAGATCATAAAGACAGGAAATGGATTAGATTTAGATAAAAATACACATAGGGGACTGAAAATTTGATGAGTATATATAATATAAAGCCCGAAGATCCAGATGAGATTCCGTGCGTTGAATTATTAGATACTGAGATATCAAAAGTAACAGATCAGATGCGATTCATTAAAAGGAAAAATAACAAAATGCTACTATGACATGTAAGATGGGTCACGCTTTATTAGCTTATTTAAAGACTTTACATAAACAATATCACGAGAATACCGAATTCAGTAGCGTAAAATTTGACGAATTAATTTTAGATTTTGAAGTGTTTGCAATTTCGAAAAAGTCAGACATAGAGCGACCGAACCCTTACAAAGTGTATGTTCGGATGTGATGTATGTGATAAATCCGACAACTTACTCAAAAGGATATAAATATGTAGTTTTGATGATTTATTTATTGATGATTATTCATGGTTAGCGATGGCCTCTCCAATAAAAAGTGAAGAGTGACATAAGTTATCAATTTGAAGATTTTTTAAAATGAGTAGTAGACATTTGCTAGGATTTGATGTCAAAGTTTGCAATCTTAAAACTTAGGTATACAATATACAGGTGAGTGTATAATAGAAGTATTGTATAGCCTGGGAGATAGAAAGAGAAATTTACTGCAGTAGCTGAGAAAATCGGTTTAAAATTAAGTGATATGGAAACATGTTCATTTACTTAGCGATATGAGAATAACTTTTTATTTTACTATTGTATGTAGAATATTTGTTCATGGCAAGAAATGATACAAGTACATTATTAGAAATAAAAGAAAAGTTACTAGATGAGTTTAAAGTGACAATCTAGGCGCGCCAAAGAAATATTTATAATTTAAAATTAGACGAGACAGAGGAAAGAAAATTTGAAAATAAATGAAAATAATTATATAGAAAAACTTTTGAAATGATTTGGATTTAGTAAAGTAAAACCTCTTAATATACCTATGGTAACAAATCAAATAGCAAACAGAAAAAGAATAGAGAGAGAAAGCACAGTCATCAGATTGAACTAGAAAGACAGCGACAAGGTATAATGCACATTATAAAAAGCAGTCGGTAGCTTGTTATATTTAGCGAGTACTACGATACCAGATATTTTATGCGAAGTAAATGATTTAAGCAGGCATCGAAGTGAATTTGAATGAGGACGATTGAAATATAGCAAAAAGAATTTTTGATTCGTTAAAGCAACAATGAATCTGAGTTTAATTTATTTGGGTACATGTGATGAGCTTGAAAGATAATTTGAAGTCAGATGCGAGTTTCGCTGACTGTCAGGGATCGCTTACTATATCATGATATGTGACTTAATTGTTTGGAGATTCAGTGGATTAGAGAACTCACAAACAAACCTATGTAGCTTGGAAAATTGTCAAGTTGAGTATGTTTTGACGAGAGAATTCATTAAATAATTAATTCATTCAATAATTCAATCGTTTAGTTTTGAATAGATATTTTGCACCAATGAAATCGAGATGTGACAATAGATCAGCTGACAGTAAGGCAGCTCTTCAAGGGGACTCAGGAGTTGAGCACATCGTTTGTAACAGTCACAGCCGTTTATCCAGATCCTCTGGATGAGGATTTTCCCGACTATGATGACTGGCGCCAGCCAGCCGAGGGGTCGAAGAGTAGCGTGACTCTGTAACGAAAAAAATCTTTATTCGTGTTCCACTGCAGTCCCAAGATGGCTACGACATCGTCCTCCGAGGACGAGCGCACTGCACTTGAAGTAGTCGAGAGATTTTCGAGCAGTGCAAACTCGTTGGCTGACTATTTGTCCAGCTCCATCCATGCAGCCTTCAACGTGGCGATAAGCTCGTTCCAAAGGAGGAGAGCTTTTTGCAGGGTGTCCACCCCCGCCAATGCATCATCTATGTAAATGTGATTCTTCAAAATCTCTGCTGCGTACTCCGCTTCCTGTACGCAAATCTGGATTTTCGAAGGACAAAATGAACGCGCGTTAACCGGCTAAACTTTACTTAATATTAAGCGCGGTGTTATCGTCGAGCAGGGATGTAGCGAGACACCGATTTGCCGCAGGTAAATTCGCGCACGTGAGGATGTGGACTGAGTGATGCGAGTTAATCTTACAAAGCACAGGATTTAAATAACAATAACAAATTAGCATGTATTGCTTGTCGAAAACATTAACAATTTAACTGAGAATGATTGTGTGTTTGAAAGATGAATTTAACTGTTTATCGCCGACACGTGGAGCAATTATAGCGTTGCGGTCGTCAAGGTACTGCGATTAGAGCCTCGAGTAGAGCGGAAAAGAGCGAATACCGGGCGATCAAGGAATTTTGCTCTCCTTGCGCCGCCTCAAAAGAGGAGGAAAATATTACGCGGAAGGGAGAAGTCGGGCTCGCCACTATACACCCTGCGGATAGGCCTCCCGCAGAAACCCGCGGCACGCTCCAACAGTCACTTGGCGCAAGGATTTAAACCTCGGCCGACACAATGATATATTTCCCCGATATCACCGTTTAAACAAAACACGACGTTTTCATGTATAACAGAAAAAAGAGAGTAGCGATGACATTATTTCAAACATACCAAAAAACCGAAAAACTAAAACTCAAAAATCGAAAAATGGCTAAAAAAGCAAAGAGAAACGTCGAAAAACAACAAATATTTTTTTCTAGCCCCATTCCTTTAATAAAAACAAATTATTGAGCCCTGAAACATTAATTTTAAATACCCACACACACACACTCACACACATACATACACACACATACACACACATACACACACATACGCAATCGCACACGTACACACACACACACACGCACACACATACGCTCACACACTCACACACACACATATATACACACACGCGCATCCATACAGACTTATTCTAAAAATAGTGTATATTTACTCCTCATGTCTTAAAACATTATTCTCGCAAAACTTTTTTTACCTTAACAAAGCGTTCTCTGTGAGGAATCAAAACGCATAATTTCAGGTTTACATTCATCACCGTAGAGATAATCCATTGAGCTACCAAGGGGGTATAATATTTTCTATTCCTGACTCAACAGTAATGGTCAATTTATTTACCTGAAAAGCAGGACGAAAGTAAAATATGATTCCAGCAAATCTACTTCTTTCCAGCGAAGCAACGTTTCTTTCCGCAAATGCATTTTTTGTATTTCCTGCAAATGCTATCTTTCTTTTCTTTCAATGTTGAGTTATTTATTTCTCTTTCCATGGGTCCCACTCTTCAATTCAATAAAGTGAGCACAATTAAGGGGGCTAGCCTGCGTTGAATCCTGTAAAAAGTCATTATCCATTATATGTACTGCAAAAATATTTTTATAAATAAGTTTTTATATGTATGTTATATATGAGTTTGCCATTATTTCGACCCCTGTAAGTGATCTTTATAGTAAAATTCGCTAATCTAGATTATTAAATTTAAACCTTTCTAACCACTTACCATGGGTTTTTAAATCAGACGGTACTTTTTTCATGGTCACCAAATCTTCGAAATATTCTTAGGAAGCATACTCACGGCACAGGACAATGGACTTCCCGGACTAAATTATTCTAAATAAATTATTTCCAACTTTTAGATACACACATATCAATAATGATACTATGAAATTATTATACAAAATCTATTATTACTGATATATGTGCGAGTAAAAGTTTAGAAAAATTTTGTTCGGAAAGTCCATAAGTACACTTCCTAAGAATACTTTGAAGGTTCGGTGACCATGACAAAAGTACCGTCTGATTCAAAAACCCGTGGTAAGTGGTTAAAAGGACTTAAATTCAATAATGTAGGGTAGCGAATTTTTAGTGAACTATAAAGACTACTTAGAGGGGTCTAAATCGTGACAAACTCACATATAACATACATATTTAAGATATAAAAACTTGCATCGACTTAGATTACGTTAAAATAATTTTGCAGTGTATATAATGGATAATGACTTTTATACCACTCTGACCTTAAAATTACAACTATGATATGATTTTTCGGCGCTCATGGTATAATATACAGTTCGAAACTATAGTACATAAGTAAATTATTTACCTTGTGTGACTTTTCACTCTCACTTCGCTTCAGCGAAAAACGTCACATGAGGCAAATAATCTATTTCCGTACACGTGTCGAAATGTACTATTTACAGGATTTAACTCAGGCTAGTCCCCTAAAGTCGGAAATAAAGTTCTTTATGCAACACGGGAATAAAGTCGACTATTTCCACGGGTGTTTACTGCCCTCTGGAAGAATCTTCGACTTTATTCCCTGGTTGCATAATGTACTATTTTTTCTTACAATTTGCACGCACGCGCGCGCTCACACACACACACACATACGCACACACATTTTTAAAGACTAATCTATTCGGACTGAAAATTTTAATATCTGAAATTATGAATATCTGAAATTTTCGTTCAAAACGATACTATCTGAGAGCTCGCTTGGAAACGATACTATCTGAAGTATTCGTTCAAAACTGTACTATCTGAGATTTTTCCCGGAAAAGGTATTGCATTCGGATGGCCCAACGTGTATCATATTAACCTTAAAATTAGGCCTCTCTAAGTATGAGGTATCATACGGATAGTACTCCATGTTAATGGACGCCTAAGCAATTTTAAGATCAATATAATACGCGCAGGGCCATCTACATGTCGATAGATCCTAAGAGAAAATACTTATCTTACGCGTTAGGATTAGAAAATACGTATCTCGCACGTTACAATTAGAAAATATCTATCTTGCGCGTTGCGATTAGAAACGTACTATCTTGTTTGAGGTTGTTATGTAGATTCTATTCGATGCCGAAAATTTGTTATAAAACGATTTGACACCTCACTTTTTATGACGTGAAGATATAATTATTATAAATTATTTTATAATAATTATATGACCTCAAAGTTAGTGTAAGAAATAACCTAAAAAAATATAGTACGTTTCTAATCGCAACGCGCAAGATGGGTCCTTTGTCATCGTAACGCGTGAGACAGATCTTTTCTAATCGTAACGCATAAGATAAGTCTTTTCTCTTAGGACCTATCGATGTAAAACCTTTTCCAGGGGAAATCTTAGACATTACAGTTTTGAATGAAAAATTCAGATAGTATCGTTTCCAAGCGAGCTCTTAGATAGTATTATTTTGAACGAAAACTTCAGATACTACAGTTTACGTCTAATCCGATGAATGATAAATTTATTTATTTGCAATTATAATTTGTCATATGTTGTGTTGGAATATTTACCTTTTTCGAACTTTTAGGAAAAACCTTAAACTATCACCGTAGTAATATCCGCATATGAAAACCGAACGTGTTTCCACCCACTTTTCTCTGTCACTTGAAATCCGTACACCACGCTGTTGTGAACGTATGCGGAAAATATCTCGCTCTCTCGCACTTTTTACACAGTTTATTAGTTATTTAATAATACTGTTAAGTTGCTCTCTCGAATTAATTTATCTACACCTTTACCTGCGTAATCTTTTCTTATGATTATGCAGCTATTTGCAGAAAAAGAAGTTTTGTATGCTGGTCAGCCTTTTGGTATTATAGTTGCCAATTCCCGATACGAAGCTTATGATGCCGTGAAAAAGGTGAAGCTTATTTACGAAAATGAACCTCGTAAAAGACCTTTGATTACGGTTAATGATGTACTAGCAAGCAACGTTAAAAATAGAATTTATCAAACGATAAACGAACCTGCAACTGAACCAGCTGGTATGTAAATTATAAATATGTTGTATATAAAAAAGCTGTATATAATGCAAAACTTTAGTTTCTGTTACTCATTATAGGGAAGGATGTCAAGTACACGATCAAAGGTACATTTACATCTGGTGGTCAATATCATTTTACAATGGAACCACAATGCTGCATTTGCATACCTCTGGAAGATGAACTAGAAGTTTTTGTCACGACGCAATTTGTGACTTTCATTCAAAATAATATTGCAGCTTGTTTAGGAATTGCTGAAAATAGGTAAAAATTTGTATATTATGTATATTGAAGAAATTAGGTGAAAAATTACCTGAGATTTTGACGTCATTTCATACTGGATTCCTCATCTAAAATGCTTTTAATAAAATAACATATTTCAAAGAAATTTATAGACTTAGCGTGGGTGGTATTGGTGCAATAATCGTATTTTCCACGTTATCAATGAAAGAATTTATTAATATTATTACAACAAACCTTCAAGAATAATTTATATGGTACAATCCACATGATAGTGCCAATATGACACTCCTCGAACCTATAAATGTACTTTGTAAAGGATTTGTTAGAAAGTTTGTTAGTTTCTTTTAAATGTCCAGCTAGATTTCCAGATAGATATTTTAGGAATAATCCAAGAATATTATCTGGTACATATCTGGAATCTACCTGGAAACTGTCACGGATGAGCCTCGAGCTCTCTATGCGACCAGGCTCCGGTGATCGTGCGGATGCGCGCTAGATGCCCACTCAGCTCTACCCGTCGACCGCTCTAGCGTTCCCATGCTCAAAAGGTGCCGAGCATGCACTTTATGCGCGGGACCGCTCGCCGCCGTCGCAGCGCGACGGTGAGTGAGCGGGCAGATTCCAGGCAACAGTCGTAGGCGCAGGTACTCGTCCTCTGAGCCAATAAACCAAGTTACACAGCAATCTCTCTCTCTTTCCTTCCCCCGATTACTATCCCATCCCTAACAAAACTTATCTAGATTAAGCCTGAATACCCATTTGTAAATATAGTTGGAAAACCACCTAAAGTCTTTATAAATTCAGGTGGATTCCAATTGGATTCAAAACGGATATTATCAACGCAGTTCAGATGAAAAATCATATCAATATCTTAAATGATATTTCTCACTCACTCACTTAATTTTTTACCTGGATTTATTTTACATTATGATTCACTAATCATAACTTATAAAAAAGTAATATTTTTACTGAATATTCATTGATCACAACCAGAATTAATATAAAGGTGCGACGCCTCGGTGGTGGTTACGGCGGTAAAATTTCGCGAACCTCTCAGGTCGCATGTGCCTGTGCAATTGCTGCCCAAAAGCTCAAACGTCCTGCTCGAATGAACCTGACCATCGAGGACATGATGAGCTCACTGGGCAAGAGAGGCCCCGCCTATCAGGAGTACGAGGTTGGTGTCAACGATGCTGGCAGGATACAGTACCTTAAGCTGAACTACTGGCAAAATGAAGGCATCTCACAGAACGACTCGGCGAACATATTTGCTATCCCAGGCATCAAGAACTGCTACGATACGTCCACGTGGAATCTTACGGCGAATAATGTCCTGACGGATTTGCCCTGCAATACGTGGTGTCGAGCACCAGGTATTCATATTTAAAGAACAGAACCCTGGTAGAAAATTGACCATCATTTATGGCCTGTTCGCTATCTATTGACCAATTTCCGTGGTCAATTTGTAGCCAACATTTACACCATAAGTTGACCATAATATGAGTAAAGATAAATGTACTATAACCTCAAATACACGTATAAAAGTTTAAATTCGCACAATGTTTTTTGGTTTAAACGAATTTGCAATATAAAATCTAGTTTACTGATGCGAGGAGATATATAAGCGAAGTTGCAGTATTCATACATCCTACAAATTTTAACTCTGATTCTATACGTAAAATATATGCCCATAATGCCTAGTATAGTATAGTATAAGTCCATGCGCACGCGAACGGCGTCGGGCGCTTAGGTGGTTTGCTCGCTAAAAGCATATAAGAACATAAGACGTAAGAATAACATTGATTTGTATATATATATATATATATATATATATATATATATATATATATATATATATATATATATATGTATATATAGGTACACCAGAAATATACAGATACAAGAGAAATATGTTTGTATTCATCTTATTTATCGTATATACAATAAACATAAACATAAGAATAACATTGATTGGTATATGTATATTCTATAAATTACACCACCTTTTGGCCATAAACCGTCGGCCATAAGCTGGGTTGTTGAGCATAATATAGGCCATAAATTGACCACACACCATAAAATTAGGCATTATATGGCGAATAGTTAGTCAACGTTTCTACCAGGGAATTAATGGTTTTATTTAGAAGTGATTACAAATTTAGTGAAGAGAGTATCGAAGTTAATTACATTCAACTTTTCCGCCTCAAATTTTACCGATCGTGAAATCAATAATCAATAGTAAATTATAAAATATCCATGTCAGACTGCCTCAAAATAATGAAAATACGATTTTTTGAAGAATCAGTTCCTCATATTGTAGCTATGAGGATTAAAATGATCCTTGATGTTTCGTTCATACTTTTAATTTCAGAAAATTGATGGCAGGGATCTTCGGATGCAAAATCTTTCTATTCTAACTACAGTTCATCTATATATCATTATATCACTTTGTCCATCATCTAGTCCCTATTTATTATAAGCCTAACTATATGCCTATATTATAAAATGACCTTTTGACATTTTTTTCTTTTTTGAAGAACACACATATTAATTTCTAAAAATCTGCCCTGTCTAGCATCATTTAAATAAATTCATTCATATTAAACATCACACTGTAAAATAGTCATTTAACGCCGTTGTATGTAAGTTCAATATAACTATACTCATTCAACATCACAATCAGCTCGATCCTAAAATTCTTAACATCCAATAAACTAATTGCGATGATGATTGATAAAATACCAGCCTAACTATATTAATTTAAGAATAAATTTTTCAGTCCAATATTACATTAGTTCTATAATTTTAATAGACGATACGCAATATAACTCTTATTTATTCCACGTATAAACATAAATAGTAAATAAAGTTTTGAATCTACCCTGGTGGAAAATTAATCTAGAACTATGTAGATCTATCTAGTTTGCCATGGGAATAATCGAGGGCCTCGATAAAACTAGATAATTTTCTACCAGGGTAGTGAAAATAAATTCTATTCATGTTACATGTAAACATAAATAATTATTAGGTTCGCTTCTAGAATTCTATATTGACTACACTCGATCGATAATAAATAAACATCGGGTTACAAATAATTATTTGATAAATAATAAATACGCAATAATCATAAAATAAACAAATATAATGATTTCTCGAAAATTATTTATGCATATACCTGGATTGTGTCAACAGAGCATGGTGTTTTCTTACGGTTGATCATTTTTAGTTTCAGGATGGAGCTGTCGATACATACGTAAATCCGCACGATTACACCTCCCGATCAAGCTTCTCGACTCATTTACTTCTACCAATTCGTACGCATTATCGTTAAAGGCGCGATTAATGCTATACGGTCCGTAACATGTAAAGAAACATTTTGATATTATCTTTTCATTCAAGTTCGACTGTTTTGGATCGGGGAGCAGTACTAAATCTCCTACCGTTATAAGATCGCTAATTTTATTTTGATATTCTTTTTGCTTTTTATGTGCTTTGTCTGTACGGTAATTTGACATTTCTATTTTTATTTCGTGAGGCTCGGCAATTTCATCCGGAAATTTAATAATTTTACGTATTTTATCTAGTGGCGACCTCCCACAGTGTAATTCGAACGGAGTATATTTCATTGTCGAATAAGTAGTATAATTTAGCCAATAATTTACCTGAGTAATGTGTTTAGCCCAAGCCGAATGTTTGTCATTACAATAAAGTCGAAAACGCTTTCCTAATTCTTTCATAATCAAATGCACCAAGTAAAATGAAATTATGTCTATTTAACGAATATATACATATTTTTGAAAAATCAAGCTTACAAAACAATAAAAAAAAGTTATTTTCATTTTAAAAATTTTGTTCAAACTTTTAATTTTTTTTAAATAAGCTATAAGTTTCAACAATTTGACTTCAATATCTGATATACCTATAAAATTTCAGCCCGAAATACGGTGGCCTGAAAAAGTTATAGTGATCACAAAATTTGACCACATACATACACACATACACAAACACACATAAATACATACATACATTTGTCTTAGTTTTGTGTTTAAGATATGCAAATACAACGTTTTTAAGAACTTCAAACGTTACCGCAATAACTCTAAAAATACCGTTTTTTGACAATCACCCATATGTATGTGTACTACTTCTAAAAGGATTTTTTCTTTTGTGTTTTTCGTAGTAGTACTGTGCCATACCAACGGAACCCCTTCGTGTAAACTAGCGAGCGAGTTATTGCTCGACGTAGCCGTCTGCTACTTCCGTGTAATTATTATTCCGTTCTCTGTGTATCACTAAAGGATCTTTTTAATAAATTAACCGATTTTTTATAACAGTATTTTAGAAAATAATACTATATAATTAATTTCATATGATTTGGTCTATATATTTAACTATATAACTAAGAGTAAAATCACATAGTAGCAGCAATTTCTACGCGGAACGCCTTCTAAGATTATAGAAATACCGCCTTTGAAATACAGCAAATTTCCTATTGATATTTTATCCGAATTATTTATCGTTAAGTCGGTTAGATTTGATGCGGGATACTTGTATTTTCAATTAACTTCAAACCCCCTCTTTCTTAATACTTTCAGGTTCTGCTGAGGGTGTAGCAATTATGGATAGCATTATGGAACATATTGCCAAGGTCACTAAAAAAGATTCCATTAAAGTGAGAATGGAAAACGTAAAGGAAAACGACAAAGTTTTTGTTAAATCGATAATGGAGGAAATTATCAAAACTTCCGATTATGAAAATCGTCGTATATCCGTCGGTCGCTTTAATAAGGCAAGTATCACATTCCTTCTAAAAAGAATCAAGTTAGCTATCACGTGATATTTCCCATTAAATTATGATGCAGAATCACGTGTGAAAAAATGTGGCGAAATCTAGTTGATAGTTCATAAATTATTTTTGAGATTTTTGGTATAAAGTCACCGGATATTTCCTGTGAGAATATTATTTAAAATATCTCGTGATTTTTACTAAAATTTTAGAAAGTTTCTATGAAAGGATGTGCGATTTCACATCTTTATTTTTAGTAGGTACACTATACCTCAAAAAGTGAGCTGTGTGTTTTATTGATATAAGTAAATTTTAAAATAAAAATTCATTACAAATTCAGGAAAATAGATGGAAAAAACGTGGAATCTCTATAAGTTTAATGAAATTCAATTTAGATTTTCTATTCCCTTTTTATTCATTGGTATCAATATATATTGGAGACGGCACAGTTGCGATTTGTCATGGAGGCATCGAAATGGGCCAAGGAGTCAACACTAAGGTAGAAGAGAACTGTATTATTTATACTTCTTAATTACATAAATTTTCATACAATCATTGAAAATAAATTATCAGGTAGCTCAAGTGGCAGCTTATGTTCTTGGATTGGATATGAACATGATAAGAATCAAACCGACCAACAATTTAACTTCGCCCAATACAGTATGCAGTGGATCAAGCATAACTAGCGATTGTTGCACGAGCGTGCGTATGATTTCCTTTAAATTATCCCGGCTAAAAAAGATTGTATATGGGGAATTTTTTTTTTCAAATCTGCCACCCCCCCCCCCTTCCTCTCCTGCCCATTTCAATTTTGGGGAAAAAATTTTTTTGAGCACAAGAAAAAATTTGTCAATAAGTCTAGGTGTTTAAAAAAAAATTTCTAACCTCAAAAAAACTGTCTAAAGTGAGGCATCACGCAAAACATTTCCATTTTTTTGTCAATAATGATCGAAAAAATTATAATGCCTTAATAATTTTGACCAAATTACTCATTAACAGTATTTTAGGGGTCGCTGAACAAGAATCCGCTGTCAGATTTCAAATTCAAGATGGCGGATCCAAGATGGCGGATAATATTTTTTAATGTTGACCGATTTCTACTAAATTCTGTATGTTGGGGTTTTTGGGATCACTGATTCCGATTCCGAATTCGAATTTCAAATTCAAGATGTCTGATAAAAAATGGCTGACCTTAATTTCAAATTCCAGATTGCTGAACAAAAATGGTGTGAAGATATTTTCTTATTTTTGGCTGATTTCTAAAAAATTCTGAATCAATATTAACTTCTCAAGCACTATTCAATTGGGCAAAAAAACTTTTCGATAACATATCTATTTGCTACTTTGATAAAGTATTTCATGACAAAGTGAGGCGAAAATTGAATCAAAGATATCTCAATTGCGAGAGTGTTCCTGAGATTTCAAAAAACCACGGTTTTATAGTAGAGAAAAATGGAATTGTTTTGATTAAAAAATTTTCTAATGATACGAAAAAAATGCAAATCACTGGCCACTACAATCAAAGAAGTAATTCATTATAAAGTTTTATTAAAATTTAAAAACACGAAAACAATCACTCTACAAATGGACTGATATTGACATAGATAAGTCACACCCTACAGACAGATGGATAGACAGACGGAGTTGACATAGATGAAGACAGACTCGTGTCGGGTTTACTAGTCCCGCATCGAGCGCCTCCCCAGGTGGTGGATAAGTGAACATAAATATTTTTTGACCATAAATATATTTTAATACCAAATTTTGGATAAATCAATCGACGATAAATAAGTAATGTCCGCTATCTTGGATCCGCCATCTTGAATTTGAAACCTGAACTCAAATTCGTTATCAGAGACATCAAAAAGTTCCGTTTACGAAACTTTTTAGAAATCAGTCAATAATAAGAATATATCTTCACACCATTTTGGTTCAGCAATCTGGAATTTGAAATTAAAGTCCGCCATTTTGGATCAAACATCTTGAATTTGAAATTCGAATTCGGAATCGTAATCAGTGATCCCAAAAACCCCAACGTACAGAATTTAGTAGAATCGGTCAACATTAAAGACTACTATCCGCCATCTTGGATCCGCCATCTTGAATTTGAAATCTGACATCGGATTCTTGTTCAGCGACCCCTAAAATACTGTTAATGAGTAATTTGGTCAAAATTATTGAGGAATTATAATTTTTTCGACCATTTTTGACAAAAAAATGAAAATTTTTTGGAGATGCCTCACTTTAGACAGTTTTTTTGAGGTTAGAAATTTTTTTTTAAACACCTAACGGCATCAATAACTAACTAGACTTCTTGACAAATTTTTTCTTGTGCTCAAAAAAATTTTTTCCTCAAAATTGAATAGGGCAGGGGAGGTGGCTGATTTAAAAAGAATTCTCCATATATAATCATAGATGAATATATATATATGATCTTATATGATCATATATAGTAATATATGACATTTTTATATGATCATATATGGTAATATATGAAATTTTTATATGATCATATATAGTAATTTATGCAATTTTTATATGATCATATATAATTATATATAATCATGTACAGTTTTATGACATCATGTATGATCATGAATGTGCATATCCGAATTTTGGTTACATAAAATTATATATGAACATATAACAACATTTACGATTATGATTAAAAATATTTGATAATAACTGGTCATATATTTTTGTATATGATCGAAAATTTTTAATATTTTATTTTATATATGTCTATACATTATTATGTATAGCTATATATGATTAGTTACGGTATTTCATTTGCACCTAAGTATGCATTCATATATGGTCATATAGGGTAATATATGATTATATATAACTATATATGACTATATATGATCATATAGATCCTATAGGTATACTTAATGAGTCAGATCGTTTGAATATGACTTATTTTAGGTACACCAGTTTACCGATAATAGTGTTGATCGAGTCCCTGAACACAATTATCCAGGTATGCCAGATCTCCTCGGATGGTGTGGAGAGCTCCGCTCCGAGACTTTTTTTTGTATATTTCAAATATCATTGAAAACTATGTCTAAGTATATAAAGACGTTGAAAAAATCTGCCCCAGGGCTATTTATGTATTTATATATATATATATATATATATATATATATATATATATATATATAATAGGAGGCTTTTGTATCCAGAAATATATATATGCATATATATATATATATATATATATATATATACACAAAAGCCTCCGAGCGGATTTCATAAATACCATCAACAGTAACCTCGATATTGTATTTATCCTAATTATTATAAAATCCGCGAAGCAAACTTCTTCCACCCTATTACGGCTTCTTTGTATACTTGGACATCGCATTTTAATTAACTATACAAAAAGCTTCGAAGCGGGCCTTCTAGGCACTATCGCCAACTTGTTACACCGGGACATTGCTTTCGACGATAATCGATTCATAAACCTAAACAGTCTCATAAAGTAGCTCTACGATACCATCATCGCTGACTTGGTATACCTGGACATCACAAGTGGACATACTAGACATAATCATCGACAAAAAGTCTCGTCGATGACCTCTATGACACCATCATCGGCGATCTGGTACGCCAGAACATTGTGATTAACCAATCAGACCCATTGGTATACCTTTCATATGCTTCAGAGAATTTACAAAGTTAATTTAATATGGTAGTCAAGACCACTAATATTTGTGAATAGTCATATATAAATCAATAGCAGTTGTAGCCTAGTGGTTATGGCTCTGACTTGGTGCGCAGAAATCCGAGGTTTGAGAACCCTCGCGGCCAATTTTTTTCTTTTTTATTATTTCGATAATTCTTTTCTTACAAATACTATAATATATTTACTTTCTGGTATGATTTATTAGGTATTTAAGGGGCAGGCCTGGATTAAACCCAAAAACAAGTTTATTTTACGAGTTCAGAAAACTTTTTATTTTTAAAAGCAATCATTCTGAAAATTTATTTACTATCAATACACAATAATATTTTAAATAATGATTTATCGTGACTTGTAGGATATAGATTTTGAGGTTTTATAACGCTTAATTTTAAGATATTATTGTATATTGATAGCATACAAATTTTCAGAATGATTGCTTTTAAAAATAAAAAGTTTTCTGTACTCGTCAAAAACAGTCTTTTTTTGTTTAACCTAGGCCTGCCCCATTCATTATAATTTACCATTATTTATAATTATTTTAATAAAAAACCATATTTAGTCATATATAACCATATAATATGATATATATAATCGCATATACTCAGATATCTTTCTATATGATTTTATGTAACCAAAACTTGTATATAATCTTATATGAGCATATATGAACCAGTGATATATGATCGTATATAATCATATATGACCCAGTCATTTATGATCATATATGAATCTTTTTTACTCGGGTATATATTATAATCGATAAATATATTTTATTGATAACATAGGCGACAAAAATAGCATGCGAAGAGTTGATTCGAAGATTACAGCCGATCAAGGACAAATTGAAAAATCCAACTTGGCAGGAACTTGTAAATACTGCTTTTTTACAAGGAGTAGATCTGTGCGCAATTCATATGTAAGGCAATTTTAAATTTATTTTTACGCAAAATTATATTCTAAAACTTGTATTGTAAAGGGCGGTATCCAAGTATAATAAAAGTGGGAGCACTGTTACACCGGGCACTGATAAAACGTGGGCACTGATCACAACTGAGATGGGGGCACTTTTAGGAAAAGTATCCGGCGCTTTCACCCAATTGGAGAGAGCAGTAAGGTTAGGGCGAGCGCTGCCGCATGATTGTTGAATGTAGGCGAAGCAGCAAGTTTGGGTCAATAATGGTACCCCGTCAGCTCGGTCCCGTCGTTTATCCATGCCCCCACTTTTACTGTAAATTTAAAATTCAAGTTCGCAGTCTTAAGCTATCCGACCGAGAAATGAATAATTTGTTAAAATTAAACATGCTAACCTAATTATTAAACCCAGCTAAATATCATTGCCCCTTTTAGGCACGGCGGCTCCAAGGGAGAGCCTTATATTTTCATCATAACAAAAAGTATAATAGCTTAAAAACTAACAAATTATTCCATAAAAACATATTTTAACACTATAGAAATACATTTGAAGCATTTTTTTAAATGTATGTATGGATGTATGTATGGACGTAATCAAGTTCCTCGATTAACTCAACCAAACCACGGTCAAGCCGGCTGTAATTTAAAAAGCTTACTTGTCTCGTCATAATAAGTAAACATATCTATTTGGAGCTATATTCGTTGAGCGTATAACCATATAGTATAAATATTGAATATATTGAAATTCGAATTTTAGCTCTATCTTGATTAAATTTCATGTTGTTATTAAATTTTCCACGGTAAAATTGTAGATCTCGAAAAACTAGAAGTATCTTGTATTTAACATTTTTTATGAAAACGTTATTTAAACAAAGTTTGTCGAGAAATACCTAAATTAAAGCTCAAAAACGGATCGAAAATTGATTTAAGACCACAATTCGATTATGCCACAATTTATGCTAAAAATATCTACGGTAAAGTAGTAAATCTCGAAAAAATGCAACTTTCTTATATGAAACATTTTTTATGAAAACGTCAATCAAACAAAGTTGCTCGAGAAAATCAAAAAATAAAGGAGGTCGGAGTTCTATACCTTATGCGCAGTTACCGATATTATCGTTTTTTCGTTTTACTCAATCAATTTTTACGTTAATAAAATTGTACGTATGTACGCACATTCTTAGTGATAAATAGATTGTGCATACGGTCGCGAAATTTGAGAACCTCATTTATTCATTGAATAAAACTGCAATGTCGGTATCCGGCATCCCCTTAACGATATTCCATTTACTTTATGTTCTTTTACGTTATTTTATGCTATCTTACAATATTTTAGGTTATTTATACGTTACTTTCCGTTACTTTATGGTTATTTTAAAGGAGACTTGCTATAATATTTACCAAGTGTTATATATATTATGGTTCTAACAACAAATAATTAGTTCAAAATATTGGCATAGTGCGTTTCTTACACATAAGAATTGTACACGTAATTATTGTGCACAATTTAGCATTGGTCAAATATAGCTATATATAATTCGACTAATGCTAAATTGTGTACAATAATTACGTGTATAATTCTTATGTGTAAGAAACGCTCTATGCCAAAATATTATTAGATTACGGTTGCAAGTTGCAGCTGATTTAAAGTTAATTACAGTATCTTTAAATCAGACTATTATTGTGAAAATAAATTTGTCAATAATAGTTCATTTTTAATCACTTATAAATTTTACGTTTATTTATAACTTTTGAATTATAATACCTAGAAAAGCAAGATTATTATTCCCGACTTCCTTCAGTAATTCCTGCTTACCCATAAATTCCCTAATCGTTGTTATTTGTATGTTATTCTTATTATTTTGTGATATTTAATGTTATAAGCATTTATGTAAAGTATGGATGGCGTATATTGTTGGATATATAGGCATTAGTTACTGTATTATATTATAAAATTATTTTTAACGTTGAGCTGAACATAAGATTTTTCAGAATTTCATTAATTCTGATATTTTATGGTTCCGATAATTATAAAACTATGTGAATTGTGTATAAAAGCGAAGGTTGATGCGTGAATCGCGGGGAATGGAGCTCCCCTAGTAATTATATATAATTCTATATGACTATATATGATTTTTATATACGATTGTATAACTATAATATTTAATTTTTATTATTATATGCCCCATCGCACTTCGACCATCCAGCACTATTTTTCAAACTTTTTCGGAAATAAGTTGTCGTAGAGTAATATTTTTTTTTGAAAATATATAAAAAAATAGCTCTTTCAAGTGGTACACATGATTTGTCAACACTATATTCCATTAAAAAAATATTTGGATTGTTTCGATAAAAAAAATTTTTTTAAATCAAATTTTTATCACTTTTTTCTGAATAATGGTCATAAAGAAAACCTTTCTTTTTTCAGAAGAACTCTCTAAGAGACTAAATCTCTTTGGATCCCGCTGTCGGGCTGAAAAAAAAGAACTTAAGACGGTATTTCGAAAGCCCTTTTTTCGTAAATGTTGAATAATTAAAAAAATAATTCAGATATCGATTTATAAATTTTACTATATATTCTCCCCTATATAATATGTACTTTTGTGAAATTACAAAAATTTCGTTGAACTAGTAAAGAAACTAAAAATATTTTATAAAAATTTCGTTTTTCTAAATGTACTCAGTAACTAATGCAGATATTTTAACGATCGGGGCTCATTTTATATGTTTTTTCCTACAACTTTCTCCTGTAAACCTTTTGTCTCAGATCAATAACTTTTGTTTTAAAAGTGAGAAAACGCTCTTTCTACTTTGTCCCCTCCCCCCCTCCCCCTTTATCTGAGGGGAGGAGAGCTGTCTAGACCTTTCTCGGCAAACTTTGTTTAATTGACGTTTTCGTAAAAAATGTTAAATATAAAAAGGTTGTATTTTTTCGAGTTCTACAATTTTACCGTGGAAAATTTAATAAAAACATGAAATTTATTCAAGATACAGCTAAAATTCGAATTTTCAATATATTCAATACTTATACTATATGGTTATAT
Organism: Gastracanthus pulcherrimus; assembly: GCA_949152435.1. NCBI lineage: Eukaryota > Metazoa > Arthropoda > Insecta > Hymenoptera > Pteromalidae > Gastracanthus > Gastracanthus pulcherrimus. The sequence goes on along the minus strand of OX424576.1, from coordinate 136,353,290 downwards.
GCTCAACGAATATGGCTCAAACGTATATTTATTATGATAGGACAAGTAAGCTCTTCATGTTTCAGCCGGTTTGACTGTGGTTTTGCTGAGTTAATCGAGGAACTTGATTATATCCATACATACATCCATACATACATTTAAAAGAGTGCTTGAAATGTATTCCTATAGTGTTGAAACATGTTTTTATGAAATAATTTGTTAGCTTTAAGCTATTACACTTTTTGCTATGACGAAAATATTAGGATCTCCCTTGGAGCGGTCGTGCCTAAAAATACCATTATATATCTTAAAACTTATTAAATAAAAAATAAAAATTCTTTCTGTCGGAAAAAACCCATTAATTGATTTTATATTAAACAAAATAATGAAACCACTGTTATAAATTTATAAAAAGTATTCCAACAGTAAGTATATTTTAAATTTAAAATGTGAACTTGATGATCAATTGTTTCACGCTATCGGTAGTTCAAATAAGATTTGTTATAGTTTATGAATATTTAAGTTTTTCAGAATAAAATCTGTTCTATTGTTATTGTACATAGAGTGATCCTATGAAATGAAAATGGTGTATATTCTTTCTGAAGTAGAAATGTTTTGATATATTTATCGGCTGGTAAAATAGATCTGACAAATACCCTTAATTGATTGAAGAATATATGTATAATACATCTTTCCTATTTTGTTTTTTTTTTCAAATGTTGCTGTTTAGAATTAGTGGTTTTGTAATCGGTAGTTTATTATAGATAATAATTTAACGATTTAAAGCTTATGTATACGTTATTGTGCTTTCCAAACTTTAGGAAAAAAACATATTATTATATATAATTATATAGAGACAAAACCTATATATAATTATATACAGTGGGATCACGGTATATTATCACAAATGGGGGGAGAGTTCCATCCATGCGAATATAACCGGTAGCCCGCCCATTTGATGCGTGACAGCTCATGTGTTTGTTTTGACGGGAGCATACGAGCAGTAAGTATATGAAGACTAGAGTAATGGGGTACGAACGTAATGCATAAGAAATATTCTATATTTTAAAACACCTACGTAGAAACTTCAAGAATCAGGGGGCGCTTGAATCGCCGGTTTCCTATAAATATAGATACCAAACTTGTTTAAGGTGAAACTCTAGTGATTTTAAAAAAATCTCTCCCTTTCGTCCAATAATATTAAAAATTCGGTAACTTTTTAGTCATGATTGAAGAAGGTTGTAAAAAAATGTTAAGAATTTTTCACTAAAATTTTTTACTAGTTATTGGTGAAAATACATATATTTGTAATAAAAACAAGGGTTTTTAGAATAGTTCCTTGCACGTACAAATTTAACGAATTCTATTTTAAAAAATTCTAGAATATTTTTCAACTTAAAATGAACAAAAGTTAATATTTTTGAAATTGTTTAAACTCAATTAATGGTCTAAAATAAATGAAACGTTTTTTGAACTTAAAAAAACATAAACAATTGCATGTCTCAACACTTACAATGGATGAATAAAACATTTACCATCAAAATACCTAAAAACAAAATATTAACTTCTTTTCACAATACTTTAACCGATATTTTCTGGAAGTTTCAAAAATATTCATGATCATGGGTTGCGCAAATAACTTTTTGAAGGTAGAAAAGTAAGTTTCGAGAAAGGCGCGTTTAAAGTTTTAATTTGGTATGCTATCCAATGTTAATTGTTTCACTCAACTGTCTATAACTTTGGTATAACAAAAAGTTTTGACATCCAGCAGGTCTCAAAACGTTTATAAAAATATAAACGTAAAAAATATGTAATAAAAAAATTTCGATTTTTTGGTAACAAATCACTGGTGTTCCCCCTTAACCCCTTACGGGACGAATTTTCTCATCTTAAATTGTTTATAACTAATTATATAAACAAACATTTGTAAATTTAAGCTCAGGATTTTATTCCTTAGGTATCTAGGATTATATAGAAAAATATTTGAGCAATATTGAGCTCAAACTGTCTAAGTTATACACAAAAAACTGAACAAAAATAGAGTGCCACTATAGTGGCACCCGCCCCGCAAAGGGTTAAAGTATACTAACGTTCAAATATACTAATATTCAGTAATAAATCCAAAAAATAGCATATACCATGTTAGAAATCTTATCGTGGGGCCTACATTTGCTATAACGGCCTTTATAGGCAAACTAGATAGTACTAGACTGTACAAAACTCGATAAATCCACACAGATCTACATAGTTTTCTCAATAATAATATGTACGTATAAAATCTGTGAGGTTATATATTATTTATTGAACAGAACTTTTATTGTAAAAATTAATGTTAAAAAAAGTTTAACATGCAAGTTTTCAATTATAATAATAAGACATAGTTCTATTCATACTATTTATATATAAAAGTAGTCAGAAAGCATATCTAAGCTAAGAAATGAAAATTTAGAAATAATGTTCCTTGCATATGAAAAACAGTGATAACAAAATAATGTTATTGATTGATGTAGTTGTTTCTTGAAAAGTAATATATAAATAATAATAATATCATATTTACAAATATGTATTTTATGACATGCTTTATTTAAAAACTAGAATTTTAATTTCAGAATTGCAAATAATATTGTATCCATATTTGAGTTCTTATAATACATAAACTGCTCATCCATGACAACATTTTCAAACACAAACACATTAGTCGAACACGTGCAGACGATAATTTTCTTTATAAGTAACAAATTACTATGTTTTAACTAGCTATAGATGTCAAATAAAAGTGTTTGATTATAAATTAATGACAGTAGGAAATACAAAAATAGAACATACATATAATAACTCAAATACATTATTTTTTTTTAAAATAGAAAATTAATCAGTTGATAATAAATGTGTGTGAAAATAGTTTTCCTTACATAAACCATACAGGTTTTGAAACCAAGCCTGTATTTAGGATTGAACATAATCAAATGTAAGGAAACTAATTTTACATAAACAAAATAAATATATGCACTAATACTTTATATAGTTATTTGGATATTCAGATTATTTTCTTATTTTGATTATTTAATATGTATGTGTAACATAATATTATATGGGGCCTGCGGCGGCTCAGTCGGTAGAGTGTCGGATTCCCACGCCGGTGACCCGGGTTCGAATCTTAGTCTCTGCCGATTGATACAAGCACCTCTGTAAAAATTACATGTGCTTTGTTTACAAACACACAGCAGACCCTCGTCGTCGATTAGCACCACATGGGAGCACAAACATGGCGACGTTAATTAAAAATAAAAAAAACATAATATTATCATTGAGTTCTTAAATACAAAAACTCGATGCATCTAAAATTTGATTACCTTACGCTTTAGAGGTTATTCACATTTACTTACATTGGTAATAGGTGAACAATAACATGTAAATACCTTTAAATCAAAATAATACATAATAATCATAATAGATTATGCTTGTGTTTCTTAAAATATAACCTTGAAGTGTCTGTTATTGTCATAATTTTGCTTATCTAGTTTTATCGAGGCAAATAATATGGGAAACTAGAAGGGACGACCGTTACACGCCTTTATAGTAACTATCTAGTTTGCCTATTTAGATCTACACAGCGCAAGATTATTCTACATAGGTCTATAAAGTGGACGGGATAAATTTCTACCAGGGTAGTTTAGCTGAAAATAAATATGTTGACATAAACTTATGAATAAACTATATTGGTATACTTTAAATAGTGTAGTGCTAGCATCATACGTGAGTAGCATAGTGGAAAACCACCTTAGTGAAGGTACTACAAGATAGTAGGTTAAGATAGGTAGAAGGGAACGTCGTAAGGAACGAAGTGGGCGGAAATGACGCCAAAACACGAGACACGGGCGCGCCAAAAACATCTCTCGTGAGCCAGCGACGCTCTACGACTGTATCGCTATTTGTACTACCTTATTCTGTGCTTGATTTTAAATGAACTAAGTTTAATAATAAAACTGTTGTTATTCCATCGCGTTCATCCACGGCATCCTCTTTCCGCATCTCGCAATTCTCACAGATCAGAATTGGGATATAAAGAACACGGTAAACCCGATTTGTGCTATGTGTTGTGAAGTGAATAAAATGACCGACGACAATTATTACGTATGAAGTCTGGAGAGACTTGTCGAAAGACAAAACGAAGATCGAGACAGACTTCACCAAACACTAGAAGCAATGTTATCCCAAGTTACTCAAATGACGCAATTAGTCGAAATGCGCGACAGAGAAATTGCTCAGATGAGAGAAAGAGTGAGAGCGCGGGATGAAATGTATCTTGCGAGGCTACCGTATAGTGAGATAGCAGCGCAGATTTCTACATAAAATTATGAGGATGACGCAGTGATGACCTTGGAGATATGGTTGAGAAAAATTGAATCAGCGAAAGCAGCTTATAGGTTGGCGGACGATGTTACGAAAATGTTAGCAACAAACAAGTGTGCTAGTGGAGTGAAGCGATGGTACGAGTCGCAAAAATCCCTGTGGACGCTGGCATGACTGAAGCTGATAGTGAAGCTGAAGGAGATGTTTGGAGAAGTCAAAGACATTGGCAAGCTGATGGAACGAATGCGAGCCCGTAAATGGAAACGTGGCGAATGACTTGGTGTCGGCTTGGTAACTTGGAGTATGTCAGTCCGGTGACTCTTGCAAAAAAGAAGAGTGGGGAGTACCGACTCTGTGACTACAGAGAGCTGAACAAGAGCACGTTTCCGATGAATCGACCCATCCCACGAATCGATGACCTAAGTACTGAAGTTGAAAAGATAAAGTACTTTAGCCGAATTGATCTTAAGAATGCAATCTTTCACGTCTTCGTCCATCCAGAATACATCAAGTACACTGCATTCATCGTAGCGAGCGGTTTGTACGAGATGACGGGTTCTCCATTCGGTACGTGCAATTCTGCATTGGTGTTTGTTGAGTTCGTTATGTATATATTTGGCAATCTTACAGAGAAAAAGAAAATGGCTATATTTTTCAATGTCTTTGTAATACCCACGAACACTATCGAGTAAAATGTACTGGTTATTGAGGAAGTTATGCGGGTAATGTGTGCGTTCGTGTTGGAACCGCGAATCGATAAATGTACGTTTGTTGTTAAGGAACTAGAATACTTAAGATACCGCTTGAATTATTACGAAGGAACCTGGGAGCTTACAAACGTCAACTGTAGATCTGTTTCCGATACCTCAAAATCCTAGGGAACTTAAGGGGTTCTTAGGTCTAACTGGGTATTTTAAGAAATTCGTTCCTAATTACGCCGCAACAGCCTTATCTTTGACTGACCATTTATGTAAAGGTGTAAAGTTTGAAATTAAATAAAAGCACGCTAGTGCGATCAATGAATTACAAGATGCCTTAACGCATGAACCTGTTTTAAGGATTTTTAAATTTAATAAGAAAAAAGAACTGGATACTGATGCCAGCTCAAGAGGTTATGGGGCTGTATTGCTTCAGCGGCAAGTGATGGAATTTCCATCTTGTTTTCTACTTTAGTGCAAGTGCTACGTCGAGATGGCGTCGGGCTGAGAAATACCGCCTGACAAAGTGTGCAAACCATTCAAATGCCATACAAAACAAAAGTTGCTACGGTACTGTGCATATTATGTGAGAATGTATACCACGTAAGTTACTTTAAACAATTAAAAAATACTACATACATAAGTGAAGCATTGGTAATTTGTCCTGATCATGCCCATATAAATCTAACCTCAAAACGGGATGAACTTACTTGAAGGAAAAAATAAGAAATTAAATATTGGAAGAAATGGGAAATGATAGTGAATGTGAAATCCAAACTAGCAAATAAGTCAATATAGAAATGAGTAGCCTAAAGAAAGAAAATAACTTATTAAAACAAATAAATGTAGAACTACAAGATAAAAATGTACTGCTGAAAGAATTTATCACGCAGGTACAAAAGACAATAATACTATCAAAAAACCAGACGCACAAGTATTATCTAGAGGTAAGCCAAAAGGAGAGCGTGTACCGAACATACTATTAAAGAAGAAAAACAAAGAAGACAGAACTTAAAGAGACTTAAAGAGAAGCGTAATGCATTATTTAAACAAAGAGAAGTCTATACACGCTAAAAAAGTGCACTGCAAAAATGACAATGAATAAAAAATTATCTAGTATGTGTACAATAGAAAAAGAAGAAGTAAAGAAACCAAGATTAAAAATAGTTGGAGTTGATAACTATAAATCAATGAATTTAAAAGAATTAGAAAATGATATAAATTTAAGAAATTTCAAGAATTGTGTCACGAAGTGTGAAGCTGTGCATAAATTTGTAACAAAAAAAATAAGCTAGAATGCATAATAATAGAAGTAACCGCAGAATTGTACAACATAATAAAAGATAATAGCAATAGAATTTTTGTGGGATACCAGAATTGTAAAGTCTATGACGATCTTAACATACAATCATGTATTAACTGTGGGAGATTTGGACACAACGGCAAAAATTGTGAAAATGATAAGATATGTCCAAGATGTGCAGGCTCTCATAACACAGTGAACTGTCCAAAACCGACAGCATTGTGCTGTATTAACTGTTGTTATATTAATAATAAGTACAAAACAAATTATGAGACTAAACACAGGGCAAAGTACAGCCAACTATGTCAAGTGCTTATAAACAAAATCAAGAGACACATAGATACAACGGATTACCCTGTGAACCAAGTTATCCAAAGATACATCGGTCCAATAGATATCCTTCCGATAACTGCAGCTAAACCAAGAAGGTATAATTCCAACAACTCTCTGCTATCGTTATCACCTCGTACCAGCACTCTCAGCAAAAGTGATCAGCAAGCCCAAGATGCATCTACATAATAATGTGATAGAAGATATACAGAACCAAACATTCCAACAGGCGATCTCTTACGGTGATCTTGAGTCTCTTAACATATATAAATTCAAATGATAGTGTTATTCTATACGTTAACATAAGAAGTTTAAATGCCAATTTTGAAAAACTACCAATCTTTATTAAGGGTCTCAGGGCCGAGCCGTATGTGATAGTATGTGCTGAAACATGGAATTTAGAACATTACCAATACTATAACTTAAGTGGATATAATGTATATTACAATCATAGTAATCTAAATAAGTCAGATGGTGTAGTCGTATATGTACAAAATGATATAACCCAAATAACTGAAATAATAGAAATTGATAGACGAAAAGTATTAAATTCAACTATAAAACTTAGTAACAGTAGTTCATTAGAAATCTCGGCCATATATAGATCACATGATTTAAAAAGTACAGATTTTATCTTAAGTCTAAGAAATTACCTAAACTTAAAAAAGAATATTAAGAATCACTGAATAATTGGTGATTACAATATCAATACATTACAACACAACAATATAAACTTAGACTTCTTAAATAACGTCTTAGAAAAAGGCTTTCTCAAAATTATGGTCAATAATGAATTCTAAGCTGGGTAATAAAAAGAAAGAAAGTAATGTAATAAATGAAATATGAAACAATATTAATGAAAAAATTACAGACCAAAAAGAAATAGCTAATGTCATGAATAATCTCTACTGCCAAATGGATGAGGAAATGAGCAAAAAGATCAAAAAGCTAAACAATAAATCTATAAAACTACCATTAATGAACACGAAGTCAATTTTCCTACGATCAACCAATAAATACGAGCCAATAAGTACAGAAAATAGTAGAAAATTTGAAAGATAAAAACGGCGGTATAGATAAAATCAGTTCAAAGATACTCTAATTAATATCTTATCATATAAATGATACTTTAGCAACCATTTTCAATAAATGTATAGATAAATCAGTGTGGCCAGGTGTTCTTAAAGCTGCTGTAGTAGTACCAATTTATAAGTCTAGACAAAAGAATGACATGAGTAATTATAGATATCTCTAATATCAAATATTGCTAAAATATTTGAAAAAATTATTTTCAATAGAATTTATGATTTTATTTCTAAAAATAAATTATTTAGTACAAAACAATTAGGCTTCATTAAAAATATAGGAGCTAAAGACACTCTAAGCTACATTACAAATAAGATATATGACAACCTAAATAAGAGTTCTCCTATTGCAATAACATTACATTACCTTAAAAAAGCATTTGATGCTGTTAATAATGAAATTTTACTTGAAAAGATGTATGCATACGGCATAGGAGGCAAGGCACTTGATTTAATAAAAAATTATCTCAACAAAGAATGCAAAAAGTGAGAGGACAAAATAAGAGTAAATTTACAACAATAAATACAGGAGTTAAATAAACCACAAGGAACAATCTTAGGACCTCTGCTATTTATAATTTATGTAAATGATTTTCTGATCAATATGCCGGATGATACAATTATGTCCTATGCTGATGACACAGCAACAATCTCTACAGGCAAAATCTGGAAAGAAGTAAAATAAAGATGAATAAATACCTCGAAGAAGTATCAGACTGGCTAGCACTAAACAAACTAACTCTAAATGTTGATAAAACGTATAGATTACTTTTGGTAATTATTGTGATAGCATGCCAAGAAATTTTGATTTATTTATAAATATTAAAATGTTAAAGAGAGTTGCTAGTAGTAAATATCTAGGTATACTTTTTTATTACAATTTAAAATGGAATGAACACATAAATTATATAATAAATAGAACCAGATATGTAATATTTATTTTTTACAAGGTTTCCAAATTTATGGTAAAAAAAACTTTGAATATGATATATTATGCTTTTTCTCACAGCATTATAAGTTATGGCATAATTGCATGGGGAGGAGCCTATACAAATAATCTAAATTTACTACAAAAAGTACAGAACAGATTGCTAAAATTAGTTTTCAAAATCACTTTTGCACAAAAAAAACCTATGAATTTATAATAATTGTTTGCTCTGGAAAGTATTAAATACAACTATAACGATCTGAAAAATATCTATTTAAACTCAATTAATAGAACAAGGCATAAAATTATACCACTACCAAAAATATGTAAGACAGTAAGTGACAAGAATAGCTATATCAAGGCAATTAAAATATTTAATCAATTGCCAAATGAACTAAAAAATCTTGATATAGTCAAAAAATCCTCTAGTGAAAAATTAAAAAAATGGATCTACGAAAATATGTATTTATAACAAAAAACTACACTTCTGATACTACCAAATATGACTACTAATATACAAATTAATTGTGAACAAATAAGACCTTTGTTTCACTCTTTATATTGTTATGAACAATTTACACGTCAGGACATTTTGTCAGTGTATATCCGGGACCTATTGCAACAAAAAAGATGTGAAATTATTAAGAATACTAATCCTACATCGGAAGTCCATGGGGATTTTGTATTACTTGATAAAATAATACTGGATATACGTACATACATATGTGCTAGCGTTAGGTGTAGGCTACACTATAATCCATCTCATCGCCGTATGTCTAACTATAACTTGCATAAAATGATAAACTTATAGGATAGAGACACTAGTAGTTGGCCATCTATGTGTATGAACACAGTATAACCAACAAGCATTATTTTGTCAATCCGGACCTGCGAACAGGAAATACTATTTTCCTCTGCAGGATTTCGGCGTTCTGGTATATTATTGTAAAATAACTGTACTTTGAAATCGTCCGTAATTGTTATTTGTAACTCTGGAATTCTAAATAAATAAATAACATACGAAAATTCATCAAAAAATGCTTTTTTTTAATTGTATTAAATGTTTACAGTACAATAAGAAAGCTAACAATAATGAGGATTTTTAACTGCTGTAGGAAAGGGAGATCAACCTTGGGACACATTGATCCTGTAGGGCCGTTAATTCGCTCCCGAAAGGATATAGGCACATTTTCGAAGTTGTAGATGCATTTTCAAAGTTTATTTTACTCGAGCCAACTGAGACGACCGCAACTATTGAAGTGATCAGGGTATTAGAGAATATTTTCGGTATATTTGGGGTTCTGAGGCGAATTCTGTTTTTAATTGACGTTCAGACACCTCGAGCTAATGGTCATATAGAACGATAACCATCGCACGATTGTTCCTGCAATATGCAAGTTGATATATGCACCAGATAAATGGCCTGAGGCGTTAAGAGAAGTTTGGCTTGTACTAAATTTCACTATTCATAGAATGGCCCGTCGTACACTGTCGGAAATTATGTTAAAATACTCGGATAAGAAGAGGGAGAATAGAGATAACTTCAGAGTCCCTCGACGAGGAACTTTTGTATGATGATTATATTGAACAGCATTCAAATGTCCGTGAAGAAGTACCTAGAAATATAGTAAATGAGCAGAAAAAAACAACTCATTCATATAACCTGCGTCGTCGACCCTCTCAGCATTAGAACAAAGAAGATCGTGTGCTCATCCAGCTGCGGTCCCAAATATCCGAGGGTGCCCGAAAATGTGCAAAAACATCGTCGGACCGTACATAATCAAGAAAATTCTGAACCAAGATCGTTATGTCGTAGGGGATATACTAGGTTATTCAATGAAGCAGAGAGTCTACAAGTCAGTACTATCTTCTGATGAACCGAGGCCCTGGATATAACTCGATGATCCAGCGTATGAGTGTTTTGACAAAGAGAACGACATATTTGATACGGAAACAGCTGATTATAATGCGAACGATCCTGAAAACGACGCGTCTTTATAGTCAGGAATGGCCGACTGTTAGCGTCATGTATATATGTATATAAGTTAGCAGCATAATGGAAAACTACCATAGTAAAGGTACTAAAGATAATAGGTTAGGCTAGGTAGAGGAAAACGTCGTAAGGAGCGAAGCGGGCGGAAACGACGCCAGAACATGAGACACGGGCGCGCCAAAAACATCTCTCGTGAGCCAGTGACGCTCTACGACTGTATCAACATTTGTACTACCTGATTCTGTGCTTACTTTTAAATAAACTCTTTCCGAGTCTCGCAATTCTCACAATAGTTTGTCGTAGCCTACTTTGACATTTATTCACAGCACAACATCTCCCCATAATAATTATACCTTTACATACAAAAAACTTTTTTTGCGTTAAATATCACATTTTTCTATTCCCAACCAGCAGGACTAAAAATAGTACACAAATGGTCATCATAACCTAAACAGATTCAAACACTACCTATTACAGCTTCCCTATTGTTCAAAGTATCTAATGTTTCTATACAAATTTTAATCTTATAAATCTAGGAATATTCCTATCTCATACGTACTCCTTTGCTCTAGTCTTCATGAGTTTGTACTACATGCGCAGGCTCCGATACGGGGGAAAGTGCCGATGTGTCGAGGTGGGAGCGGCATAGCGAGTTAACGCGGGAACGTATTTTCGTGCGTGAAAATTCGGATGAAGGGGAGTTGCCTCAAATTACGATATATATAGGGTGTTGATATAACGGGAGTCTACTGTAGAATTATATATAATTATATAAAAATCCGAAAAGATTTACTAAAATGAATACGAAATAAAATCTTCGGTGTGGGCTCGAACCATTGACCTTTGACTTACCAATCCGTTGCTTTAACCGCTAACATAACATGTCTTGTTTGCCCGAATGGAAATGATTGTCGGGCTGCCTGACCAAATTTATTGGGAAAAGTCAGGCTTCCTGGTCCGGCCCTGACTTGGGGTGTAATGACGCGCAAGTAAGTGCCAAACTTGGCTGAGTCGATTATCAGGCGATAACCAGGTGCTAATCCGGGTGTGTTGTCAGCAATAAAAATATAAGGTAATGAAAAAAACTTTTAACATGCTGTTAAACTGTAAGTTAATTAACATTATTAAGATTCAATTGTTCAAACTTTATAGCGAAATGACAGAAGAGTAGACAAAAACTTTAAAATCATCATTGAATGTTAATTCTTTAAAATTGAAGTTAGAAAGTTATGAAAAATATTTAAATTCATGTTGAGTCTAAAGTTAAGTTTGATTGATTATGCACTTTTTGGTCTTACACATCGTAGCAAACATGTTATAAAACTTTAGATTAGTGGAAATAATACTTTCATCCCGCTTTTTAGGTCAATAAAGTGGCCTTAATACAGTTAAATCGGGAATAAAATGCTTTTGATGTTACTTAATATCACTATAACTAACTATACTGTATATTGCATGAAAATGTTTGATTTATAACAAAAACGGTAAAATGTTATTCTCTATTATAACTGATACTATTATATACACATAAAATAATAAAAAGATCAATATATACTTTATATTTGATCCCAAAATTTACATTATTTATATTATTCCTTCGCTACAATGTGTAAGATATAAGAATCAATCAAGCTTAAGCTTAAACTCGACATAGATTTGAATATTGTTCATGGCTTTTCTAACCTCAATTTTAAGAAAGACAAGTAACTTTTGATGATAATTATAAAGTTTGTATCAACTTCCGTGTCATTTCGATATAAAATTCAAACAAGTAAATCTTAATAATGTTAATTAACTTACACTTTAATAGTCCGCTATAAGTTTTTACCATTACCTTATATTTTTATTGTTGACAGCTCAGCCGGACTTGTGCCTGGCTATCGCCTGATAATCGTCTCAGCCAAGCTTGGTCCTTATTCGCACGCCATTACACCCCAAGTCAGTGCCGGATCAGGTGCCTGACTTGGGCCTGACAATAATTATATCAGACACCGAATCTTGTCCGGATTTTCGCCTGACTTCTATTTCTACTCGGGTTGCAAACCATCTGAATAATATATATTATACATATATATAATTATTATTATTTTTTATTCGGGCGGAAATTTTGAATATTTATATAAATATTTTTAGTACTCCCTCAAAGGTAAAAATACATTTTTTTAAACAGGTACAATCCAAAAACCGATATACCAAAGAATTACGCAGTCTATGGTATGACAGTAGCAGAGGTAGAAGTAGATATTTTAACCGGGCAAAATATAATTAGGAGGGTAGACATTCTGGAGGACACGGGCATCAGCCTCAATCCGGAAATAGATGTGGGGCAAGTGCAGGGTGCATTCGTCATGGGTCTTGGTCTGTGGACGACGGAAGACTTGATATACGATTCTCGTACTGGAGCTTTGACTAATAACAGGACATGGGTAATATGGCAGATAAAAAGTTCTCATTTGTTTTGTATTTTAAAACTTGTTTTTATACCGGGAGGAAATAAATTAGTCAATGAGTATTAATCTTTGATGGAAAATGTAAAAAAATTGTACAAATTTGAGGAAAATTATTAATACTTGTCAATAATTGTTTAAGATTGTTCTAAACGCTCACTTTTGGACCATTCGACAAACAAAGAACAATGCTAAAAAAATTAAAATTTGAGCCATTAAATCAATGACAAGGAAATTATATTTTCAACATTGTTTTATCATATAAGATTGTGTCTTGAAGCTATTGTCAGTAGATGCAGGAATTTCAATTCAACAATTGGCTTTTATTACAAATGGAAGCCGAATAAGCACACTTTCAAAAAAAAAGAATTCGTTATGAACTCTTGAATGTCCGCATATATGAATTCTTGAAGTAATCAAAAAGTATTAATAAAATATTCTTTGTAACATTAAATTGATGAAGGATCTTTATATCTTTTAATAAAAAGAATTCCAGAAGTATTCTTTAAATAGTCATAAAGAGTGAAAAGAGTTATCTTTTAAACAATTTTTGTTTAATCATAATAAACATGATGAATTCACGAATGTCCGCTCTAAAGAATATGTATAATACTAAAAAAAGTAATAATAAAGTATATATACATTTATACATACTTTATAAAAATTAGAAAAATATTTGTTACCCGAATGGTAATAAAGAAGTCATTAATGTAAAGATTTATTTGTTCAATTTGATTACTTACTATAAATATATGTTTGTGGCACACTTAAACACAGTAAGCCATATAATTATATTTATATAGGCACAATTAGGTCTAATATTAGAATACATACAATATTTTGACTCGTACATTATAAAAAACAAAATGGCTCAATGGCAAAGTGAAGGACTGATAATCTGGAGATCGAGAGTTTGATTCCTAGTATAATTTTTTTCTTTTTAATCATATTTACCTGCATACGTTCAGTGTTCAAAAGCGCTTTGTGTGCCTAAATAAGTAAGCTGACCTGATTCAAACTATACACTGAACTATGACAAAACGTGCTGTTCTGTGCATAAATTAATTAATAAAAAGAATTCTTTAAGAACGCTTTAAAAATTAAATAGACCGGACATTCGTGACTCTTAAAAGTAATCTCAAAGAATTATTTTCAGATGCATTTCTGAAAAAAGAGTTCATAAAGAATTTTTTAAGCATTAACAAAAGTTTCTTTTGCTTATTGGGAGTATAAGCTGATATGAATTCATAGTACGTATACGTATATAAAGGGTACATGCCGTTAAGATAGTTAAAATGCCCCTGTTCGGGAATCAAAAAACTGACTATGTTATAGACATGTTTATATAAGAAAAAAAGAATTTTTGATAATTTTACCCTACCCCTCCCCTAGCCCCATAAATTGCTAAAAACCACCGTTTTCACTTTATTATTTTTATCTCGACACCCTCAAAATAAAAAATTTAAAAACAATTCAAGCACATACCTCATATAATTGTACAATGATACACATTTGTTCACGGTCAGAGGTCCAAATTCTAACATAAAAAATCGTTAAATACTCAAAATTCTTATGATTTTGAGCTATTGATCGGTGCAGGGACAATTTTTCTCAAAATGGCGCAAAAACGCAATTTCATGATTTTTTGTCATTTACGGCCTTAAACCAATCCCCAAAATTTTTTTTTAGTATTCTAAACAATAATTTTTTTAATTGAATAGTACCATAAAAAGTTAATTTCGGTATGATTTAGAATTATTTTTTGCGGAACAACCTCATATTCCAATATATTGGGGAAAGTAGTACACGTTGGATATAGTAAAATTTATAAGATCCTTAATTTGGTATTTTATATAAAATCTTTACAAATAAAGTATATAGATAATTACCTATAGAACATAATGTAATTCATAGAAGCTGTAAAAGACTTAATAAATTAGAACCATTAACATTAAAAAGAAATGGTACAGTATGATATTTTTACACTTATCGTCTACACAATGAATCATTGTCTCAATCTACTATAAATAAGTATTTTATAATAGGGTTTCTTCATTGGATTTTAAGAAAATGACATAAGGTATTGATTAAAATTGATTTCCTGAAAAAATTATTGAAAATTTGTCGAAAAGAAAGAGATTGAATCGAAAAGGGCGCATTTATCTCTCTAACATTGAAATATATCAGCAGGAGTACATGGCAATCTAAAAGCTTAAAATCTAGTTACTTTTAAGTACTCAAAATAATTTTTTTAAGTTTTTGGTGCTATGAACCTAACTCGTGTTGTTTTGACATTATTCATTGTGTACTTTGTACTCGTATGTATATAAACTGTTAACAAAGGTTTTATCGTCTTATAATAATTTATAAATGTTAAGAAATACGTTACTTAACATAGAATATTGAAGAACGCTTCATAAGGATTATTTTCTAGTAAGTAAAACATTCATCATAAACATATTAACCAATTAATAGAGTGCCCAAGATAGGCAGATATTTTGTAGCAAACTAGAAAAACACATTTTTTATACACTATTACGTGTTAATGTACAGTTTAGATTTCCAAAATTCGGGCATGAAGTGCCATTTCCAATATGATTACTAAAACTCGATGATTTTTACATTTTAATTTTTTCAAAATAAAAATAAATCAGATTTTCCATCGTGTATGCTGGTTCAACGTGTACTACTCTCCCCTCTAACTTTTGAAATGTCGAAAATCCGTATTTATTTATTTTTGATTTCTCCTTTACTAATTCATATTGTTAGAGTGTTCAATTTGGTCAAGTAGCATGAAGAAACTGTATAAAGTTTAAATAGTATGCGTAAAAGCTTAGCTTATAGATCAAATTTCTTATAAGAAATGAACGCCTAAACATTATTTGCGTATAATTAACTAATAAACCAGAACAGAATGCTGTTTGAATATTAGATTGATAGCATGTTATGTTCCGTATGATATACTATTGGAATTATTATGTACAAATGTTTAAATTATTAAATATAAGGATGACCGGAATTGACAAGTGACCGGTATTACCCCGTTCTCCCCTAATTGCCACTTGTTTTTATGTAAAGTATACAATCTAACATATATATTGAAATTAATAGATATACTACATGGATTATGAATCGAACAATTAACAAACGATTAATTAATTAAAAGGAAATATACGACAGGTTACATAGAAAATTGTATAAAATTTGAATTAAGTAGTAACTATACGATATTAAACTAATGGGTATACATATATATAGATTATGTATACGCATCTAATTGGGAGCATCTACTTCGAATGTTTTATTTGTCGGGTCGCAGAGGGTATTATAGCGAGTGCACGCGCATCTGTCTCATTTTTTATCTGCCGTGCAGTGCTTTTTATGATCTACAAAAATTTATCTTTTTATCAGCATAGTCTTTCATATTAATTACTTGCTTTTTTTAAATGCACACTTTACATAATCTATGCTTTTGCTAACATAGTCTTATATAATTGTTACTTGTTCTTGAATATTAACTTTTCGCGTTAGTCAAGTTTTGTAATTGAGACTGGTGTTTGATTTTTAACTGTAACTTATGAATACCAACTTTTACATCTTATTACATCCGCACTCTATTCTACGAACTGACACAAAATAATGGCTATGCATAAAAATGAGAAACAAATAAGCCACATGACTTTTCCGCGCACCACGAATGTCCTTTCATCCTTTCTTTTTCTAACTAGAAACTATCTGGTTAATGCACAGGCTAATATATTCTTTATTATATATCTATTAATAATAGTCAGTCAGAATAGAGCCACTAGGCAAAACATTTCAGAAAGCAAAAATATTTCTTACTCCCACAACTCACCGGAAAACAGGACGCGGGTTTTTCGATACCCATGTAAAAAAATAGTTTTGATCAGCGATCTCAAAAACTCTCGTATATCACTTTTTGTGAAAATTCAACGGCTAGTAATGTACGTTATATCAATGGTTCACATATTTTTACCATTCTATGTTCTTTCCGTAAATATAATGCCATTTTGGAGAGGTTAGGATAATTTGGAACGGAACAAAAAATTCGCTCATCAAGTTAAACTATTTTGTGCACTTTTGGTTGAAATCCGGAATCATGTCTATTACTTTTTCAACGCAAAAAAAATCATGAAAAAAAAATGTTTCAATTTTTTAGTTATTTTTTATTTAAAATCCGCCATGTTGGTTTCTGAAGCCATCAAAATGCAAGTTAAACCTCACTAATCGAAAGAGCATATCCAAAAATAGTGGAATACGTGATTTTGGAGTCAATATTATTTTTTTTCCTGTTAAGAATGAAGCTTGAAAATCAACAAAAAATTACACAATAAAGTAATTAGAAAATAAAAAAGAAGAATCAGAAGTTTTTATTCCTCTCAGGATTAATCTACAAAATTAAAAATGGCATTTTTTCGTAAAAATAGCTGGCAAAGCTGATCAAAATGTGTCGATCGTCATACTTTTTTTATCAAAACACAATTTTTTTATTTTAGTTCTGGTAAACAAGTGTTTTAGATCTCGTTTCAGGTCAATAATCGCTAAAAAGTATTTAAAAATACAAGTTTCCATCATTTCAATGGTTGAATCAATTGGAACATAAGATTTTTTCGTGAAAAATAATTCTAAAGTGTATCATAACTAACATTATATGGCACTATTTGACTAAAAATAAGAAGTTGTTAAATTTTAAAGGCAAAAACGTCTGGGAACTCGTATAAGGTCGGAAATGATTGAAAAATCATGAAAAATGCGGGTTTTCGCCATTTCAAAAGTTAATATATTGGAATATGAGGTACGAGTATATTCGTGAAAAATAATTCTAAAACATATTAAAATTAACTTTTTATTGTACTATTCGACTGAAAATGAAAAGTTATTAAATTTTAAAAGCAAATAAAATGTCTGGGGACTGGTTTAAGGCGTAACCTGGTTAAAAAACATAACGTTTGGGAAAAGTACGACATAAGTTTTCTTTGACAAAAGTTTTGCCCGAAATTTAACAATAAGACAATCCCAAACTTTTGCCGAACTTGCCGAAAATAAAATATAATAGAGAAATTCGACTGGGATTTAAACTGGCGGAGTTTTTGTTTGTAGGGCTATTGTACACACACACGCGCACACGCACACGCACACGCACACGAACACATACGCACACGTACACATACGCACATGTATACGCACACGCACACGCAGGCGCACACGCATACGCACACATACACGCACACACACGCACACACACGCCCATACACACACGCACACACACACAGACAGTGTGTCTACACACATGCGCGTGCGCGCCCACACACACACACTATAGGTATAAAATTCAACATCGATGTTTAACCTTGTCTGTTAATATTATGTACACGCATATGCATTCACATGTGTACGAACATGTAACACATACACGCCTAGAAACATTAGTTGCCTACTCAAACCTAGACTACCCTCTTTTTACCCTTACCTTAATCTTACATTACGTATCAACCACCATCATCTGATACCACTGACACTACTCCGACCACCATTTCTACCATCAATGCACCCCTACCCTTCACTCATTACCCAGAACCTACAATTACATTCTAACACCCATTCGCACCCCGAACCCACAACATACTCCCTCCTTAACCACCCCAGTTATTCTCCTTTACCCAGACCCTCAAACCAAACCCCCAAACACCCACCTTCACCGTTCACGCACTTCCCACCATCCATCCCATCTTCACCATGTTCCCTCACTGTCCATCCACACCACCACCCCTACTTACCACCCTCTAACCCCCACCCCATCTCCAATACCCATCCATTCCCACCACTTACCTCTTCTTCACCAACCACCTTACTCTTCCCATCAGCACCCTAACCACTACCTATATTATCCATCTTATTTCCAACCAAAAACTGCAATAACCCACCTAACCCCAATCCCAACCTCAATATCATCTTACTTATATATCTCTCCACCTACCAACCACACCTCACGCCTAACACCACCTTTCAAGTACTCCCTACCATGTATTTACAGTTTCTACAATATTACCGAACTCCCACCATCAACTCACAGTCTAATACCCACCCCTTATCCAAACACCTATCAACACTTATTCCACTTCCAATCCTCACCCCTACTACAACCTCTTCTATATTTACTTCCCACTCTCATCCTCGCCCACCTCATTCCTATTCCCACCCAATCACATCCATTCCATTCTACAACTATCAACCACCTATACCGCCTACCGCGCACTCGATGCCCACACAACATACACTGAGCAAACCATATTGTAAATTTTATATCGTAACTTTTCCGATTCATATGTCGTAAAGCGAATTCCGTTTGATCCAATGTTGTAAAATCATGAGCATAGGATATGCACAGAATATTTCGCCTCCTAAAAGAAATTAAGCTATTTAAAATAGTATATTATGACACTGTTGTGGGAGATGGTTTTCTACCTTGCTCGAGGGTTTTCGCACGAGCGAAGCGAGTGAGAAAATCGAGCAAGGTAGAAAAACACCTCCCACAACAGTCTCATACGATATTTTATAGCACAACAACCTCAAAATCGACAATAAAGTTGGCATTTTGAGGTTAGTGTGCTATAAATGTATTTTTAATGTAGAAATTAAGATTTCAAATTGCTAATTTTATAATTAATGATTACGATATCGATACTTACATTTTTACGATATGATGTTGCGTGAGTTACGATATATATCGTGTACGTTGCGCTATAGTTTTGTCAGTGTAGTATTACGAAATTGTCCACCATATATCCCAATCAACTACCAATATCTTCCACCACACGACACACTACTACTCTCCACCCTACCCCATGCGCACCGTTACCACTTCACTGAAGAAACTATGGTGAGAAATGGCCACCATAAATGGTTGTATTAATCAGGCACAAACTGTAGTAGGAAATACCTCCATGCGTGGGACCCAAAAGTTACCAGTGGGTGAAATCTCACCCCATGATGGGTGAAATCTGGCCGTACGGCAGGTGAAATGTCTTTTCACAGTGGTGGTAAATGTACATCCTTATACTGTAGTAGCTAGTTCCCACCATAATTCTTTTATGCACTAACCACTAACTACCCGCTAACGACTAACGACTAACCATTAACGACCCGCCGCCTATGACCGCCTACGGACCTCCTGCCCCGACAATATAGAATAATAAAACCTTTTCATGCGTTCGTACCCCTTTTCAAACTATGCCCACTACACGTCCTATTTCTACCACACGTTCTTTCTTCTACCACCCAGCCACTCAATTTGCGCTCTACAGTCACCTTTATCCCACCTTAGAACTACCTCCACCTCCACCCCATCTCATCTCACTTTTACCTATAAACAAAATTTCTATGTACCGAAATCTTCTCGCTCTGTAAGATTCAAGGCGGAAATTAAAAAATTTTTAATTGTATTTCGGACCCCTTTACGATAAATTATTTTGTATCTTATCTTTATTACGATGACTTTCAGAATTATAAGCCTCCAGGTGCTGAAGATATACCAGTCGATTTTCGTGTGAGCTTTCTGCGTAATGCTCCTAATCCAAATGGAATACTTCGTTCCAAAGGTTAGAAAAATGTTTAACATAAAGTGATTTAATCATTAACTAAAATTTAAATTGATTTTTAATTGAGAAATTAATGCTAAACAATAAAACAGTTGTTAAAAAGAACATTTTAATTCCAGCTACTGGCGAACCTGCCTTATGTATGAGTTATGCTATTCCATTAGCCATACGGAATGCACTTGATTCGGCTAGAACAGATGCAGGAAATAATGAAATTTGGTACGATTTAGGTATGTAAAAAGTTGTAAAATACGTGAGATTATAAATGAAAAAATTACATGTGAAAATTTGCGAAAAATTCAATTAAACAGTTCATAGAAACTTTGTGAAATTTCGTGCAAAAAGACACGTAAAATGTCACGCTTCAATTCATTTTAAATTTGCACATGTAAAAATGCATAAATTCTTAAGAACATTTTATGAACCGTTTCATGCACGATTTACCAGAAATTTTTACACGGAATTTAAAACTTCATAATTTCATTTGAAATGACGCGTGTTATATAACACTAATCTTTTCAGCAGGTTTTTAATTCAATTATTATTTTTTAATATTTACAGATGGTCCAGTTACGGTGGAAAGAACAATGCTCGCAGGGTTAACTGAAATAGATAATATGACGTTATGATTAACCCTTCGCTACCATCGCGGTGACTGACAGGCACCACTTGATAGAAAAACAAATATAATTTTATAAATATTATGTTTTAGAGCTTCTTATTTTAAGGTAAATTCTGTTAGAGTCAAAATTAATTTTAAGAGACCATTCTGCATACAAAGTCCAGGGTTAACCATAGGTCAAGAATAAAACACCAGTTTTATTATAAGAACTATATAAAAGGTTTATTAAATAATTAAATAGTTTAAGGTACTATGAAATGTTATAATTTTAGTATATTCAGTCATACGGAGAATGAATAAGATCGTCACACACACGTCGCGTTATCTTTCGTAGATCTGTCGGTATTTTGGCTACACTCACGATCTATCGCTCGGACCCGATGTCCACACTCTACCTCAGAACAATACGACCCAATGGTCTTCACTCTCGACGACGTCTTCTACTTCGCGTATCAGCTTGCCTATGCTAATGCTTCGCGGAAAAACCCTTGAGCGAGATGCGGTATCAATGGTCGCTGCGCGGCGCTACCGAGCTTGTGGTGCTGCGGCAGCAACTTTTTTGGGTGCGCAGTTGACCCAAATGCGCGGCGAGCTACTGCCCCAACATACAGTCACTGTAGCTCTAAAAAAGGGAACTGAGCGCTCTAAACATGAAGCTATAAAACAAAATGTATAATACGCTCCTATTGAATAATTGAACAGATTCTTAAACTATTTTTTAAAGTTTATGTTCTTAAACATTAAACAGAAAAATAATAAATAAGACAATTATACAATATTTATGTGTTTATTATTATAATACAATAATTACAATAATTATAATAAAATGGTTACAATAACCTTATAAGTCATACCGTGTGGCAATATAACGTGTATTGTTTACAACTGCAGATAAACAAGGTAAAATAAGTGGTAAATTTGTGAATTCTATAAATCTGCGTGAAACGGTGCTGGAATCTACTATGTAGGCATGAACACTGCACTCATATCATGCACGATTTCTTCTAAAACACCGTCAAATTCACGCAGACAATCAGCAGTGTGCTGATGAAACACAACACGCGCCAAATAAAGTTCCTTGCGCCACCACCAAGTCGCACGACTGCCACGCGCGCGATACTCCGCGGTCCCTACCGGTGGAAACGCTGCAACACCAACAACCGAGCACCGCGGTGGCTCCAGCATTGGGGCGGGACCCAAAAGGAGAGAGCCGCGCTCCCGAGGCAATGTCACGCGTCGCTCTTAACATTTGGTGTTGCACGAGCACTAGTTGGTGACGCATTACGCCCAAGGGTTTTTCCGTGTTGTTTTTGCTCTTGCGTCCTCTAACTTGGACGTCCAGCACGATTCTGCCGTCGAACTCGCCTACGCCGCGCTCGTGTCCTCTCTCTCCTGACTTCACGTCGTAGCATCGACCCTTACTCACTCACTTCGCACTTACACATACACACATATACATAGATTATATACAAGAAGCCTGTAACTATTCGAAAAATGTCGTAATATTCATTATGTAAAATTTTGGTACAGGAAACATCTACTCTATCAAGCGTAGTCATAACTTTATTTCCTAGTTAGTAAGCATCATATATAGCTACAACATACACACATATACTGGGCAAATTCACATCACACTCCTCCCAGTATACTTATCACCACGAGATATACAGTCTCTCATTTCACACAGGACACCGCGTCACTCGATAACAGCTGACATTCCAGTCACGCACATAAACACTCACTCGATACTTCAGTCTAAACATTCTTCAGTCACGCATATACCAAATATTCGTATACGAGAGTCGGGCAGCCGTCAAGAAGACGAATTGTGTAAAGTTTAGCCGTCAAAAAGACGAACTGTGCGAAAGCGCAGTGCCAGAATAGCAGAGCCAAGCACTCGAGAAGAAGAGCAGCCGGAGGAGCAGAAGGCTCGGGTCAGGACGACCCAGCGAGCGGAGGAGAGGACGTCGACAGCACTAGGAATACGAGGTCCACTGACAACCGACATCGAGCCGCCACGACGGAAGCCGCCGTGACGACGACCGGACTTCCCGGCATCCGCAGACCATCCTGAATCTACAGCACTTTCGGCAAGCCGAGGACACTTGCCCACGCAGCCACGGATACTGGAGCAACGACTAGCAACTAAATGCTTGAGGATACCACGTCAATAAGCATCCCACAATAAATAGATTTGGATAAACGTATTCTATAAATACTGTGACCCTAGACGTAACAAGATCAAATACATTATTCTTGATTATATTTCATTTGTTGATTATTATAATGAATGTATTGTTTACGTGCTCACTGATACTTTTTTCAAGATTAATGTCCATTTATCGGTCAACTAATCGTTTGAATTTGTTCAATTCTGTAAACTCTTAATTATAATTTTTTTGTATATAAAAAATATTATAAATAATATAATAGTTAATAAAAAATCATTTGATGTCTGTCAGCCACACGACGGTAGTTACGTGATAATAAATGTCACGACGGTAGCTGAGGGATAAGAATAGAGGTACTAATATCAATTTGAGTATTATGTATAGATGTACAATTTTTCATTCACTTTAACAGCTCACATGATTAACAGTGAAGATTAACCAAAGTTCACACTAACATTTTAAAGAAATATATAGAAACTAAAAATACTGTATAAATTTGTATTTCAATATCCACTCCAATTTCGAACAATAAAAATGTTATTGATTAGGCGTTTTACGTCTGACGTCGTAACAATTGTACCCATGGCATTCTCGACATCTGTTGGTGAAAGCTGGTAGCCTGGTAACAAGTTTTTAAATGCCCTGCTTTAAATGAAAAATAATCGTGAACACGCAATTCAGGATTTAAAGTAACTATCTCATTCGTAGTGGTTTCTCATGTTTCTGGGGTAACCAAATTACAATCTGAACATAGGTTTTTGAAATTCTTTAATCCAAGATGGCAAATTCAATATAGCGAACAAAATTTTAAAAAAATCATCAAGTTTTGTAAAAATTAATATTGTTTTCTTTTGTGTCACTAAATTCAAATATGAAGTCAGATTTTAAGAATTCAAAATAGAGACTAGGCATGTATATAATATAAATCAGATGATTGATAATGATGCTATGTAGTTTTAACTTAAGGATTAAACAATATGCTTAAGAAGAAAAGATTAAATAATGATTACATTTACAAATATGTGAATCAAAGGGTCCTCAATTAAAAAATAAAAATGATTTTTAGTTCTAAAATTATGTAAAAAATCGCATAAAATTTTAACACATTTTCTCACTTGATTTATTATCTAATGTATTTTTAATAAAAAATTATATAATTAGTGACCGATTAAAAAAGACATTTGTAGTTAACAAACCCCAAATATGTAAAAGTTACAATCGCTTTACCGTGATGCTACCCTCGTGTTATCGGTAAATATGAAGATCCACTTTTTTCATCGGCTTTTGTAACTTTGAGAAAATATCTCTCTGAAAAGTTGTTGTTTTTGATTGGGACAAAACATTTCAGAGAGATATTTACTCAAAGTTAAAGATTAAATAAAAAAGTGAGTCCTCGTAATTGTCCGTGACGGATAGGTTTAGCATCACCTTAAGGTAAGACTCTGGTGTTTTTGGCCAAAATATAAAAAAAAAATATTTTTTTAATCTTTGTAATTGTAAGAATGTTTTGAAACTTATCAGATATCAATACTTGGCATTTTAACAAAGTGATACGCATTTAAGTAAAATATTGGAAATAGGTGTTAAATAAATGATAATACACAATGTATATTTCAAATAAAATAACTTTCGTTTATTCAAACTCGCACAAGGAAGGAATAACGTCAGTAATGTGCGACTGCTCTAGCTAGATGCTTTAGTACGACTAAAAAACACTTGACAAAAGGGCATAAGAGAATATCGGGGCTGACGCATATAGTTCCCCACTCTTTTCTATATCTCGCATTTCAGTTTATGTCTTTGGGACATTTCTTAGTAAGTCGATTCATTTTTGTACAAGCATGTAGTAGTGTATAACTACAGTTACATACATACGTATGCTAAAGCATAGCGATATTCCAACATAAAACAATTAACATTAGATAATATACAAAATTGAATCTTTAATCGGGATTTTCTCACAACTAATTTTCCTAACTTTAAAAAGTGGCTTGCCCATGAGATTTTTATAAATCTTTTTGAAACTTTCAGAAAATACCTAGGTATATGTAGAACATAAACTGTTCACTACATTTAAAATTTATTAACTTTTTTACTTAAATTTTTAACCTCACCCCCTTCCCCCTCCTTATTTCCCCTCTTTTTCCTAATTTTACACTTTTCCGATTTATTGCGTTATACGACTTATTCAATAGTCGTACAAATCAAACATAATAACTATACATACAAACGCATAATTATCTATTTAGACATGTGTACTATACATAAGTATTTACAATATCGATTAAATAACAACATAAAAGAAGCCTCGAATATTAAAAATTATAGCAAAAAACATTTTTCTATTTTTGATGTACATCGATTATATATATATATATATATATATATATATATATATATATATATATATATATATATATATATATATATATATATATATATTATAATGTATATATGGGCAGATCCATTACTTTTAAAAAAGATCGTGCGTACGCATTTCACAACAATTTCCGCCAATTCTTTACATGAAAGTATATATCGAAAGAAGCCAAAAGATTTCTTCCAGCCTCTATCTTTCAGTTTATGCACCCTTAGATTTTTGTGTATGTTTAAAATTGGCTTAAAAATGAGCCATTGTAAACACACCGCACAGAGCTTCCATCTCCCCATTTTGAATGATTTAAAAAAGAATTTTTCGAACTTACAGAAAAACATATTTCCGATAAAAAATATTAAAGAGACCATTTTCAATAAGTCATTCACACAATTCGTTTTTCAGATTATGTTTGATCCTCTGTCATTACTACAGGCAGTGGTAATTTTAATCGAAACAAAACTCATTTTTTGTCTTGAAAAAACCTTTAATTTATTTTTTGGTTCGTTCAAATTCGTTACGTATAATCAAAGATACAGCCTCTGGAAGATAGATACTTTTTCGAAAATCGTCTAATTGACACCCCTGTAACTTTTTTCTTTAAATATATTTCAAGCTCTAGCTTTTAGAAAAAATAGTTCTAATATCCTAGAAAACAATACACTTGGTTGTGGTTATGGGAATTCAACTTATATCAATACTATGCATTTTTGTTTCCTCAAAGAAGAAAGCTGTATGATAGTAAAAAAAAATTCAGGAAACTTTCATTCTTGGTTATAGGTATAAATATATGTAAACATGTGAAAAAAAATGTATAACAATTTTAAAAAAAGTGGTAGGGATCCTCCTTAAATACATTCTTGCAACATATACTAACAAGGAGTTTAGATTTTTATCAATCTTAATGATGTGGTTTCTAGTACCTAAAAATGAAGCATACCACATAAAATATTTTCCAATGGGTCCTTATTCTCTAGATATGAGGTATTTGTACCGTATACAATCATTATTCTGATGCAATATTATTAACAATGAAGATGATGATTTAAAATGCATGAAAAATTATTAAATTTGAGAGTTAAAATTCATGGAATATTCATGCATTTTTAATCATAATCTTCAAATG
Source organism: Gastracanthus pulcherrimus (assembly GCA_949152435.1). Classification (NCBI taxonomy): domain Eukaryota; kingdom Metazoa; phylum Arthropoda; class Insecta; order Hymenoptera; family Pteromalidae; genus Gastracanthus; species Gastracanthus pulcherrimus. The sequence goes on along the minus strand of OX424576.1, from coordinate 136,326,262 downwards.
TTATTAACTTTGCATTACAATGATCATCTTTTGAGGCAATTTTTCTAGTGGAAAAGTTTGCAGAGTTATTGTCAAACGAAAAGATACATTTTTTCATTAAAGTAATGCATATTTGAAGCAAAATACCTTATATCTCCAAAACAGGGGCCCATTGGAAAATATTACAGGTGTTAAGCTTCATTTTTTGGTACCAGAAACCATCTCCTAAAGTTTCATAAAAAATCGTTTCCCACAGGATGTGCACTCTCTTTATAAGTAGAATAAATTAACAGTAAAAAAAGATCGATATTCTAAACTCACAAATAGAAGAGAGGTATTTTAGTTCACGCAGAAGTGAATTCCAGATGTGTGCACCTACTACGTGAAAGGATTTTAAACCCGTATCGGTACACGCGAATAGAACTGAGAGTTCCACAGTATCAATCCTACTGGAAGTTCTAGTTTGGTTTTTAATAAAAAGGCCGCAAAGTACGGTGCACAGTGGTCCAGAACCACAAATAAATAATAAAAATTCTCGCTATAAGCAAAAACGCACTCAAAAAACTTAAAGCTACATTTTAAAAAAATTATAGAAGTCACATATGATAGAAAATTTTAAAACACTTTTTAAAATTGGACGTTGTCAGGTACACTAAGCGATTTCTAATATACTTTTTACCATAGAATCGATAAAAATTAGTCCCAAAAGCCCTCGAGCCATGCTTTTTATTGATATAATCGATTTTAAGCTTTGAACTTTTTATATTCCAATCTAAAGTATGCATTTCTTATGCAATTACGACCTAGAATTTATGAAATGAATACTTCTGCCTCATAAAAATACTCATTTTTTACGTACTTTTTTCCGTATAATCAGTAAAAATTAGTCTCAAAAGCCCTTGAATACATTAAAACAATGTTTTGGGCCAATTGGAATCTAAATACACTATTTTGAGAAAATGTCCTTATGGATGTGTGTGTGTGTGTGTGTATGCGTGTGTGTGCATGTGTGTATGTGTAGGTATACCCCTATTCAGGGATCTCAAATGTGGCATCCGTTACTATGGAAATACATGTATTTCATATGGCAGAAGTTAACACATTTGAGACCCCGTGCCCCTGTTTCTCGAAATATACAAGGTAGAAATGAATGTTCTGGGCTCATTTTTTACGCAATTTGGAAACACAAATAATTTTTTTGTTTTCTTAATGTGTTTTGATTTTTGAGTTTTAGTTTTTCGGTTTTTTGGTATATTAGAAATAATGTCACTGATTCGGCGAAAATGCATTTGAAAAATATAACATTATCTATCTTTTTCGACAAATTTTTTTTTATACTACTCTAACCTAAAAATCGCAACTTTAACATGATTTTTAGGCTCTCGTAGTATAAAATATTGTTCGACACTGGTGGGTAAGTTGAGAAAGCCAACGTACCCACCAGTGTCGAAAAGTACTAATAAAATATCTCCTGTCATTTGTTATATACAAAAGCGTCATTTTTTGTTTAAGATATTTGAGGTTATAGTTTTCTTTTAATATAATTGCTAACCTATCGAGAATGTTCCGGAGATTTTGTATTAAACAAACGAATTGTTATTTGTTTTTTATGAAGATACGCATTCAGAAAGAAATTAAAGATTCGATGATTCATTTTTGTTTTATAACGATTTATATATTTTACGATATTTGGAAATTCATAATGCAATTCATGATCGTAAACTTATAATTTTTTGTAATTTATCTTTTGACAAACAATCATTTATAAAAAGCACACCTTTTTGAGATAATAATTAGAAATAAATATAGCAATATAAATTAATGTATTAGAATAAAGAAATTCATATTGGAACAATTTATTTAGTTTGGGGAAGCTAAGTGATAATGAATTGGCAGCCGTATTTTTTCCAACTTGCTTTTTCAAACTGAATTAAACAATACTATTAAAGTCTGAGGTAATTTACCGATCAGGTTTCAAAGTGTTCCAGGCGATGAAATATGCAACGAATTCGTTTGAATTATTTTGTGGCTGTTCTTAAGAACAATACTAACAAATTCGTAGTGCAGTTTTAGAAATTAATATGTTTTAGAAATAATTTGAACATTTTTACATTAAAATTACTGAAAAATCAGTGAAAAAATGGGCTTGTTTAAATATTGTACGTTCTACCAAGTGTAACTTTTGTTATTATTATTCTAAAGCAATTCCACGCCACGAATCTTTTTACTATAATATAATTGAAATATCCAAGGGAGATTGTCGTCATCAAATCCTTCATCGCCTGGGCAATTTTGAAAATCTTCATTTTTTTGACCATTTTTAACGAATGTTGAGGTATATCTCAACTTTTAAGAAGACTTCTGAGATCTTTCTAGGCTCTTTTTCTTCGTTTTTGTATATAGTATATGCTGCTTAATTTCCAGAAGGTTTAATGTTAATGAATAGAAAATAGATTCTCGACTGGACCCCATCCTTAAATAGAATAAATAATTTCATGAATTGGCAGCGGTTTTTTATATAAACATGTCTGCACAGTCAGTTTTTTGAATCGCGGGATAGTTTGACTATCTTAACGGCGAGTACCATTTGTAAGAAGAGGTTTCTTCGAAAGTAATTATATTTACAGCTTATAATGTAGTAAAAAAACGAGTAAAGTGATCGTTCCCCGAATTATAAAACTAAATGTTCACGACCGTCATTTGAAATTATAACAAATGCCCGCAACTATATAGGCTCTAATTTTGTAGCGCTATCGTGTGATTTTTTAATTGTATAGAACGCCGCCAAAGGAAAAACGTGTGCCTTATAAAGCAGTTTAGTACGATAGATTTGAATATTTATAATAACTCAAAAGAACAATGTAAAAAGTGTGCGCATCTAGTTTGGCTCATTTTTTGTGGATACTGTTAGATATTGGTATAGAATAGACCTTCTGTTAATTAAGGACAAGTGTGTGCCTAGACAAGTAATCGAGTACGATAGGTTAAAACATTATCAAAATGTATGTTTGAGGAAAGCCGATTCTGAGGATTTTCTCGCATAGAAATGATAAATAATAATAATATAAAAGCAGAGTAAAAATTACAAACCTGGTAACATATAAAACATTTATTTTTAAAATAATAGCCTAAATCATAAATAAAAAATATAAGGTTTAAATATAGCTGTGATATATTTAACTATAATAGCCACTTTACTGACCGGAAAAGCAGGACTACAGTATCTTTTTATTCCCTCTTATATTTATACCCGCAAATTTTCTTCATTCACGCTTTTGCGAGAATAATAGTATATTGTGTACCATGCAGGAAAAGTAGACTTTTTTTCGCCCGAGCGTGAATCGTCTTTAGCTCGCAATATGCACTCGCCTTCGGCTCGTATTGCAAATACGCAAGGACGAAAAAAGCCTGTCCCCCATGGTGCACACCGTATTTTTTGTGAAACGTGTAGTGATAACGTGTTTTTTCATGTCTATGAAGCGAAACTAAATTTGGCCGTTCTTCGACACGGTGCCAACACACGCTTAGACTGTAAAATCTGCTTACTAGAGTGTTTAGGCACAACTAAACATGTGGTATCATCCGGATGATACTTTATAATGTGTTTATGTTTAGGGGGCCTAAACCCACTTAGAGCAGATTTTCGAAAATATAATTTTGTGATCGCTGTATAATCTTTCCAAAATTTTCAAAATTTTCCAATATTTTCAAAATTTTTTAAATTTTCCAAACTTTTTAAAATTTTCTAAACTTTTAAAAATTTTCCAATATTTTCAAAATTTTTTAAATTTTCCAAAATTTTCCAAAATTTTCCAAAATTTTCCAAAATTTTCCAAAATTTTCCAAAATTTTCCAAAATTTTCCAAAATTTTCCAAAATTTTCCAAAATTTTCCAAAATTTTCCAAAATTTTCCAAAATTTTCCAAAATTTTCCAAAATTTTCCAAAATTTTCCAAAATTTTCCAAAAATTTCCAAAAATTTCCAAAATTTTCCAAAATTTTCAATAATTTTCCAAAATTTTCAATAATTTTCCAAAATTTTCAATAATTTTCCAAAATTTTCAATAATTTTCCAAAATTTTCAATAATTTTCCAAAATTTTCAATAATTTTTCAAAATTTTCTAAAATTTCCAAAGATTGAAATTTTCTAAAATTTTAAATTTTTCCAAAATTTTCAATGTTATAACAATTTTAACAATTTGGATATTTTTTTGAAAAGTTTTGAACCTATGGAGTAATGAATCCATTACTCCACTGTTTGCAGGTGATGGATATTACTGCCCTAGGGCAGTAATGAATTCATTACTCCACAGTTTTATCAAACACGTTTGAAATGGGCATATTGCCATTCACTTTAGATGCATGAAAAAAGGCCTATTACATGCACGTGTGAAGAAAAATCCATACTCCCGCATTTGCGGGAATAATAGTAAATTACGCATCTAGGAAGCAAAAGTATATATAGCACGTGTTTTGCGCGTGCTGTGGGGTAGCCATTTTTCCTCCCGTGGTACGTATACTATTTTTCACCATACCCGGGTCGAAAATGACACATTTCAGTTTTGGAGCCGGGAGGAAATGTGGTACTTTCGGCCAGGGTATGGTGAAAAATCCATTACTCCCGCAAATGCGGTAGTACATACCATGACGCTAACCTTCTTGGGATTAACGCCGAACATTACCGACTTACACCAGGTCTCCACTATTCCCGCATAGTGGGAGCATTGTCGCATAAGGCCTGTCAGCACCTCCTCATCATCACCGCTTACCATTATGACAATGTCGTCTACGTACATCTGAGCATAAAACCCTGCTTCGTTTAGCAGACGTATCAGTTCATGGACCACCAGGCACCACATTGGGGGGAAAAGTCTCCCTCCTGCGGACACTCCTTGGTCATCTTACCTTTCCTTGTATGTGTTCCTCAATGAGCCTCTATCATCCTGCAGCTTAGCATGCGCCAAACTCACCTTATAGGGTTTTCGAGATATCATGCGCCTTCATTGCTTTTATTATCGCCTCTCTGGTCGTGTGGTTGAAAGCACCATCCACTTCTTGAAAGGCTACCATCACCATGCCCTTATTATTCATGCCATTCTGTATAAAGCTTACTGCCTCCACCAGGGCCGTATCCACCGATTTGCCCATCTGGTAGGCATGCTGTCTAGCATGTAGAAGTACACCTCTACCAATGATTTTTACTTGATGTATCTATCGATCGGTCTTTCCATCGTCTTTAGTAAAAACGATGTCAAGCTGATCGATCTGTAGTCCTTTGGTTCTGAGTATTGTGTGTTCCATATTTTTGTGAGGAAGATCACTCTCACCCATCTCCAGCTACCAGGTACGTGTCCCATAGTCAGGCACGCCCAGAACAGCTTTGCCAGTACAAGCGTCTGCACATCGTAGCCCTTTTGCAGCAGCACCGGGAAGACCCCATCCGGCCCCGATGCCTTGTAGGGCTCGAACGTAGTCACTGCCCACTCTATTGTTCTTTTCCAGCCCTCACTCCGCGTGCGGAGCCAGAAACTCGTCTCTTGCTCCGAGGCTTGGAAGTCCAGAAAGTGACCCTCGAGTAGCTCGCTTGGTGCATCTTGACCGTCCTCTACCCCGTACTCAGCCGAATTGTATCTGCCACTGAACCCTTTCAGTTCTGTCCAGAATGACCTCGATGCAAGGGTGATGTCGATGACCTCCTCCCTCATCAAGTTCTGGAAGGTCGGTTTGTTACCCTAACAGCTTTCTCCGCTCCCGTTGGTGTTTGAGCTGCCTCATATGATGTGATGTGCGTTGGCATCGTACCCCATAATCAACCCTAGACCCTTACCCTCACACTCTCTTACCGAGGTCACGGCTTCCTTTGGTGGACACTTCGCAGTGTCGTACGAGAAGTAGGCCGTCGCAACAAGAATATCCCTTGTGTCGCGGTTGCCTGTTTTCTACCTGATCCTTGCTGCAGTCAGGTCTCTCGAACAGTGTTTAGGCATCATCTCCACTTGCAGTCCCTTAGTAATAAGGGACGTCCTCATTGACTCGGTGCTGCCAGTGATCAGTTTGCCACAATTTCTTAGGTCTACTATCTGGCCTGTATGAATCCAAGGTTCTTGGATAAGGCATATAAATACTTAGTAATATCTTAAATTTTACCGTTGTAAAACCTCATAATCTTGATCTTACATGTCACAATAAATCACTATTTTCAATACCACATTTATTAAAGTTGCTGTGTTCCTCACACGATTGTAGGTGACATGATGAACGAAAATATTTTCTTCGATGGTTATTCGACTACTTTTAATATGTATTACAAAAAGAGCTAAGCACTTTTTCATTATTATTTTTCTTCTGAGACCCAACCAAATAAAAAAAATAAAAAAAGAATAAAAAAAATCGGTTAAGTCTCCGAAAAAAAATAATAATAAAAATATAACGAAAAAGTACTTGGCTTCTTTTGTACTACAAGTCAAAAAGAATCGAATAACCGTCGAAAAAAAATTTACTATTTATATTTTAAATAACCTAGAGATTTCAAACTTTCCAAAAAACTTATTTAACTCATAATAAAGATTTTAGTGTAGGTAAAAATTGATAATTCAAAAATTTTTAACACAACTTGTGCGATTGAAAAAATCCATTCACGATTGCGACAAAATATTTTAAAAAATTCGCCATTTGGCCTTAAAATGTTTAGTTAGATTTCTTAGCATTATATATCTCGAAGAATATGTTGAGAAATATTGTGTAAAAGTATTGCAGGTTAATATTCATATTTGGCAAAGAAAGCTTCGGCGAGTTGAAGTGAAAAATACATAATATTTTTTCGGGGTTTTAATTTTCATTTTTTGTAAATAACTAAAAACTAAAAAAGCTATAAATTTAGTTTGAGCACTCAAAAGTTTCGCAATGAAATTCTTTCAACATATCCATTATTAAAATTTTATTTTGAATGATATCCAAAATTATCAAGTCTTTTATCTTTTTTTCCACGCCTTCAATTTATTGTAAGAATGTATTAAAACCTATCAGACGTCAAAACTTGATGTTTTAACAAAGTTATACGCATTTAAGTAAAACAATAGATAACATACAAAATTAAAACTTTAAACGCGTTTTTCTCGCAACTAATTTTCCTAACTTTAAAAAGTGGCTTGCTCATGAGGTTTTCATGAATCTTCTTGAAATTTTCAGAAAATATACCTTAGTATAATGTAGAATATAAACTGTTGATAACATTTAAATCTTGTTCTTCGTATCTCATTTTATCCATCAGTCATTATTAAAAAATACGATTGTTTAAGCATTTTCATAAGTCAAATGAAAACTAAATTGTTTTAAGGAAGTAGAAGACGATTTTTCAAATTTTTTGTTGAAATTCTTTGCTTGGTTGACCAAAGAAGGAAGTGACTCAATTATTTTCAGAGCTGTTTCTCGAAAATGCTATGCGCAAGCGACATTTTAAAGACTGGTCATTTTCGTTTAGAAAAATCATGTTTTATCAATAACTCGATATCTTTAGCTAAAAATTGATATAGAACCTATTATATCATTCTACTTAAGCTTTTAAAATTTTAACTCATAAGACTGAACAATGAAAAAGTTTGTTTTTCACCTTAGTCCTTAAATGCTGAGAAATACCATGTTGTTTTTTAAAATTTGTTAAAAAAACTTTAATAATTGATGTATTTCAAAATAGTCCTGTCGATGAAGTATTCGACGATGGCACTTACTCTAGAACATTTTATTTCTAATGTACGTAATGAATAAATCATTCGAATGGAATTTGTTTTATGTAATTTTTAAATAAAGTTACACTGGTTAAGGAGGTAGTATCCCTATAGACTTTTTTGTGCTATTTTCATCTGAAAAAGAAAAATGTGAATAATTATGGTATTACAAAGAAAATATCCTAAAAGTACAATATATTTTTGACCAAATTCACTCCTGGTGGGTCTCAAACTCACCTTAAGACCTAAGATATATGGTTTTGAATATGTATTGCTTGCACGTGACCATAGAATGTACTATTCGATGAATTTAGGTCTACCAGGGCTTAAATTGTTTCTCTTTAATGCCATCTTGGACTGATGCTAGTTACAAAATACATTTATAAGTTTAAGTATAACTTTTTAGACCTGGAAGTGATATACGACTCATAAAACAGAATAAAAATCATGATTTTCCACACATATACTACAAAACTCAAATGAAAATGTTAATTCAACATAATCTAAATATTATCAGTCCAAAACGACATTCAAGACAAAGATTTTAACCCCTGGTTTATTAAAATTCATCCTTTGTTTGAGGTTGTAGGTTACGTGCGAGCACGGAAAATACGGTAACAAGAAAATTTAATATAAAATTCACATCTAGTAAGATGTATTTATGTCCAGACAATTCACCTGAATTAATCATACAACCTTTTATTGATGTGTGTCTATATTTCCATATTATACTATTTGCAGTACACACACTTTATATATCATACAAAGTTATAAAGCTATACTTGTCAGTAGGCTGTAAACTATTGATTGACTGACTTTTTTTGTGATGTCCTATCTCTTTGGATATATTTTATGATATTTCCTCTAACTGGAAACACTGATAAAATGCTTCAATACTTCAAATCATTTTTTCCTGCAAACAAATAACACACAAAGTACCGTATTCAGAAATACATTGATTTTTTGCAAAATTATATACTTATCTGATTCTCTAATGTTTTCTTAATCTTTCTTGCACATATTCTACTCTTTTATTGATACCAAATACAGAAAGAGGATAACTTTATACACATCACTACATATAAAGCAGCCAACAGTTGGGCTATTTTTAAAACTATAAAATGAAAATCAAGTTAAATATAACTCGTTTTTTAGTTCTTTATGTTACGAAGATTGGTAATATGCTATAAAGAAAATTCGATTTTTTGGTCATCTCAGGGATACTACCCCCTTAAAGTATATTTGTTTAAAATAAACTATTTTTTAGTGTTTCTTTTTTATTACTTTCTAAACGAAAGTATTTTCTAAATTTTTAATATTGTTTCATTTTGAAAATTCAACTCCAATAATTTGTTAGTAATGCAGCGAAGAACAACTATGTAAAATTTCATGATGATCCGTTGCACGGTTCATTACCAGGAACACTTTGAAATCTATAAAATATTAAAAATATTGTTTTGAGATAAGCACTGTTTTATAAAAAAAATGTTCTATTTGACTGTTAATGAAATTAATATTTACTACAGTGATATTCAACGAAATTTTTTTTTTATTTTTCTAGAAGCATTTTCTGATAGGTATGTGTATATAGAATCAAAATTCAACATAAAAAATCGATTTTTTGAAGATTTTTTAGTAGACTCCATCCTTATTTTTGGTAAACGTTAGATAAAAAAGTTTGCAAGCTTTGTCAATAATAAGCATGCATAATCGCTATTTTTAATTTTGTGTGAAAAAGACTAAGTTTCATAAAAAGCAATCATGTATAATATACATAATAGTATACAAAAAGTTTATCGTATAATTTTATTAAAAACATATCTTGTGTAGGTTTACATCGATTGCCTTTGGGCGATACATTTACTTTGTTATTTTTCGTATTTTTAAATGATCTATTCTACTTGTTTGGTTTTCGCAATTTTGTGATTGACGACTTAAGATATTACTAGCTGCACATTTATCAATTTTTCCTTGATCTTGTTTTTTAACTTCATTTCGACTAACTCGGTTTGCGCTTGAACAACGGGCTAACTCAGTAATCGCGCAAAGAAGATTTACTTTAACTAATTATTTCTCGGGATTAATTTTGTAATAGGCAATAATAAAAATAAGAAAATATGTGTTTTATGAAAAAATAATTTTTCCTGTGTTTTATTATTGCGTATTGCACAATTAAATGTAAAAAATAATTAGTTTAAATAGCTCTTCTTTGAGCAAATTCTGAGTTAGCCCGTTCTATAAGCACAAACTGAGTTAACCTGTGCTTCAAGCAACAACTGAGTTAGCCTCTTCTTCAAGCGTTTTCCGAGATAGCCTCTTCTTCAAGCGTTTTCCGAGATAGCCTCTTCTTCCATACAACCGTCGATTTGTTAACCACCAATTTCGTATTTCTATTATAAACAATAAATACATATTAATTTATTGTGCTATGTGTTTTTAAACAACTATCAGTCGATAGAATTATAAAAAATTTAATTTTATATTATTAAGGCAAAATTAGTATCGCCATACTCATTGCTTTCCCTATATGCATTGTTTTTGTCGATGCGTTATCGTTATTTGAAATTTAAAAACTTAATAATTTAATAAATAATTCATTCTGTTAGTATATTGCTTTTTTATAGTTACTTGAGTAATGCAGATTTGTAAATAGCTCCTGATTCCGGAATAAAATGGAAAGGTCCGTAATGAAAGGAAAGAACCGGAAAATAACGGAAAGAATCGGATCTTAATTAAATATGTATTTCTCTATCACGTTCCATTGTAAACTAATATTAATCCACCGTGCCAGTTCGTAAAGTTTGTTCTCTACAACTTTGAAATTCCGGAAAGAAACTGAAAGGATCGGACTGAAACTGATTGTTATTACAGTTATATTACAGTTCGGTTAATTCCGAAAGAAACCGGAAAGGCGCGGAAAAGTTTTAAATTGCAATTAGCCCCTTAGATTACATTTCTTTATTGTTATAGTAGTATTTTTGTACTTATTAAATAGTTTTTGAATACTTCGAATTCCGGAGAAAACGGAACGGCTCTGACGATGTCAACATAGCACAAATAATGAGTAAATCACTGTAGTATAACTGACACTTATCTTATTTAAATAATTTTCGTACTTTAAGTGCAATAATATACAAATTACATTTTCGGAAAATTCCGGAAATGTTCGTACAATTTCGGATTTTATTGTCGGATGAGTTCAGAAAAGTTCGGACAAAATCATACATGATCGGAGAGAAAACCTTTTCGTTTCTTTCTGGAACTTGCCGAGCCTTTTAACGTAGGTAAAAGGATATATTATAAATAACATATAATTAATATATAATATAAATTATATTTTGAATAATTACGGTAATTTTTGTATTTATAGGTGAAATTAATGCACAGTAAATTTATTAATTTTTATATAACAATACGAGGTACACTCGACGTTAAAAAATTCTGGTCGAATTTATTTGTTTTTTTTTTAATCCTCCAATGGAGTTAGAAAAAACGAGCATTCGATCCAATGAAGTTACAGCAGTTAAAAGAAATTCAACATACATACTTTTTCCATTTTTGCTCGCCTTACAAGGGGCGGCAAGGATTTTTGGCGTGGGGCGGTATAATTCGTAATCCGACCCTGATTGTATGCAATACCTGGCGCCCCAAGCCGGGGGCGGTCAGTACCCGACTATCCCGAGCAGAACATTTTGCAATAAAAAGTTATCATTATAAAATTGTGAACCCTAAACCCAACAACCCCAAGCTGATCATTTTGCAATTAAAAAATTTTGCCATTAAAAAATGGGCAGTCGGCAGTAAACAAGTTTATATAATAGAATTATTAACCTAAACCCAAACTGAGTAATTTCCAGTAAAAAATTTTCATAATAAAATCATAAACCTAAACCCTAAACCCAACTATTCCAAGCGGAGCATTTACAATTAAAAAATTTTAATAATTCAACCATACGTTCTAAACCCAAAGTCCTAAACTCAACTACCCCGAGCTGAACCTTTTACTTATTTATTTATTTAGAATTAATTTTTGCAATTAAATAATTTTAATAATAAAAGCATAAGCCATAAACTCTAAACCCAGATAACCCAAGTGGAGCAATGTGCAGTAAACATATTTAAATGATAGAATTTTTAACCTTAACCTTAAACCCTAAACGCAATTAATCCAAGCTGAGACATTTGCAAAAAAAAATAATTTTAATAATAAAATCGTAAGCCCTAAACGCAACTACCCCGAACTGAGCATTTTGCAATTAAAATTTGAATAAGTTAATCATAAATCGTAAACCCTAAACCCAACTACCTCACGCTGAGCAATTTGCAATTAAAAATTTGTTAATAATTAAACCATAAATTCTGAATCCTAAACCCTAAACTCAACTACCTGGAGCTGAGCATTTTGCAAATAAATAATTTTAATAAGAAATTCGTAAGCCACGAACTCTAAACCTAAGCTGAGCAAGGTGTAGTAAATAAATTTAAAAAATAAAATTTTTAACCTTAAACCCTAAACCCAATTAACCCAAGCCAAGAAATTAGCAATTAAACAATTTTGCAATGAAAACATAATAATAAAATCATAAGCCCTAAACTCTAAACCCAAATAACCCAAGCTGAGCAATCTGTTGTGAAAAAATTTAAATAATTTAATTGTTAACCTTAAACTCTAAATTGAGTGAAAAAGCGTCAAATATACCTGTATTTTACATATTATTATTTATTATTTTGTATGTATTTACATATTTAAATTTTTATTATTGTAAATTGGTCAGCTTCGGTTATTTGGGTTTAGGGTTTAAGGTATGTGTTTAAAATTCTATTACTTAAATTTGTTTATTGCAAATTGCCCAACTTGGGTTATTTGGGTTTTGAGTTAAGGTCTTAAATAATTTTAATAATAGAACCTAATTTTCAAAATGCTCAGCTCAGGGTAGTTGGGTTTACGGTTTAGGGTTTAGAATTTTTTGTGTATTATTAAAATTTTTTAATTATAACCCATGCAAAATACTTTGCTTGGGTAAGTTGGGTTTAGGATCTAGGGTTTAGGGTTTATGATTTAAATATTCAAATTTTTTAATCGCCAAAAGTTCAGCCTGGCGTAGTTGGGTTTAGAATTTACGATTATATTATGAAAAATTTTTATTGCTCGCCTTGGGTTAATTGGGTTTAGGGTTTAAGGTTTAAAATTAACAATTCTATTATATAAATTTGTTCACTGTCAATTGCCCAGCTTTGATTATTTGGGTTTAGGGTTTAGTACGTACGATATTATTATTACAATGTTTTTATTGCAAAATGCTCAGCTCGGGGTAGTTGGGTTTAGGGTTTACGGATTTACTATGAAAATTGTTTAATTGCAAATTATTCAGCTTGGATTACTTGGGTTTAGGGTTTTGGGTTTAATGTTAACATTTTGAATATTTAAATCTGTGTACTGCAAATGGCCCAGCTTGAGTTTTTTGGGTTTTGTGTTTAGAGCTTAGGTTCTATTATTAAAATTATTTATTTGCAAAACGCTCAGCTCGGGGTATTTTGGATTAGGGTTTAAAGTTTAGAATTTTTAGTGTATTATTTAAATTTTTTAATTGCATAATGCCCCGGTTAGGGAAATTGGTTTTAGGGTTTAGGATTTAGGGTTTATGGTTTAATTATTAAAAAATTTTAATTGCAAAATGTTCAACTTGGGGTAGTTGGGGTTATGGTTTAAAGTTAATAATTCTATTATATAAATGTATTCACTGCCAATTGCCCAGCTTGGTTTATTTGCAAAATGTTCAACTTGGGGTAGTTGGGTTTATGGTTTAAAGTTAATAATTCTATTATATAAATGTATTCACTGCCAATTGCCCAGCTTGGTTTATTTGGATTTTGAGTTTATAAGTGCTTACTATTCTATTATTAATAGTATATTTCGACACGGGTGCGGATGTGGATTATTGGCCTCATGTGACGCTTTTCGCTCGAGCGAAGCAAGACCTTTTTTATTTTTATAAGTCCTGGTATCTTACGCCTCCCTAGGGCCAGTGCCTTACGGCATGGCGTAGTTGGCGTAGGCCATAATACGGCACTGATTGTAGGTAGTTAACTTTCATTCTTTTCAAAATAATTATTTTTTGTGAATTCTATATAGAGTATATACATAAATATTTTAGTGTCTCATTATACCCCAGTCTACCCTATTGGGATTTAAAGTGTCATGGCCGAAGCAAAGCAGTAACGAAACTTTCTTCTTCGTTAGGGCTTTTGTACGCTAAAAGAACACGGACATTGACATAAGAATAACATTGATTAGTATATCGATACATCCGAGAAATAAGAAAAATAAGAACATATTTCTCGTATATATAGATATAGCAATCAATGTTAATTCTTATGTCTGCGTCCATATTCTGTTACGTGCAATGGCCCTTAATCTACTCCTATAGCGCAGCAACTGACGTAGATATCGTACGACACTTACGACAGTGTCGTAGGTGCCGTATGCCGTTGACGGGGTAACGTACCCCAAATAGCACGGTACGCTCTGAGAACGTTCCAGGAACGTTGCTTTTGCAACTATAGAACGTTGCTATGAACGGTGACAAGAACGTCGTGGCAACGTTACTAGAACGTAAAATTGTTCGCGTTTGTAACAAAAGACACGTTAATAGAACGTTTTTAACACGTTGCAGGTACATTGCCAGAACGTTGAGTAGCAACGTACTAAAAATAAATTAAAAAATTATTTTAAAAAAGGCAATATGAAGACTTTAAGATATATAGTTCAGCATTTTGGTAGTATCATCTGAATGATAACACCAAAACTCAGGGACTAAGCTTGAAAAATCCAAAATTTAATTAAAATTCTTTGTTACAAAATAAAAATAATAAAAGATAGAAGCGTTAGTCCCTGAGATGATTTTTTAATTTATTTTTAGCACGTTGCTAGTGCAACGTTCTGGCAACGTACCTACAACCTGTTAAGCATCTTCTATTAACGTGCCTTTTGTTACAAACGCGAACATTTTCACGTTCTAGTAACGTTGCCACGACGTTCTTGTCACCGTTCATATACTGTAAAAAGTCGTTCGTAGATTTACAACGGCAATTGTAAATTTATTACGAGTCTGAGAGTAGTAAAATAACAACGCCACTGTAAAAACCCTACATTGAATGTAGTAGGTTTACAACGCCGTTGTAAATTCACAAACAAAATTATAAATTTACTAGTCTGGGAGTTCGACAAAAATAATCCTACTCTGAGTGTAGTAATTTTACTGTCATTGTAAAGTTACAGAAACTTGTAAATTTACAAAAATCTAGTAAAAATTCTAAAATCTAATAAAAGTACTACATTCAAAGTAGTATAGGTAAAAACGTAAGACGAATGCAAAAATCCAGTTTTACTCAAAATTTGGATACTTTTTGGCTAACACAATAAGGGATATTCCCGAAAATATTTATACAGTCACTTGAAAGAAAAAGGTAAAGCCAATAAAGCGTTTCATTCGAGTATAAAGTGTGAAGAAATTAGCCATCATCACCTCAAACATCACGGCTTACACCGTTGCACGTAAATTTACAACATCGCTTGTAAATTTATAGTTTTCTAGTAAAAACACTACACTCAGACTAGGACTTTTTATGTCCAACTCTCAGAGTAGTAAATCTACAAGAGGATTTTTTACAGTATAGCAACGTTCTATAGTTGCAAAAGCAACATTCCTGGAACGATCTCAGAACGTACCGTGTTATTTGGGACAAGCTTTGACGTATGGCGTAAGCAATGATTACAAAGTTTGTGTACTAAATGTTACAGTTTCTTCTAAATATCCATTTGTAAAATTCGATTTAATAATGTTTTTGCGACACTGTCGTAGTGGCATACGACATCTATATATACATCAGTTTCTGTGCTAGGGCCTCTAAAATAAGCATATAAAACGGTTAAATTTAAAAACTAATTATGTAAAAATATTCTACGTGTTTTACGGTTTCAGAATCTGCAAAGAATTTAATATAATTTAATAATAATTTAATGACAACTTTTAAATAGTTTAATAAATGATTAGAAAATATGTTAGATTTAAAAGTACTAGAGCCAGTTCAAATAGATTTAATAACTTTGTCACCTTTTTAATCCTTCGCTATTGCATATCAAAACTACTTTATATCAAATGAAAAAATCTAATAATATAATAAATGTATCAAATAGTTATTAAAAATTAACTGCTTCAAACGTAAATTTTAGGTACCTATAATTATTTTAATTAGCTAACTTTTTCAAATTTCTAATTGTCCTTAAAATTGGAGGAATGCGAAATATGGAACCGAGCGAAACGCGGAATAATTTGACGTGTCTTTTTCACTTTTCAAGATGACATAACCTCAAGATTTGCCACAAATTCCAGGATATTTATTGAATAGTTTAAAAATATTTTGTAATACAACTTTTTATAAAAATGACGGAAGAAAATTTTGTTCCACCAAAGGCTCCAAAGGATCTTTGTTTTAATGAACTGGATTTTGTCGAGGTAAAGTAAACTGTAAAACACTCGATCTAACCTAACATTTTTACATCTTGTTATATTTTTGTATAAAATTTTGCTAAGTTCAACATATTTATTATTCTAGAAAGTTTTCGATACTGACACCTTTCTTCAAGAACACAGAAAAAATGTCAGTCTTGAAAAGATGCGAGATGATCTTGGAGTTTACTTGAAAATACTTCGATCAGCTATGATTGATCTTATAAATAAAGACTACGCTGATTTTGTTAATCTTTCTAGTAACTTAATTGGATTAGATAAAGCTATAAATAATTTAGAAACTCCTCTAGGTCAGCTCAAAGAAGAAGTCATGGTATGTTTATTATTATATGTCTTTATTGTAATGTTTTTGCATGAAACTTTGTGAAGCGAATTTTTATTTACTTTCAAAACCTTATTGATCTGTAGCAAGTTAGACAGTGCTTAGATGATACAATATCAGAGATGACGAATAACTTAAATAAACATAAGAATATCAGAGCAAGAAAACAGAGCATACATAGTCTAATAAGATTTCACAAGTCAATAACGAAACTGTGCAATATCCTCGGATCCTGTGATACATTAGAGGTTCCTTTGAAACCAGATGTCTTGGAGCGTGCCGCAACAGAATTCAATCAACTGAAGTTTCACTCAAGTCGTTGTAAATCGGATCTTTCTATGGAACAAACAAATGTAAGTATGCATAAAAAACCATACTTTTCGCATGGTACTCCCACGTCATTTGATTCAGTGTTATTGTCAAAATATGTTAAAATACTACTTTATCAAATACAATAAAGAATTAGTACTGATTTATTATTTGTTCTTAATAGAAAATGTGTGAAATGGATGTACGTCTTAAAGCCAGTTTGAATGCACTACTGGTTGCCTATATAACCCAAAAAAAATCAGCGTCTTTAATTCGGTGTTTAAGAATATACATAAGTCTTGATAAAGTAACAGATGCAGAAGAAGTAGTCAAAAGAAAGATTGTAGTGCCTGCTGTTGAAAATATTATTAGTGAATATAGCCTTCAAAATGATACACTAGGATTGAAAGGAACTTACCAAAAACTAGAAAAGGTTTTAGATAATACGCTAAAGGAACTTCTAGAATTAACGTTAAATCCAGACAGGTAAAACATTATTAAAAATATATGTACATCACAAATGCAGCAGCTGTTATAAATTTAAATATTATATTTTTAATTCTATAATGTTCTTTTTTAGAGTATCTGTAAAAGGCTTTAACTTTTTAGTAAATAGTTATTGGCCGGAAATCGAGCAGAGAATTGAAGACTATTTACCGATAATATTTGCACCAGGAAATCCAGAATTATTCCACAAAGTAAGTTTTTTTATTTTATAGCGATTATACTTGATCTTGTATGTTGATTATTATTTAATTTTGCATACTCCTTTTATAAAGTGAATATATATTACAGTCTAACTAAGAATATAATTTAATCAAATTTATATTTACAACTGTAATTTCTTTTGATTTGCAGCGATACGTAGAAACCTTGGATTTTCTTTTAATTCTAGAAAAAAGATGTTGCACAACAGAAAATGTTGATCGATTAAAAAGCGATATACAGTATGACAGGTTTCTAAAAAAGTGGAATTTACCAGTTTACTTCCAAATAAGATTTCAAGAAATTGCAGGTACTGCTGAAAGCATTCTTTCTGGTAATGTTTCATCAGTCTCGATACGAAGGAATAAAAGTTCTATGAGTCCAGACAGCTTTACGCTTCATGCAACGTGTATTGTTTGGGACTGTCTTCAAAGGGTCTGGGCAGAAGATGTTTACCTTCCTCAACTTCTTCATAGGTAAATTTTTAATAATTTTGTTTACAATGTTCATACATTACATATTGACTTGACGTTTGTTTGAAAAAGAGGCTAACTCCGAAATCGCGTAAAGAAGGACTACTTTAACTAATTATTTCTCCTATTTAATTTTGTAAAGAGCAGCAATAAAAAATAGCAAAACACATGGTTAGCAAAAACATTAATTTACCTATTCTTTTTGTTACTTTTTACAAAATTAAACGCGAGAAATAATTAGTTAAAGTAATCCTACTTTACGCGATTTCTGAGTTAGCCTCTTCTTTAAGCTAAATTTTTAGTTAGCCTCTTCTTCAAGCAAACGCCGAGATAGCCTCTTCTTCGACTCAACCGTCGATATTTAAATTCTTTTAGAAGCTTAATGTTTTATAATGAGTTAAAACTAATTTAATTATAATTGCAGGTTTTGGAAATTGTGCCTTCAACTGTGCTCGAGATACCAAGGATGGTGCCGAACTTCATTAAAACAAGTAGTTATTACTATTTTTAAAATATAGTTATAAACCCCAATGAATTATTGTTTTAATTTCTTAAAAATTATTTCAGGCTTGGCTTGTTACAACAGTAAATGAGACCAGTCACAGTTCAGAAATGGAGAATTCACAAAGACTTGATTTCCTTGTTGGACTTTATACCGACATTCAAAAACTTTCCACAAAAATGTCTAATTTTATAGAAAATATAGGTGATAGAGTGTCTAATTTAAGTCCTAATGTAATTGACTTGTTAAATGGTGAGTAAACTTATTTAATTTACAATTTAAGAAAATTAGATATGTAGTTCACATTTAAACTTGATTTTATTCTCTATTCGACCAAGGAAGTTCAGTGGAAAAATTGGTCTTAAATCTAAGATATGGTAATATCAATAACCGTATTTGTAAAATAAGTATATTTTAAAAGCTTAAAAAAAGTCTACTAAATAGGTTGGCGGTTTATTTTTCATTCAACTAATGTCTTAGGTTCCTCCCTTGTCATTTATCTATAAAGCAACCGAAAAACATTATAAAATATTACAATCAAAGTTAGAAGGCAGCAATGCCCGAATATTATTAATAAAGAAAGAACATTTTGTATGTCAAGAATAAGTTATTATTATTTATAAGTAAACATATACACATTTTTAATTAATTATAAATATTAAAGGATTTAAATGAGGACTGAGAGATTAAAATCAAATGAAACATAAAAAGGTCTAACTTTTTTAAGTAATTAATTTTTTTTAGTGAACAATACGTACATCTTTTTATAATGAATTATACTTACCTATATGTAAGTACTAGATATTGTGTCATAAATTGGCGCAATTTTTTTTTTTGCATTTCATGTCATTGTAAAAGAAAAAATGATTGTAATTACTTATGTAACCAATGTTGTTATTCTTTAAAATCTTGAAATGAAACAGAAACATAAAAGTTTTTATTAAGTGTTTAAAATTTTAAATAATTCTGTAATAGATTGCGAAAATTGGATTAATTGTACTGAAATGTTCACAAATTTCTTTCTATTTCGTAAAGTACGTTTCTTTTACAAATATTGTCACTGTATATAAACATTACCAGATCCTAACGAACTATAGTTAAAATTTGATTCTGTATAAGGCCAATTTTTCTTTTTATTAAATTTCCATAAAGGAAGACGTAAATTTTTAAAAAAACGTACAGTAGTAAATTTTAAAAATAGAACCCTGCGTACTTTATGTCAAAAGATAATCTAATATTCGAGCTGTTTCTGAAAATTCCATCGTACATCTTAAAATCAAATTCTAGTAAAATAGGAAATAATTTAATTTTTTATAGGTCCAATCATCCGTTTGTGTTATTTCATGTAATCCATATTTGAGTTTTACCATGAGAGCGTATACGATTTTAATAGTCAAGGTGCTAACCCTGGTAGAAAGTTAGCTAAAATGGCTGGTTAGCTTATTAATTATTAGCCAGATTAATAAGCTATTGATAAGTCAAATTATAGCTAATATCTGGCTAGAATCTGCTTAAGACTATGCTTTAAGCAAGAATGTATTTTGTTTGCAAATCTAACCTATTTATATTTTGTTTTGAAAAGTTATTAGTTTTTAAAAATATACATTATTATACTTTATTGAATGTTCAATAGAGAATTCCATAAAATAAATAATTTTATCAACAAATAACAACTTACGAGATTATAGAAATATGTACATGCAATACTAAAAGTATTTGATAACTAATAATTTCCTTTCCAAAAATTAGTCAATCATAACTTAGTCAACAAAAATTTTGTGATTCATGTCGGAAATAAAATTTTGTAATATAACTTCATTGTAAAACTACAAATATTTGTTTACCAATTCTCCAAATTTTGTCATAACTTACATTATTCTGTTTTTATTGTTATTTTTAAAATAACAATAATTATATGACTACATGCATTCTATTATTTATAACATAAATTTCTTTAATAAAGGCGCTTAAATTTAGCTTGGGGCTTTGGTACTTTTGTGTAAATAATACTTTTTAAATACACGCGTCGTTATGTAAACAAATAACCTAACCTCCATTACTATTAGACATTTAAGGTACATTTTTAACTTTAATTTAGTAAAATACTTAATGTAGTATGATTGTAATTGCGTATTACTTTGATTATTATAAAACTGTTATTATTTCCATTATTCATTAATACATAAATTACTTAGTTTATCAATTTTATATTAACTAGAATATTAAGCAGAACCTATTTAGCAGATTTCTAGTTAATTTCTTCACCAGAATTAAAGTAGATTTAGAAAATCTAGCTAATATCTAGCTAGAAACCAGCCTAGATTTCTACCAGGGAAGGTTCTCTGGGTAAAATTGATAGGTCCCCTTGGAAACTTGGAGTTGTTATCTTTTTTGGTATGGAAAATTTTAATTTATCCGTTACCAAGCTCAAAAATAGTCAGGTTTTTAGTTATTACCAATTTTTGTCATTTCGTGTCAAAAATTGCTAATAACAGAAGATCTGAAATGTTTGTTTTTGTAACCAATAAATTCTGATTATAGCACTGTGTGGCCTAAATCCGCACTAAGTCACACCTATCCGTGACTTAAGTAGTCCATATTTCCACCGCTCGCTACGCTCGGGCGCTAACCTCACGGCGCAATACTGGACTGCATGCTTAGGGTCGGAGCTATCCTGATTGGTGCAGATTTTACCTAACCTCAAAAATTAATATTATAAAAATAAAAATTTGTGGTCATTTATGGTACAAAGATGCGGTTGTCCGGTGTTCTTGTCATAATAATAAATGTTTATAAAGCTTCAAGCGTACATAATTACGTACAATTTCGTAAAATAATGAAAAATACGGCGCGAGGTGAAGCTATCAGTAAGGCTAAGAAACGGTAAGATGACCATCACTTTTACCGTTTTCCATTCGTCAATTGTAACAATATTTCATAATAAAAAACTTTTGAGGCTACTAATAAACAAAATTGCTGTTGTCCGGTGTTCTTAACATAATAACAAACTGTTATCAACCTCGATTTTGATGTTACTATGTGAATTTTATACGTATAATGAAAAATACGGCGCGAGGTGGAGGTCACAATGGTAAAGTTCGCTCCGATCTCCCCTTAAGGCATGGCTAGGCATGACAGCGGATTTAGGCAAGCAGTACTATAAATTAGTATACGATACTGGTGTCAAAAGTCATCCTTCATAGCACGGCGTTTAGCGCCCTCGCTACGCTCGGGCGCTAATACACGCCATGCTGTAAAGGACTACTTAGGTCACACGTATCGTAATGTACTATTTCATATACCCCCCCCCCCCCCCCAAATACATCGAGTTACTAAGGGGACCTAAAGAATTTACTCAGAGGTTCCCGAAATACAAAGAACCGGAAAACCGTGGTTGCATGAGGCGAGCCTGCTAATTTGTCTAATCTCGAGCCCTCCATAATCAGCTACAGGTCGATTCATTCGCGAAATTTCCTCGTACACCTCTGCAACCCAAAATCAATCAGAAAAATCCAAACACTAACGAAAGCATCCACGACTTTCCAGATTGTACAAAGGAGACAACGAATAGCCTGGAGGACTGCCTGCCCCTGGTGACCGAGGAGATAGTCGCCGAGCTGCTGAGGCACAGCGCGACGCACCTACGCCAGATAAGCGACATACCGCGCCTGTTTCGGCGCACGAACCGCGAGGTCCCGACCAAGCCCTGCGCCTACGTCAGGCGCACCCTCGACTTCCTCGGCGCTTTTCACGCGGATTACCGGGCCATCGTGCCGCACACCCTGCACCACTGGCTCGTTCTCGCCCTCGTCTCCTTGACTCGCCAGTGAGCTGCTGTGTATTAATGTGCTTAGGGATCATGAGTTAGTTTTGTTCCACGCGCAGAGAGAATTTTTGGATAAAAAAGTACTACCGTGAAAATCATTATGAACGTGGGATATTCTTACTTGACGGAAAAGATTATGCTGATTCACGGTAAAATTTACCATACTTGTTCCGGCTTAAAGCAGGATTCACGAGATGAGAATTTAATACTTGAATCACAGTTTAAAAATTAAATATTATTCTTATTCAAGTGCCTAATCGATATATTCCTGTGGCGCATTTACGCTAAAAGCCGATGCTTTTCCTGCTAGTCACACGATGTGAACCTTTCGAGAGTCAAAACTGCACTGCCTGCCCCTTGTTGTTGTCGAAAGCGCCAATGCTTGCTCTGTTTATACAAGCTTCCTTTGGGAAAACACTCTTCTGTCAAAAGCATATGCTCAGCCTTTACGCGTGGCCGATTTCACCCGGTTTTCTTTCTTTCATAAAGCTGTAGCTATTGCTTTACAGCTGTTTAATATTACATATTTATTTATTAACAAATTAACATTATTATATTCGCCGACAATTTTATTTTACAATAATTAACATTACTTCTGTCGGTAACAATACTGATCGGTAAAAATGATTGTAATGAATAACGTTAATTTTTACCGATCATTGGGATAATGTTTCTCCTGAAGTCAGGATGCCCCACGTTCACTATGATTATTACAGTCATTTTTATCGGGACATTTTCTCTGTGTAGTGTAGAAAGTAGTTGAGGGGAGTGCATTCTCTTAGTATATGCACAATGTAATTCTAATGTTACATTATTTTGATACAAATGTTATTTACGAATTCTTGTGTTGAGGATGATCTTTGCTTGCAAATCAACTATTGAGAAGTAAATTGTGTTATAGTTTATTTAGATCTGGGTTAATTAATAGAAATATATCTAAATGAAGTATACTTCGTGAAATAGACAAAAATATTTTATCTAATACCTACGTGCATGAAAAAAGCCCTTTTCCATGCTTGTAAAGCAAATTGAAAATTGAGTGTTTCGAGCGTCATTGAGTAGCGGGAGGGAAAGACTTTTCCTCTGAGGGAGATAAAGTGCTTTTTTCCTTACAAGAAAAATTTTCAAAAATTTAAACATTTAATAATAATTTGAAATTGTTTGAAAATTTTAGAAAATTTTGAGATTTTAAAAATTGAATTTAAAAAAATACTGTGTATAAAAGGGCTTTTTCAGATTCAAATGATGATTTGAGCACTCGTGTTAGTCTCGGGACTCTCGGGAGCCTTCGGCGCCCTCGATTTACACTCGTGCTCTATCATCATCCTTGCTTAGCAACCGTCAATTCCTCCCCCTTGTTGCACAATATACTATTTAATAAAAGTGTGATGTTGCAATGCGTAGATAAAACAAAATACTTAAAATAATTTATCTTTAAATTTTTTGTTCAAATTGTTTAACTGTGATCTCATTTTTTTCTTTAAATATTGCACTATTGATCACCAAAAAATTTGTCCAATAAATACATGTGTAGGAAGAAAAATTTTGCTTTTTACACATGAACTTGTATAAGTGTATAAACAAATAGCTTTTTCTTCTTACACATTTATTATTTACGAATATTTTTTAAGTAATTTATAGTAAAATATTTAGATAAATATGACATCACAATTTTATTGAAAGTATTGTTTTCCGTTTCGTAAAGTACGCTTCTTGTATTTACATATTATATTGTCAGATATATTACCGGATCCTAATAATTTACATATAACATAAATTTTACTTTATATGGCCGATTTAGAGGTAAAGAGGGAAAATGTATTAATAATATTATAGACATGTGTTCAATTTCGAAGCTCAAAAGACTTACTTGCTGCTCAGAGAAATATCTCTAAGCTCATACCGTCTCTTTTTGCACATTTTGACTAAATGAGTTGATTATGTGGGCTTTAAAAAATATAAAATTCCAGCATATTCTCTCCTTAAAAGTAGTTATTTGATAGTTAATACAAGTTTTTTATTTATTTTTACAAAACACAAACTTTTATTTCTTTTCAGATATATGTCGTCAGTAAAGGAAGTATTAACGTCTGTACAAAAAACGGAAGAAAGTTTGAGAAGGTTAAAAAAAATTAGAGACAAGTCAGTTGGTGTCTCGACTTCCGAAAATCAAGGAACGAGTGACGATGAAAAAATTCGTATTCAATTACTTATTGACGTTTTAAGCTATATTCAAATGGTAGTTATAATGATTTTATATGCTTTAATTAAAAGAAAATTCGATAAATTTTATATGTAAAATAAGTACTAAAAATACATATATATATTTTGCAGGTGAAAGACTTAGATGTAAAACAAGAGGACATTGAAAATTTAAAGGATTTATTAGAAGTGGTGGAAGCTGCTACAAAAAGTAAAACTGACCCTAAATAATACTTCCATTGCGCCAGCAGTGAAATCAAACATACGCTTTTACACGGCCAAGTAATATACAGGTTCGTTTACTTGAATTAGCGATTTCTCCAATAAGCAGAAATATCAACTTTTTAAATGGTTGAAAATAAAACGGGATTTCTTAATAATTTTTAAATAGATTTGTTCAAATTTTTCTTTTTGGATAAAACGATTTTTTAACACTTTCGCCGAGGGGGTAAAAATGACCTTCTACGAGCTTTTTGTATTAATTAGAAAAAATTCATAAATGTTTATAAAATTTTCAAAAATATATATTTTTAATTCTGTTTGTATAATTGTCAAAAAATCACTGAGAAATTATTTGTAGACATTTTTTTGCAAAAAAGAAAATGTTGGTTTGAAAATCGTATAAGTCACTAGTAGCGCATACTGCACTGAAAGTATCATTGCAGCTACAAAATTTTTACTGAAAGAAAAACACGATAAATTATTTAGAACTCAGTAGTTACAGTGCTGAACTTTGTGTGTTAAAGGGTGGATGATGTAAAGATAAACATTTTGAATGATTATTTTGAATAACAATTAGACAATAAATAGTTATGTTTTAATTAACAATACGTTTTTTAACAGCAAATTACTATCATATTCGCTAACCAAATAACATTTCAAAGAAAAATACTCCGAAAATGCATAGATATGCTGTTTCATTTCCATCAGGGTTTGTTCTGAAAGTAATTAAACAAATAAGAGCATTATACTAAGTAAACCGATACGTTGCAAAACTCGTAATCCCATTAACCGCCTATTTAGACTCTAAAAACCAAGCAAGTACATCAGACTAAGCTCAGCGTACCTATACGTAAACACAAACATATTATATTCAATCTTAGGCCGAATATAAAACTAAACTCTACTTCTTTAATTATAGGGTTTTTTCCTCGGCGCACCGACGAAGAATCAAGCAGTAGCAGCAGCAGCAGCAGCAGCAGCAGCAGCAGCAGCAGCAGCAGCAGCAGCAGCGCAAAAAGGTTCAAAGTCTCGACCAAGGGAAAGGTCACGTGTATCAGCTGTTGTGCTTCTGCAAACCGGAGCACCGGCGGCGGCACGCGAACGAAGATGACAAATACGAGCTTTGCCTCGCGTGGAAACCCTAAAAAACGCTCTCGCGCCTCCGTTGAGGTTCTATTGGCTGTACAATCAACGTCGAAAGTTAGTTTTTCGATTAAAGTCGGTAGTAAATAATTCTGCAATTTATGTTTAGTAGAATTATGGAGAACTGTAATCTGAATGGTACCGAGGTTTCAAGTTATAGAGTAAAAATCAAGAGAATTTCATTATTTAGCGCGATTTTAAAGTAATATGAAAGTCAATTGAAAATTCAAATTTCCTGCCTTGTATTTTACCCAACGAGAAATAGATAGTCGACTATGATTATGAAAATACTTCTATTAAAACAAAACCCAAACTCACTTGTAAGTTCATTAAGTTCATAATCAACCTATGTAGGGGAGACCGGGGCTAAGTTAGACAGTGAACCATGTTCTTAAAACTAAAAACAAATATACTAAATGGCCAAATACGGGGCTGAAACTATTTAAATAGTTAGTTACAACCAATTACTTGATATGCATACACTAATTGCAATAGTACTATTTTTCATAAAATGATGAAACATAAAAGTCTCGAAACAAAAAGTGTCCAATTTAGTCTTGGTCTCCCCTACGAATTTTGTTAACATTTCATTCCAAAAACTTTTTAGGATAGCGTTCTTTCTTTAATCAGAAACTTTGTGCAGAAGTCCATTATTATTAAATGGAGTGCAAGTGAGTTTGGGAAATTATCTATACAAGTATACACATTCTTATAATTATTATTATAAAATTCCAAAATAGCGTGAAAGAATGAAAACTTCAAATTAAAAGTAACAAGTGTGTGATTTATCGAGTAATACATTTTACACTGATTATAATTTCAATGTGTTATCAAAATTATTATTAATTATTGTTATTAAAAATATAAAATATAGTATAACATCTCTCAAGTTTTACATCGATTTATGATTTTCAAAGTTCATAATATTAAAATCCAATGAATTATTACAATTCATAACTCACAACAGGGGAAACTAACTTTTGTCTCAGCTTGTATAACCAGTTCAACCTTAAAGCTCCTCCACCTCCTCCTCGTGACGGAAATAACACACGCGCACGTCCGTACATCCGCTCTCGCGCTCTCTCATCCCCTGAAACAGGATTAGAGAAGCCCCTCAACGAAAGAAAAAAAAATAATAATGCCGCTGCCTCACCGGCTCCTACGTCACCGGCTCCCTTATATAAAGAGCCTGAACACTATCGCGCGCAACGCAGTCGTGTCGCGTACCTCTCCAAAGTCTCTCGGCTCTCTCTGTCTCACTCTAAGAAAAATCCAAATCTCTTCAAGGAAAGTGCCGTCGCAAAAATGGTGGTGAACTTCAAGGTATTCAAGAAGTCCTCGCCCAACGGCAAGATCGCCGTCTACCTGGGCAAGCGCGACTTCATCGACTATCTGTCGGGAGTCGAGCCCGTCGATGGCGTCGTCCTCCTGGACCCGGGCTACGTGGACACCCAGCGCAAGATCTGGGTCCAGCTGATCTGCAGCTTCCGCTACGGCCGCGAGGAGGACGAGGTGATGGGCCTGAACTTCCAGAAGGAGCTGTACCTCTCCTCCGAGCAGCTCTACCCGCCCTCCAAGAAGATGGAGCAGAATCTTACCAAGCTGCAGGAGCGTCTTCTTCGCAAGCTGGGCCCCAACGCTGTACCGTTCACCTTCGAGTTTCCCCAGAGCGCGCCCTCGAGCGTGACCCTGCAGCCGGGGGCCGAGGAGCAGGGCGAACCTTGCGGAGTAAGCTACACGGTCAAGGTGTACGCCGGGGAGACCGAGACCGACATCACCCACAAGCGCAGCACCGTCATCATGGGCATTCGTAAGATCCAGTATGCGCCTACTAAGCAAGGCAGACAGCCCTGCACCGTCGTGCGCAAGGATTTCCTCCTCAGCCCGGGGGAACTCGAATTGGAGGTGACCCTGGACAAGCAGTTGTACCATCACGGAGAGAGGATCGCCGTAAACGTGTGCGTGAGGAACAACAGCAACAAGGTGGTGAAGAAGATCAAGGCGCTGGTGCAGCAGGGCATCGACGTGGTCATCTTCCAGAACGGTCAGTTCCGCACCGTCATCGACGCCGTGGAGACCCAGGACGGCTGTCCCATCAATCCTGGCTCCAATCTGCAAAAGGTGCTCTACCTCAAGCCTCAGCTGGAGGGTAACAAACAGCGCAGGGGAATCGCTCTGGACGGTCAGCTCAAAGGAGACACCGGAGAATTGGCTTCCAGCACGCTGCTCACGTCGCCCGATGTCAGGGATACCTTTGGCATCGTGGTTTCGTACGCGGTGAAGGTCAAGCTGTACCTGGGGGCGCTGGGGGGCGAGTTATCAGCCGAGCTGCCGTTCATTCTGATGAGAGCGAAGCCTACTGATAGATTTAAGTTAGTGGCTGCAGATGAGAATTTGGCTATCGAGGATATCGAGGAGAAGGGCAAGGAGAACGTGGTTGCCAGTTAGTTTGGTAGATTTCGTTTTTTTTAATGGTTTGAAAAGGTGCTAAGGTGGAAGTTCTACTTTATCGTCAGTTTTCCGATGGTGGTATACCGATTGAAATGATTTTTATGTGGTATTACTGTTTGGGTTATTATTATTTGTGAAAATGATATTTTCAAGGGAGTTTGCAATTTACGTACCGTTTTTTTTCATTGAGAATAGCTAAGTTTGTTTTATTTTTTTAATTTTATTGGTTAGTTCAAAAATTGTAAATATATTCTCTACAGTATCTCATAGTAAGATTGTGGTTTACTTTTTAATCTTCTAAAACGATTCAAATACACAAGTTCTTTATCTGCAATTAAATCTTGTAACGTTATGTTATACTAGATACTGTACTTGTAATATAATGTATAAAAAGGCAATCAAATTAAATTTTCCTGTTATCTTTTATCGGTAAAGTGATTTCACACACCCTTTATGGAACTTCAATCATATTCCAATGTTTTGACATAAGTAATTTTTATTTATGAGTAACATCAATTTTATTATATACCTTTTCGATGTAGGTATTTAAAGGGGTCCGAAAGTCAATTACCTGAATTACCGACAGAATCATAATTATTTACATTATAAACAAAATTACGTATATTTAGCTAAAACCCAAACACGCAAGCCCTTCATTGAGTAGTACACCTATCTACAAAGTTTCAGATGTTAAAATCAACGGCATCCTAAAACATTATTAGAATAAAATGTTGACGAAATTTCATTCCAATAATTTTTTAGGGTGCCATTGTTTTTAACGGCTAAAACTTTGTAAAAAAGTGTATTAGTACTCAATGAAGGGCTAGCGAGTTTGGGTTTTGTCTAAAAATAAGTATTTTTATAATTATAAATAATTAGTCACTACTCGGTCGGTAAAAAAGAAGGCGGGAAATTTGACTTCTTAATTGATTTTCGGACCCCCTTAAAGTTTCTGACGATTCTTATATGTAATTCGTAGTTAGTGACAGATTGTAATAAGGTTGCAGATTCCATTGTAGCAATCATCATTTGCAAATAAGATATGTTGATAAATAGAGGCCTCCAAAATATGTTAAGTGGGTGAGAAAGTCTTTTGATCGACTGAGCAAAGTGGCACTAATTATTATTTATTTTTATTATCGATACTTTCAGTATTCGGGGGAAAAGCTTATATTCACGTCTCAGTATTTTAATAAATTACCATTTTGCAAAATCTGAAGTAGTTATATTAATTATTTGTATAAATAAATATTGGTTAAAATAATTGCTTTATGATTTAAACGCGTTGTGCGATTAATGTAGTTGTGATGATTTTCCACCTCCTTAAAGAGATCGACGGTTATAAGGATCTTTTCTGTCGTTTTGTATCATGTTCTTTAAGTCCAATAAAAATTTATTGGTAATTATATCTTTCATGGGTATTTATTTAATATTGTTTTGATTTAAGCTATATCTTTTATTGCAAATCCTTAGTTAATAATGTGCCTTGCGTATTTTTACTTTGTCTTTGAATGCAAATTTGAAGATATGTTATTATTTTCTTAAGTTTTAAATAGATGTGATATGTAATATTAATTGTTTTCTTTTTTTGAGACTTCATATGTTAATATAAAGATTATGTAAAAAATATAAAAATTATAATATATTACAAAGGTAATATACAGTGTAAAAATGAATTATAATCTGAGAGAACTGTGTAGTTTATCTTGGAGCTTTACTGCTGAATAGACATTTGTATACATTTGTCAACATTTATCATGAAAATAAAAATATTAAATATTGAATAAAATACGTTGTTTTGTTTTTTTTCGAGTCCTTTTCTAAATAGCATGACACTTATGAAATCATATACTAATATCAATACATTCGCAATATTTCAACAAAAACAGGAAGTATTAATGTGTAGTCAATGTACATTAATAAATTTTAAAAAATATTTTGAAACTGTGTATGACTATATTTATTATAAAAAATTAACTGTAAGGTTGTTTTTAAAAATACATTCAAACAAGCGGAAGATCAAATTATATATTGAATAATAATTTGGATATAACAATATTTATGTGAATTTATATATCAGTTTTCAATTTTAAATTATTATCATTATTTAAAAAAATAAATAATTATTTTAACCATTAATATTTATAAAGACACTTTATAAATTAAGATCTACACGAAATCCTAATTTTATTACGCCTAACAACTCTGAAGATAAGGTAATAAAAGTCAATGTCTAAGGTAAGGAATGATTTTTTATGAAATTCAAGGTGAAAAGTGGAAAAACGTACGTACTCCCTGTTAAACAAAATTTAAAAACTAGTACGGCCTAAATAAACTATTTATTTTGTATTTTTTAAACTAATTTTATGAGTTTTATCGAGACAACTATTAGATATACAACGTATATCTACAGACTACTAAGTCTGTCACGCTTAAAATATACTAAGGGAATTCAGAAATATACTACTCTGCGGGCACCATTATTCAAAAATTTTTTAAGACTGTACCGTAGCTATTTTTGTACCTGAATATATATACATATATATATACAAATATTTGTATGGTATACATGAAGAATCAAATCTGATGGAATAATAAAAGATCTTGTTTTCCAAACTTTTATAATAAAGTTTTATGTGTGTAATCAACAATAACTTTGTTCTTTTTACAAATTATGAAAATTGTGTAGTGAATTTAAAAGTAACAGAAGTTTCAAACAGGATTCATGAACCTTAGTCTGTTTTATAATACGCATTAATTATAAATTATTACTGCTTTCAATTTTTCTTATTTTTTCAAATTATTAAAATATCAGGAATAATTAATGCAAAAGTTAACTATTTATAATGAAACAGTTGATAAAGCAATTTAGACAAAAATGCGTAGAAAGATTTATACTAAAAGCGTATAAAATCTGCTTGTTTAAATTCATAATAATGAATCGTAGTCCTCGCAAATTCTTTAGACGTTCAAAAGAGCAGTGCTGTTTTTCTCTGTTTTTTTTTTCTTACTTTACTCTTCTCTTTTAATGTCCTGTCCTTTTTTGCTCTTCTTGAATCTCTTCCCCGTCTTTTCTTACTTTTCTCAATCTATCCTTGTCTCTTTATGATTTCTTTCGTTTTGCCCTTTTTCACCTTTTCTTGCCTTCCTTTTTGTTGAACGATCTACTCTCCTTGCTTTTACGCTTTCTCTATACTGATGTCTATTCAGTTTTATTCCAAAATTTTAGTATGATAATATTCATTTTTGAAAATATAGAGATTCACTATTATTTAAAAAAAGTACATTTATGTTAAAATATTAGTAAATTTTATAAAATAAATGTAGAATTCTACGTATTTGCAGTATGCATATACGCATGTCTATCCATTCCTGGCTATCACTACTTACGTATTTAATAGCTGCTCTTTCTATGCTTATTTTGACATGTTTTGTCATTATGTTATAATTATTACTCATCCAAGTTCTTGATTTTTTAAATAATGTATACACTTTTGATTTGTATTTCAAATATATTAAAAAATATTTTGTCAGCTATCAATTTACATAATAGCATGTTATGTTATTGACCTGATGAATTTCTTAAGATATTCTAAATATTTTATTAATTTAATATGAAAGAATTAAAATTACCTACGGCTTCTTCATTTTGTGCAAAAACATTTTGACTAATCCGAATTATCAGCTTTATAGTACGATATAATACTTTACTTATACTAAAATAAAATCTGTAAGATACATGAAAAGTTGTATAATACTATGTATTACAAAATTTTGATAAGAATAAAACAATAATTTTTGAAGATTGCATATGTGCTATAAATAATTAATTTTATAATACGATACTCTAATTAAAGAAGTTTATTCATACACTCCTGTATATTATTAGAATGTAAATCAGTATTCAGGCGAAACGTGCAGGTGACGTTCCCGTTTGGCTTTATTTAAATGTTGCCGGTTGTGCTAAATTTAAACCAATTATTTCAATTATGCATTTACTTCAATAAAAGTAACCACTAAAGGTATCAATAGAATATATATGGGAATAATTAAAATGAATCCTTTATTATTTCTAGGGAAAATTATTTATTGAAATCATTTTACTTATATTGATAATTGCATTCAAACTTTTGAGCACCATAAATCTTCTGCTACTCTAGTTTCCATAGAAAATTTACTAATGTTGTATTTTGTTTAATAATTTAGTAAAAAATAAAAATACTTTTTACTGGATTGAAATTAAAACATTAGATTTTCGGCATAACCACATAAATCCACTTTTTATATAAATTAAATTTTAATTTTTTTTATTATCCTTACATAGTACATTTTCACATAAAAATACAAAAAGTCAGGAAAGTGTAAAAATAAGTGACTGTATCTACTATTTATAAATTTGTTTAACATTAGTTTATATAGAAAATATAATTTTTAAAACTTAATATTTCAAAACGTAAAAGGTAAAAACGTAAAAAAGTAGAGATAAAAGGGCTGGCCAAGTGAGTAAAGAGTAACTCGTGTAAGGGAGCAGACGTGGTATTGAAATTAGGCTTAACTTATTTTTTTTACAATAGAAAATAGTTTAAGAATACGTTATTTGTCGATTTTTTAATTATTTAGTGCATCTGTGCTTTAGTATTAATTATTTAAAATATTGAAATTCAACTAGCTTTTAAAATGTAGCGCACAACATGGCATCCGATTCAACGCCCACCTAACCTAACATTAACGGCATTCAACCATGTGGTATATCTATATATATGATATATCTCCGCTACATGGTGGTGGTACTGGCCGACATATTGATCACATATTGTTTGAAAATTCATGTCCGTTCCCTATTGAATAAGTACATATAAAATTTATTAATATAATTATAATTAACGAATTATCGTTTCATAATTTCTAACTACGGCATTATTTAACAGAACTTTTTTAGATTTCAGTTATTTCATTAATTCAGTTTCAGAGTATATGGATGTTTCAAAGACGTTCAGAAAAATAGATTTTAGAGATTTGAAAAATATAATATTGCTTACTTTGCCCATGCTTTATCTTTTATTGTAGTTTATCATGATTACGTTGAGTTTCTTAACAAAAAGGTTATAAGACACTTGAGCTATTGTTTAGAAACGATTATTAATTTATTCACGTCTTAACTATAATGGTCTCTTTATTGACCTGAAAACTGGGTTGAAAATGGCAATTTATTCCCGCAAATTTACATTATTCCCGCGCAAGCGGATATAAGAATAAAGTAAATTTTCAGTTTCTTTGGTTTTTTAATTTTATATTTATATTAATATTAATATAAATTTTCAATAAAAGTCAATAAATTGACCACTGTTAAGTTGTAAATAAAGTTCCACATGCAATCCGGGAATAAAGTCGACTATTCCTCGCTTCGCTCGGGCAGTAAATACACCCCTAGTGGAAATAATTTGTCTGCCAAACTCTGGCTATCTCTGCCTAACTCTGCTAAACTCTAGCTATCTCTGCCTAATTCTGCTAAACTCGGCGCAGGTGTGCCAAATTCTGGCAAAGTTAGGCACAAATTTTTTTTCTTTAACATCAGAATTTTTTAGATAATTCGCAGAGTTTAGCAGAGTTTGACAGACTTACGCAGATTTATACAGAGAATATTTTGATGGATACCTACTGAATTTATCAATAATTTTTTAAAAGTCTGTAAAACTCTGTCTAATAACTCTACTAAATTCTGCGTAAGTCGGCCAAACTCTGCTAAACTCTGCCAAACTGTGAAGAATGTCCGAAATCCATGAATTAACCACAGATTAGCAAACTAGTGCAGCGTTTGGCAGAATTAGGCAGGGTTAGACAGAGTACCCATTTCCACTAGGGACCCACGGAAATAATCTTCGACTTTATTCCCTTGTTGAATAATGTACTATTATGAACAACTTTGACGTCGTGTAAAGCGTAACTTTAATGACTAAACGATTCAACTTAATGAATTAGTAAGTAAAATGCCCCTTAAAGAGTCTCTTTTATATTTTCTAAACGATTTTCGTAGCACTGCGGGATTTTGCACTTAATCCCATTTAACCATTCTTGGGTACAGCAAAGTTGAACAAATGTTTATTAAAACCAAAAAATTATGTTTTATTAATATTGTATATAAAAATACGCGGAGAATGTTACTCTAAAGTTTTAATCCCCCGCCCGCTACCTTTATTTTTAGAGCTTCCGTATGCCACCCTGGGTCTTTTTTGTCAAGGCCTCTATTACTTAGGGTACTCATTTTTAAAAAATCTGAACAAAATCAGAGTTTATAATCAAGGCCTCAACTACATTATCTAATTGTTTTTAAAGATATCTATTAGGAATTTGTTATGTTATCTGCTTTTTTTATCTGGAATAAATTTGAGTGCGAAATTTCGTCTGGTTCAAAAAAGATCCAGGTAGTGGACGGAGGTTTAAATAAAACCATAATTCTGAACCTTGCATATATAGTAGGAACAGTGTCTGGGAGCACAGAATTCCGGACAGGGCTCAGTAACCGAGGGCACAGAAATACTACGCTATATTTATCCAAAACTCATAACTTGCAAAATTATCATTTGCAGGTTCTAAAAAATTCATTAATTTTTGTATTAAATAACCGATTTTATGCACTGCAAAACATTTAAAAAGAAAGCTCACTTTACCCCAAGGCTTGCTTTACCTCGGTCTCCCTACCCAACAATGAAACCCATTAACAATATATTGTTCCAATAGGCCCTTACTCTCAAGATATGAAAAAAGGTATCTCTACTTCTAACCTTAAGTCTGCAATTATGCTAGATATTTATTTCAAACATAATCAAACTAGGCGGAAAGAGCTTTATTTTAAATTTTATTTTGTATAGAAATATTAAACTACTCAAAACATATTAACGATTGAATGTGGTAAGTGAAAACGCATCAAAATTCAATGAATTTAAAAGAATTATATTTCTTTTTAGTCACTATTCTCAATAATTGTTAATAATTTTTAAGCTAATGCGGTTTGAATAAATTTTAAAATTAAGGGGGATCCCTACCATTTTTTCTAAAACTGCCCCTTGATTATGATTTTGTTTCTTTCATTTTTTTTAAAAATCAGGTAGATTACCAACGTTTCTTTTTACTTTCTATACCATTCTGAAAAGATTTTTGTGCATTCTCATTAAAATTGAATACAAGTAACCATAATTAAAAATGAGATCATTTTATTTAAATAAAAAACCAGTGTTTTTACGTAATTTATACCTTTTTTCATAAATTATTAATTTTCATTTGATCTAGATCAATATACAACTCCTTGGTGATGTACAAATTTCTTCACAATGCTAAAAAGACTAT
The DNA here is from genome assembly GCA_949152435.1 of Gastracanthus pulcherrimus. Classification (NCBI taxonomy): domain Eukaryota; kingdom Metazoa; phylum Arthropoda; class Insecta; order Hymenoptera; family Pteromalidae; genus Gastracanthus; species Gastracanthus pulcherrimus. The sequence continues at coordinate 136,290,528 of OX424576.1, read as the reverse complement.
GTCAAATTAATTTCAAAAAGTTTTTCTGTGTTAAGAAAGGTTTAAAGCATCTAAAAAAATAGACTTTTTGGTAAAAAAATGCTTAAGTTCTTCTCGTCTAATTTTATTATCTTTTTGGTTATTTTGCCACTTTAAAACTTGCAAAGTTATAATTAAAAGTATCGGTACCTTGTTTCATTAAAATAACGTATATTCGGAAATAATAGCTCATATCTCCAGAACAAGTACCTATTTTGGAATAAATTACAGGTGCTGAGCTCCGTTTTTGGATGATAGCATCTCACAAAGCCTCACCGAAAAGCGTTTCCCGGGTGTGAACCTTTCTCCTGGTTAATCCACAGAATGGCCAAACGTTGCCTTAATAAATAAAATGTTCCTTTATATGTTTCTATTGGAAATGGGTGTTAAATAAATGATAATACACAATGTATATTTCAGTACATAATGACTTTCGTTTATTCAAACTCGCACAAGGAAGGAATAATGTCAGTAATGTGCGACTGCTCTAGCTAGATGCTCTAGTACGACTAAAAACACTTGCAAAAGGGCATAAGAGAATATCGGGGCTGACGCATATAGTTCCCCACTCATTTCTATATCTCGCATTTGAGTTTATGTCGTTGGGACATTTCTTAGTAAGTCGATTCATTTGTGTACAAACATGTAGTAGTGTATAACTATTGTTACACACATACGTTTGCTAAAGCATAGAGATATTCCGACACGCCCAATTAAAAATGAATCGACTAACAATTAAACTGAAAAACTAATAATGTGTCTTTAAATCTGTTTTGTATACACATACAATTTATGTACAGATTTTATGTAACAATTATATTTGATCCATAGCAACTTATATATTATAGACTAGACAATCATCCTTCCTTGTATTTTCTCTGGAGAATTACATATGGTTCAACATTTGTTGTATAGATTAGGGAAAACCCAGAAAAACCTAATCAGACCATTTGTGATGCTTCAAATACAATCATCATTTATATAATTATCACGTATATATTACATTACAGAATTATTTTTCTACTTTTACATAAAGTAGTTCATAACAATATATTATTTATAGACTTAAATACGTATACCATGAGAATCGTTATTAATAAAAACAAATTCAAATTCTTAGATTTATAAACATAACTGTTAATAACAGTTTTATAAATACATATTCCAATTTATTACTTATTGAAAATTATATAGATTATAAAAAAATATACATTTTCACCACACTGCGCGTAAAGTGCTGACTGTACGCCCTCTCAGCAGGCCGTACAGTACCGCATGGACTGCCTAGGGAATAAAGTGACTTGCGCATGCGCGATGCGCCTTTTTCCGCTCTCGACTGCGTCTCGAGCGGTAAAACAGCGCGTCGCGCGTACACAAGTCACTTTACTTCTAGGCAGAGCATGGGGTACTGTACGGCCTGCTGAGATGCGTACAGTCATTTCTTTACGGGGGTGTGGTGAAAAGTAGTATACGCACCTCTGGAGTACAGTAGGCAAGCATGCACTGTGTGAAATGCCGACCTCGCTTCGCTCGGTCGGCAACGTCACACAGTGCGTACATTGCCCACTTTACTCCCTTGATGCATAATGTACTATTTATCAATCGTAATACACTTTGATATTTTATGATTAGTTTGGCTGTTTGAAGTTTTAATACAACCATTATTATTTCCATAAATTATAAATATGATTAATCTGATTGACTTTTATTACAATGCTTTTCTAATTTTGTTCTTAAAAAAATTATATATTCTGTTTCAGTTTTTCAAACTACTATGGAATTCAATTCAACAGACTTTACACTGCTTATATTATTAAAACAAATAATCTGTGGCATTTTTTTTTATTATTATTAATTCTGTAATCAAAATCCACTTAATCAATTCAAATATAACTAATACTTCATACAGATATCAAAGTACCTCTTTATTTTCAGATCATAGCTTAAAATATTTGACTGCTGTATTTTCTATTCAAATCATGTGTATATTATTTACATGGAATAACCAATATTATTTTGTAAAGAGGCATCATACTTTTACTCAGAAATAAAACTTTATAATAACTTTAATAAATAATCTTTGCGTATACACTTTCATTCAATATCATACTACTTTCATTGCACATCAACCATTTCTTTCTATTGCAATGAAGTTTAATATAGATATTATGATATTATTTTCATACAGTATTTAACAGCTATGTTTTGAAAACCTTTTTCTCTTTTTATAATAGCAAAAAGCTAAAACAAATGTTTTTTAAATTAACATTTTATACATTTACTAAAGCTCTACTATGTCTTAAATTATATTATAAGTTATTGAATTTACAGTTTTAACTATCACATACCACTTCATTATTACTTTTCATTAAATTGTTTTTATTATACAATTTCCATAAACAGTTTTCATTTGTATATAATATAGTTATAAACTGAATACATTTATAATATATATTATAAACCACAAACCTGAGATTCTTACTACTGAAGCAAAGATTTCAGTACTCACTAAATATTTTATATACTCGTATCATTCTTAGCATATTAAGTATCCATTTAAAATCACGTATATTTTTAATTATATATTTTTCATACTAAACGTTAAATAGCAAATAAGTTTTACTATTGATAGCTTATAAGATTATATCGTTCATGTGCAATTTTATTATCATAAAAGTTTTATAATAGATGTTTTATCCTACCACTCTATTTAGGCTCCGTTACCAATTCATATTTTTCTTAGACTCAAGCCTCGATTATTTTATCGTTATAGGCTTATTTATAAATATTCGTTTTTGTTACGAATTTATTTCGTTTTATTAAATTCAGACTTATGATAGTAAATTAAGATTGTCACTATTTTGCACATCAGTTTCCGTTTTTTTTTAAATATCGAATTCACTATGATATTTTTCTGAAAAACAAATTCCGATTTATTTATAATCAAGAAAACGAAACTATCTGACTTTTCAATGCGCCAGATTTTATAATATCTAATTGTCCGACTAATCTATACCAGATTTAATATGCCAAATCATCTAATTAATCAATATCAGATTTAAAAGGCTTTACGCAATGTAATTTATAAATATCAGACTTTTCAAACAAAATTATCTTACTTTTAATGTTCAATTTTACAAATAAAAATTATCTCATTTCTTAATATCAGATTTATAGAATAATTATCTGATTTTTCATTATCAAATTTATTTGACTATAATCATCTGATTTCTTATTATCAGATTTCTTTAACCGTATCATCTGATTTCGTATTATCAGATTTCTTTGATTATTATCATAATTATCTGATTTTTCAATATCAGATTTATTTGACTATAACTATTTGATTTCTTATCAGATTTATTTAGCCATAGCCATCTGGTTTTGTAATACCAGATTTGATAATCATCTTTTGATTTATCATCATCAGATTTATAAATATTTACTGATTTTGACATAATGTTCTGATATATCAGTTTTATGATCATAGAGTTTTTTTTTTTTTAATGCAAACTCTTTATAGTACTTTTTCAAACCTTCTACACTATTTATGTATCTAGTTTGTATTCAACTAAAATATATCTAAGCGATTTATCATTAGCTATCGCCTTTAAATTTTTTATTAATTACTTTCATAAAACAACAAACTTAAATTTATTCATCTAATTCCAGGCTTTTATAGTGCTATGTTTCATGTTGTTTTCCAATGATTGTTGCTTATGATTTAATAATCATTTTAATCTCTACTTTTGGAAACATCAATAAACTGTAATATATAAAATTTGTGCAATAGTAAATCTATGCCTTTAAGTCTCTTATTTAATACCAAAAACATTCTTTTGTGTTTTAGTTTAATTTAACAATTTTAGTTTTATTATGAGTTGGCCTTTGTTTCATTGCTCTATTAGTTTAAATCAAAACTATTTTTTATGATAGTTTATAATATAATTATATGAGCAATTTCATTAAAATACGAAATATTTTCATATGTAGATTATAGAGTGATCAGTTTATAAACATCTTTTATGAACTATAAACAAGGACATTAATCAAACTTATACCTTTACACATTAGTGTAATATAAATTTAAATGTAGCTTATGTAATTAATTTTCTTCTCGGCGTCGTAGTAACGGAAATTCTATTCTTTGTCACAGATTTTTACAAGCCATTGATTGGAACTTAACAAAACTTTTGTTATACTTGAAGTTTTCTTTGTACTAGAATCTTCAATTTAACAGATTCATCTTTCATAGTGATAATCCATTGTTTCCTTCTTTATCTTTCTGCTATTTAATCCTTTTTAAAATGTATTCAGCATGTTGAGAATATTTGTCGGCATTTCGACAGACAGATCAGTATTCCTCGTAAAATTTCACGCATCTGCAGGCTTAGAAATGCAACAGTGCTGGAGTCACTACTCTTACTTTGTTGTAATAGTTTCGTATATAATAATTATATTTTATTAAACATCTGTTTGTTTTATTTTACACGTTTTTCACTTATTCTTCTCGATTAAGGTTTTATTCTTTGTGCACTAAAATACACTTTCACAATGCACACAGCGATCGAGATTTGCAATATAAACAGTTATTTTTACACAGTAGAAATCACAATTATTTAACCACGTATCTGGGCCCATAACCTATTGGAAATGGGTGTTAAATAAATATGGGAATATGGGTGTTAAATAAATGATAATACACAGTGTATATTTCATTACATAATGACTTTCTATCTAGATGCTCTAGTACGACTAAAAACACTTGACAAAAGGGCATAAGAGAATATCGGGGCTGACGCATATAGTTCCCCATTTTTTTCTATATCTCGCATTTCAGTTTATGTATAATTACAGTTACACACATATGTTTGCTAAAGCATAGCGATATTCCAACAGTTTCTTTATAACTCAAAACCTGTACCACGTAGGGGAAAGTACCCTTGTATGGACACATGAAATTTTCAAAATGGAATTTGTTGTGTGACCTTTTTGAAATTATATTAATGAAAAACGAAAAATTAAGATTGAGTTTTCAAAAAAGTACTTAAAAATACTTAAAAATGGAGCTTCAAATATATTGAAAAATTATAAAATAGTATTTAGTTAGATAATGTATTGGACATGTGTTCAACCTCCGAGAAAAAACTTTTGACTCGGAGAATAACGGCATTTTTGTTATTATTGAATATGGCTGAATTTAAAAACAAGAATCTCTAATCATACTTAAGATAGGACTCTGGTGTTTTTTGAGCAAAATATAAAATTTTATTTTATTAAACTTTCTTAATCTTCGTACTGTCTGTTGCAACGCCGTTACCCTAAGCGGGTCCTGGGCGTAGTCGTCCAGAGCGGACGGGTGGGTGCCTATCACCACTACACAGCGCGTCCTCAGGTTGCGGATAGAGGAACGACCCCTGAGAAAGAGGTTAGCTGCGAATAAAGCAAATAAGCAGTTGCGGACAGCCGATAGGCCCAGGCGTGGGTGTGATGAGCCCGCACTGGCGAACGCATTCATCTAGAAACACTACGCAAGCACCGCAACAACTACAAACACTATACAAAATCTCCTATCTTACTTTCTTCTTCTACCTTACTCTGTAATCTATCTCTTTTACCACACATTTCAAACAAAAAATGGGCCAAAAATCCTGCTGTCGTGGAGGATGCGGGAGCGATGACAACTGCCCTGAGAGGGGATGTGTAGAATGATTCGCCACCTGGTCTTACATGGCAACGAAGCCAGCGAAGGCGCGCTGCCTTGCAGGGGGGCGTTAGGATATGAGAATGAAACCGAGTGTGTCTGACGACGAGTTGACTCTGTCCTCGCCAAAGTCGGAAAGCTCTCATACTTAGTTCTAGGGAGGTATGAGGGTTATCACCCCTAGACGGATGGACTCACCTGCGATCGGAACAGGATCCAACACGCGCGGGTTTAACTTACTATCATGGCTCAAAGAAAACAAAACCAAACCAAAAGAAACTTAAGGGTGGGAACCTGGAATGTACGCAGTCTACACAGAGCGGGCGCGTTTCGGGAAATCATAAATGAAACTGAGAGGTACAATTTAGATTTGGTAGCAATACAAGAAACCCGATGGAAAGATAACGCGATGCTAGGATCCGGTAACTTCACCTTTTTATATGGAGGCGCGAACGGGCATTCGCTAGGCACCGGATTTCTTGTTAACAAAAGCATCATACATTCCGTTAAAAGTTGCAATTTCGTGAATGACCGACTCTCGTATATCATCATCGAAGGAGCGTGGTATAATTACGTGGTTATTAACGTCCACTGTCCCACGGAGGACAAAGAGGAAGAAGTCAAAAATCTTTATTATGAAACTTTAGAGCAATTAATCGACCAATTCGCGTCTTACGACACCAAAATAGTAGTGGGGGATTTCAATGCTAAAATAGGGAGAGAGGAAATGTTTAGGCCCACCATAGGCAAAGAAAGTCTGCACGAAACCAGCAACGATAACGGTATTATGGTCATAAATTTCGCGGCCCCAAAAGATCTTATAGTCAAGACCACGTGCTTCAAGCACAAGGATATACACAAGGCAACGTGGACATCGCCGGATGGGGCCACGCACAATCAAATCGATTATTTTCGTATTGATAAGAGGCGCCACACGAATGTACTCGACGTAAGGACCTATAGGGGGGCGGATTGCGACTCAGATCATTATCTAGTAGTGGCCAAATTAAGAGCCAGATTAGTAGCCGGTCAAAATAGTAAGCGAGCGAACAAAGTAGAAACCTTTGATATTGGAAAACTACGAAGCGGGGTAGAGCGAATCAAGTACCAAGTAGAAGTTAGCAACCCATTTCAGGTGCTCGAGGAAACGGATGAACAGACGGAAGTAGATGACGATCCGAACAGGTTGTGGGGGGCTATCGAAAAAGCTATAAAAGGGGCCGCGAACGTACTGGGTAAGAAAAAAAGGCCGAAGAGCAAACCATGGTTTGACGAAGAGTGCGAACTCTGGTTTGAAAGGCGCAAGAAGGCTAAATTAGATAGTGTACACAATGAAAGCGGTAGGGCCGTAGAAGAATACCATGAAATAAGAAAGCAAGTGCGTGTGATTTACAGAAACAAGAAGCGCGAGTATCAGAAAAATGAAATTAGAAAAATAGAAACTAATAGTAGGGAAAATAACCTGCGCGAGATGTACAAAGGAATAAATGCTATTAGGAAGGGTTTTCAGAGTAGATCGCAGTTAATGAAAGATAAGGACGGGAACCTCGTGACAAGCGAAAATGAACTATTGAAATTATGGAAAGATTATTTCGATAAGTTATTAAACGTGCATGAAAACTCCGAGGAAATGGGAGACGAAATCCACACTGCTGAACTCCATATGGACGAAACGACCTACAAAGAAGTAGAGGCCGCGATCAAAAAGCTAAAGAACAATAAGGCCGCAGGAAACGATTCTATACCAGCTGAACTACTTAAATATGGAGGCACCGCGCTTACATCTAAAAATTTTTATCTAGTATGTGCTATTTGGAGAAATGAAACAATACCAGAAAATTGGAAAGAATCCATCATCATACCGATCTTTAAAACGGGAGATAAAACAGACTGCAATAACTACCGGGGAATCTCACTTTTAGCTACCTGCTACAAAGTTCTGTCAAACGTAATACAGGCCAGACTCACACCATTCGCGGAAGATATAATAGGAGATTATCAGTGTGGATTCCGGCGCAACAGGTCAACGAGCGATCAAATGTTTACCATAAGACAATTATTAGAGAAAAAGTGGGAATATTGCGAAACTATACACCAGCTATTTCTGGACTTTAAGAAAGCGTACGACTCTGTCAAACGAAGCAAAATGTATGAAATCCTAGTGCTCCTTGGCGTACCAAAAAAACTCGTAAAATTAATTAAAATATGTCTGAACGGAAGCACTGGAAAGGTTCGAATAGGCGGGAACGTATCCGAATCGTTCATGATACGCGACGGTTTGAAGCAAGGTGACGGGCTTTCAACGGTACTCTTTAACTTGACGCTAGAGCATGTTATTAGAAAAATGCAGGCTAGCGAGCTAGGCGCAACACTCAACGGAACAACGCAGATTTTAGGCTATGCGGATGACTTGGATATAGTGGGAGATAACGGTGAAACGGTGGCGAGAAATGCGGAAATCCTTATAAACGCGGCTAAAGACACGGGGTTAGAAGTGAGCGAATCGAAAACGAAATATATGATCATGCAGAAACTGGGCATTCGCGAAGCAGAGGGGGATCTCAGAGTCGGAAATTTCATTTTTGAAAAGGTTAGCGAATTCAGATATTTAGGTACAACTATAAATGATCGAAACGAAATTAAAGCCGAGATTAATAAGAGACTTCATTCGGGTAATGCCTGCTTCTACGCTGTGAACAGATTACTTAAGTCAAAGCTACTGTCATAATGTAATAATGCCGGTAATCTTGTATGGGTGCGAAACCTGGGCGCTCACTAAAGCGGAAGAAAATCGTTTTAGGGTATTTGAAAATAAGGTTCTGAGGAAAATATATGGGCCAAAGAAAGATGAGGAAACTGGGGAGTGGAGGAAACTGCACAATGACGAGCTACATAATTTGTACGCGTCACCAAATATTAACAGAATAATAAAATCACGGAGACTAAGATGGGCAGGGCACGTGGCAAGTATGGGCGATGATCGTACAGCAGTGCGCATAATGAAAGGAAAACCGAAAGCAACGCGACCGCTTGGTAGACCTAGACGCAGATGGGAGGATAACGTAAAATCAGACGTAACTGAAATTGGGCGGGAAGGCGCGAAATGGATGGGATTGGCACAAAATAGGGAAACGTGGAAGGCTTGCGTAGATGAGGCGATGAACTTTCGAGTTCGAAATGCCACTTTAAAAAAAAAAAAAAAAATCTTCGTACTGTAAGAATGTTTCAAAACCTGTCAGATGTCATAACTCGATATTTAAACAAAGTTATACGCATTTAAGTAAAACAATTTATATTTGATAATTTACATAATTAAATCTTTAAATGGGTTTTTCTCAAAACTAATTTTTCTAACTTTAGAAGTTGCTTGCGCATGACATTTTCATGAATTCTTCTGAAACTTTCAAGAAATATTTATTACTATATTTAAATAAAAGTTATAATTTTTTAAGTCAGTATACATCCATGATTTATAGTATAGGTATATACGACTAATTACGATTATTATAAATAAATGTCTTGTTCTCTTGAGTTTAGTGCTTCAAAAATATATAGGAATTTTCTGAGTACCCAAGCTTAATGTTGTGTGCATGTATTACATTTTGAAATGTCACTAATATTGGTGAAAATTAATACTAATTGTGGTATTAAATCAAGGGGATATGGTGAAATGGCTTGCAAATTGGTATAATAACTTTTTTGTAATAATATTGATAGGAAAAAAATTTCAAGTTGATTGGTTAACAATAGCAGATTATTTTAAAAACATTAGAGTCGTACCTTAATAGAATTATAACATGCATAAAATTTAGCCTTATAGTGCTGCTATGCAGTGGTATAAGCCCAATAGCTATGGATGTCCATACTGGGATACCCCCCCCCCCTAACAATTCAATGAAAAAAATTACTGACTAGAACCTTTCATTTTAGCTTAGTTTGTTTCGTACAAGAATATTAATCTAGGCCTAAGTTATTAACTTTCAAAGAAAGTGATGAAAGTTATACAAAAAATTACCGTATTTAAAAGGGTTTAAATCCTCTAATTTAGATGTATTTTTCATTACTTGCTTTAAAAGTTAATAATGGAGACCCAGACTAATATTTTTGTACGAAACAAAGCTGAAATTAAAGTTCTTTTTATTTATTTTTATTTACTTTCAGATCATTTTATCTAGTGTAAAAACTTATAGAGCTATAATCAGAAGTATAGAGGTACAATTTTTTACTTAAATAAAGCACAATTGAAGTCAATTAGTTTATATCTCTAGAATAAAGGTTTATTGGACCAAACTAAGGATGTTACTTCGATTTTAGTGTTAACAAAACATCTCTCTCAAACCTTCATCAAATATCGGTTTCTAAATCTCTGACACTCTCCTAGTGAATATAAGTTTTATGTAGAATTTATTTTACCTCTGCAAATTTACAAATCATAAAATATTCTGTTTCCTGAAAAAATAATAAAATGTAAAACGAATGCAGTTTTTGGACAATGCTAACTTGAGTAATACAATATTGTTATATTGCCTTGAAAATATTGCTCTTTAAATGTCTTAATTTTAGCATGAAATGTTCATAAAAAAATGTACTTATACCAATCCACCGTAACCCCTTGCGCACAGTGATAATCAAACATATGTCTGTTTTACAGGTTTTTTCAAAATTGCTACTTCAACGGGTGGTGAATTTGAACAAAACCAGTCTAAAATTTCATCTTTTTCTATATTATAACATGTTTTGTAGAAAAAATATTTTTCTTCTTAAATTAAAGGATTTTAATGTTTGCTGTATCTCCTTCCCTTAAACACGTGTGCAATATTTCTGAAAAATTATACTTAACTGTGTCAGTCAAAACAAAATTTTTAATTAATGCTTGTTCATTATTGTATTGTTCAAATTCTTATAGGAACGTAAATATATGCTTTATCAGAGTTCTGTTCATTTCTCGTGCAATTACTAGAACTGATAAATAAACTCGTATATATAACTCATGGTTTTTTCTTTGAAGTCACCATTCTGCATTGAAAAGAGACCCGATATCAGTGAACTTTAGATGAGAATATATCTCAAAATAAAATAATACTACATACAATCTAAAACATTGCATGTAGGTAAAGTTTGGAACGTTCGTGGAACTATTTTCAATTTTTGCGTGAATCGTTTTGTTATGGTCTAAAACAAAGTATCCGACATTCCTAAAATAGGGCAGAGCCTTAATAAGGTTAAAAACAGCCTAAAAGTAAGGAATGATTTTTGTGCGAGCGAATGAACAGCCATGGAACTATGTACACAATTTTTTTCATGAATTTCTTTTATAAGGAGCCAAATTGAGACTCGAAAAGAAAATAAAAAATCGATTTTATTTTCTTATTCGAAAGGTTTTATTAAACATGTGTAATTTTTTTTGATCGATTTAATTACGAGGAAAACTTTTTATTTAAATAAAAAATATTATTTTGTGGTTAGAATTACAGATATATACTTATTAAATCAGTTGGTCTCGTTATAGCTCGTTAATTCGTCCACCATTGCAAAACGAATCAAAAACTGCACTTATATTAACACTTTCACGCAAATTTATTATGAGGAAAAAATTTCGTCCAGATATTCACAGTACTGCGCATTTTGAGCAATTGCTTAAATGCTAAAATCTATACATTCTAACCTCTGCTTAAACTGTATTAAGCCAACTAAATCAATGTTCCGCGTGAATGTTTGCTTAGAAAAAAATCAAGAATATATTTAGATCTATAATGTAAAATATTGTATAAAAATGAGCGGGGTGTAGCTTTGGCAATATTATTTTAAAATAGACGAGTCAAATGCATAATGTAACATCGGTAGTATTAGAACTGTGAATATCTGAACGAAATTTTTTCCTCATAATAGATCTGCGTAAAAGTATTAAAGTGTTCAATATAAGTGTAGTTTTTGATTCGTTTTTTAATGGTCAACGAATTAACGAGATATAACGCGATCAACTAATTTAATAAGTATACATCTGTTATTCTAACCACAAAATAATGTTTATTATTTAGATAAAAGGTTTTCCTCATGCTTAAATCGATACAAAAAATGTACACATGTTAAATAAAATAATCTTTATTTGAACGTAAAAGAATTGCCGAGATAAAACGCCGACTTTTCAAATAAGAAAATAAAATCGATTTTTTCATTTTCTTTTCGAGTCTCAATTTGGTTCCTCATAAAAACAATTCATCAAAAAAATTGTGTATGTAGTTTATAAGGCTGCTCATTCATTCCCATAAAAATTAGTGAAATACTTTTAGCCCGTTTTTAAACTATTAAGGATTGCCCTATTTTATGCATGTCAAATATTTTGTTTTAGACCCTAACAAATCCATTCACACAAAAATTGAAAATCGTTCTACGAACGTTCCAAACTTCACCTACATAACATTGCTGGGATACTCTTTCAGATAGGAATTGATTACACACTTTCTGTTAATAACTATATGTATTAACACAAGAAAAAATGACCCAAGTTATAATAAAAGTAGACGGAAATTTTTCTTAAGAACTTTTTTTTATGCTTAATTGTTTCATTTAAAAATATTCATCTGGTATAAAGTTATTAATAATCAAAACTGATGATGGAAAATACAGAAATATTTGAGGAAATTGAACTGTTTAAAGATCGTTGATTTTTCATAACTTTACACGAGATTAGTATTTTTAAAGAAAAACCAAGCTTAAAATGAAAATAAAGTTGAAAGCTCTTTTCACCTACTTGTATTATCATTCGGGTTATATTTCTAGCTTTAATACATGCATAGTTATTAATAAAAGTAGAGGTACCTTTTTTCAATAAAGTAACGTATATGAGGAAGTCTAAAAAAACGCTGCCAATTTATTGGCAGTATTAGCTTTCTCAAACTAAATAAACTGATCCAATATGAATTTCTTTATTCTAATGCATTATTTGAAATTGATATATTTCTTTCTCATTAATATATTTCTTTCTTGTCAAAAGATAAGTTACAAAAAATTATGAGCTTGTAATCATAAATTGCATTATTGATTTCAAAATATTAAAATAGAAAAATCATTATAAGACAAAAACGAATCGGGTAATCTTTAATTTTTTTTTCTGATTTCGTATGTTCATCAAAAGAATAATTAAAAATACGTTTTAATAGAAAATGACCGCGACATTTTTGAGATATAAGCAATAAGATTAAAAAAAATATAACCTCAAATATCTTGAGAAATAAAAGACCTCATATTTTGGTCAAAGAGCTCAGCCAGGACTGCCAAGAGATAGTGAAAAGCTACCTTTTCCATCTCAATTTACTTATAAAGAGTTTCGATCATATGTTTCCAAAATATCGTCGTTTAATAAAAAAAATACGTTATCATGTATAACAAAAGAAGGAAAATAGCTTATAAAAAATTTTGTGTCGGAGAAGATACATAAATTTATGCTCTTTCAAATGCATTTAGACTAAAGCGATCGTATTATTTCTACATACCAAAATAATGTACCTCATTGATTTCAGAATATCGTAAAATAGAAGAATCGTTATAAAACAAAAACGAGTCGAAGAATCTTAAAATTAATTTTTTTAATTCCGAATCCTCATTAAGAAATGAAAAAATGGAGCCCCAGTTGGACAAAAATAACCGCGCCGTTCTCGAGATATATGCAATAAAAAAATAGTTTGAGAGAAAAACATAACCTCAAATATCTTGAAAAATAACAGTCCTCATGATCTGGGCAAAGAACTCATCCAACAAATAGTTAAAAGCTACTTTCCTGGAAATTTTCAAAAAGAATAATGCCATTTTACTTAAGTTATCGTACATACGAAATTGATTGTTTTTTACAAAATAATTTTTATCTCGTCAAGAGAAACATAAAATCGTTCAAAAATTTTACTGAATATGTACTCCATCAAAAAAAAAAATTTTTTAATAAAGGTGCCATTTTGTTATTTTTCAATAAAAATGTCTAAATCTGCTACCTGCGAGAATAACAAGACTACAGAACAATAATCCGTTCGAATTTTTTATTTCAGGCAACCCTAATTGCCGCTATCGCCATGACCAGCCACCTGCCTTTTTTTGGGATGTTCACTTTGGCCGTAAAAAATGTAATAAAACATAACAAAATAAACTTAAACAAAAATTTTTTGTACACTATAAGATGGCATTAAAAGCATATAAAAAATTGGAACAATTGCTTTTTATTATCTTGTAAAAAAAAATTACACAAACATAGTTAAAATGTAGGCGTTTACACAGGACTAACCCCTTAATCGAGGATTACCCGAGATATAGAGCTGCACATGCGTACAATACATACACACACATCCACACGGAAATTTTCTGAAATTAGTATATAAATTTAAAGGTGTTTTCTGCTACTTTTATATACTTTTTGGAAAATAATTTTTCATACAGTTATTAACAGCGCAGTAAAACCCTTTTTTTGACTATTTATATACGCTTATATATTTTTTTCATTTCCACTGGGGAATTCTTACAAAATTTACTGTTTTTCACGATCTCGAACTGTGTTAAATTTTTAAAATTCGTTCAGTATGATAACAGTTGATGGGAAAGGGTAAATTACGTGTAAACTACAACATGTGATTAAATAGATGATGCCGCTTCTGAAAAGCTAAGTTAGAAAAGCACTACTGCTCCGTTATACCCCAGTCTTCCCTAAGTCCACTTTTTTAAAAATTGAGTTTTAGTATCCTTATACAGTATATTTTCTGGAAAACTGCAAAATCTAAGGAAAGTGTAAAAATGGCCATTATCTACTATTTATCAATTATTAAACATTATTGTTCAAATGGAATATAAAGACTTTCAAAAACGTAAAATGTAGACGTATACTCTTTAATGCTTGAACCCACAAAATTCTCTCGTATTCCAAAAACTCTACAGTTACTATCATCCTCCACTCCAAAAGAAACGCTTCTCTCCACTCCTCCACAGAGTGAAACTTACCCTCCGCTCCAAGAATACACAATTTCTCTCCCATCTCTCTTTCTCTCTCTCTCTCTCTCTCTCTCCACTCACACGCGCGCATTCGCAGCGGCCCGGCGCGCGCCCGCGCATGCTGTATATATACACACACACATATGTATATATATATACCTTACGTACGCACATCCCAACCCGGCTGCCGCCCGGCTCGCCGCGGGAGAAGGAGACAGAAACACATCGCGCACGATCCGGCTCCGAACGCAGTCCGTGGACTCCACCGCCGCCGCCGCCGCAGCCCGCACTCGCTCCTCAGTCACGCTCGACACGCCGCCGTGGGAGGATCGCGCGCGCGCGTTTTTATATATATATACAGATATATATACACACATCAGCACACACGTTTCATACACGCAGTATATAATATATACACCCACTAAGTTCAAGACTCAGGCACGGTAATACTAATCAAAAGAAGAGAGAGAGAGGCTGTGCGTTCCTTTTTTTTTACATGTATACATGCGTGCGAGGGTGATATCGGATATACATGTATATATACGAATCAGCCGCGGCGCTGCGGCGTCTGCGGCGTCCACGTTCATCTCCATCCCCCCGCGAGGGAGAGAGAGAGAGAGAGAAGACGCCTTTTTTGTTAAGGCTGCTGCTCCTCTCGCCTCGCGGTTTTCCTTTTTTTCTTTTATTGTGCGAGGAGGAGGTAGTTTCGCCGCCGCTCGTCCTTGAGGGAGAGGCATTTTTAAGGCGTACGATTGGTGCCTGCTCGCTGGACGTGTGTTACTCCTGCCCCGCTGTACTTATTGTTGTTATAATGCTCGTATTTTTGAGGATTCGAGAGGATATATATCGCGCGGGCGCGCGCGCAAGTGTGTGTATATGTGTGCGAAGCTGGAGGAGCTGCGAGGATGGGTGCGATGTACAGTGTGGAATATAATATGTATAGTGAGAGTGGGTGGGTGGAATTAAGCTGAGAGAAGGTGGAAATGTGTCGGGAGTTTTAATTTAGTTATGCATCGCCGCTGCTATGAGATTTTATTACTCGAGAGATCCTGGTACTTTAGATTTCTTGATAAAATACTAGAGGTTCTACAAAAAGTGTTAGTATTAATCGGAGAATCTGAAAAGTGCTGGATTTTATAAGAAGCCTCTGAACAGAACTGTAGTATTTTTCGAGAAATTAGAGAAAGTGTTGTAAGCGGCGTATAAAAAGTGTCGATGCGTGGACTCTAAAATTTTGGAGTGAGTGCACTCACTGCAAATGCAATTTATACGCTTTTGGGGTGGAATCCCACTTGAGTGCGATGTACACTCCAGAATTTTTAGAGAGAAAGTCGTGTGTTTTACTTCTCGTGAAATATTGTCAGGGGCCAAGTTAGTGTTAATTGTTTTTAATTAACTGGTTATCATTAATACTTGATCAATTAAAAGCATCTGTTCACTTTGAAGAAACTATAAATTAATAGTTACTCGCAAATTTATATTTTAAATATTAAAAGTGTGTATATGATATATTTTTTATAATCATATTATTAAACGTGAATTAGAGATTTTTTTTGTGTGTAACTTCAAAAAGTGTATATTTATATTTCGTGAAATCAAAATAATAAACAGAATTATGGTTGTAAACACGCGTCTTTCTCGGAAATGGCAAATTTATGTATACAATATCGGAGCAGTGTCAAATACGCATAGAAAAATAAAAATAGTTATCCTTTTAAATACGGAATTACTATGAATCTCCATTTGTTAATTATTTATGCGAGGAAACGATAATATTCGCTTAAAACAGAGATAATGTATTCAAAACGTGATAATGGTTGAAAAGTTTTATTTGAAATACTAAATTTTTCAGCATTTAAAAATCGTGTCGTAGAGTTTATAATTACGATTCTTGTCAATGGTTATATTTTTAGAATATCCTTTGATCAAACTAAAAATAGAAGCCCTAAATTTTCAGAGAGATTCTTATACCTCGTACTAAAAAAAGACACTGAAATTAGTTGTAATTTCGTGTACATGCACGCTATAATTTCTTACAATTCAAGGCTGAATGGAATATCTACCTTCTAGATACTCTTACTCTTATTGAAATATTTTAGAAATGATGGATACAAATTAATTTTCATCGAGTGTACAATATTCAAATGAATATCCGAAATTATACTCAATATTAGTATTTCTTATGGTATACAGAAACAAAATTGTAAATTCAAATAAACGTATATTTCAATGCTCAATATTTATTTCGAACTTAAAATAATTCAGCATTCTCTAACATTTCTGGAGTGAATATCTAACTCCAATGGCTGTGTTTTCACATTTTTGTAGTAAAATTCCACTAATAATGATTTCACATTTTTGGAGTAATTATACTCCAAAAATATAAAAACACAGTAATTGAAGAGATAAATATTTTATTGAACTGATCAAGTTGTTTCTTAGAGCACCGGCGATTCTAAATAGTTATAACATCCTATTCTAAATATACACTTGAAACTTCGTATATACGATTACAACCTCTCCGGAATTTCAATCGTCCACGCTTGAAAACGTCGTCCAACAAAAATTAAAAAAGAAGTTTCCTCGTATCCTCCATTTTCTCTGTCGAATATCCTCGTATCCACTGGATCTTCGCACGTATACGATCCAATCCACCTAGCCTCCCACCTCGCACAAAAAAAACAGAAACAGGAACGCACAGCCAATACATGTATACGTACATATACACATGAAACTCCGGTATACAGCCGTATATACGTATATATATATATATATACCTGTATGCATATATATATATATATATATATATATATATATATATATATATATGTGTGTGTGTGTGTGTGTGCATGTATAACATACCGATACACGAAAAATTCGCCCAGTGGTGCTTAGATTCGGCGAACCCAATACAGAGCCACGCGAGTTCATTCGTTCGTCTTTGGTGAAGCCGCAGAAGCAGAAGAAGAGAAGAAGGATCGGAAGAGCCTGCCGGAGCACAGCGTCTTCTTTACTTCGAGAGCGCGCGAGAGAGCGAGAGAGAGAGGCTCTCCTCTGCTCTTCTTCCCCCTCGTTCTTTCTTTTAGTGTGAGTACCTTTGTACATGTATATATATGTGTGATAGTGCATGTGTGTGCAGGCGGCGAAGTTTTATGCGCGGCCTTGGCGCGAGCGAGAAGTTTGCGTATATGATGGTCGCAGCTGGAAGTCTGGAGTCTGGAGATGAGGATGCGAGATTGTAATGTAATACGCTGGGATGGAAAGTTCGCGCGCGAGGAGGTGGTTGGGTGTTTTGGTGGCGATGGCTGAAGAATTAGATATTCTTTATAAGGACAGTAATTATTTAGGTGGACAATGAACAGAATGCATAGAATTTATTAACAAGTTTTGTAGATTGATCATGGATTTTATTAAAAACTTGATAGATTTTGGGTAAAAAATAAAGCTTGTTTCTCTTTTCCTATTAAGACCTTTGTTTTTATTAGCTGATAAACTTGTTTTAAATTCAAATAGTTCGACAAACCAACATTTATGATTATACATTTGATGCTGAATTTCAAAGTTAGTAATATGAAAATAGTGATAAAAACTACATCATTTTATTAAAAATAGACAAAAGCATTACAGATCAAGCATATTTTAAATATAAATTCAATACTAGTACTAATATATAGTTTCTTTTTTTGATAAAAGGAGATCTTCGAATTTGAAAAACTCAAAAAGGTGCAGTTTTCGCGCCTTTATGAAACAGCCAATCATGTCGAGTGTTAAGATACTTTGCCTAATCCAGTCATCACTTCTTAAAAAGGGAAAACTTTTTGAGATGTTCCTTTATTATACAAATATATTTTATAGAATTACAAACAATTTTCACATGCGCCAGCCTTACAGAATTTAATAAGTTGCTAAAAATGAATGTTTGTGCAAGTACAGATAGCTTTATGGAACTATATCTACCCTACAATTTTCAACTAAGTATGTAAGCATACGTCAAATCCTTTAATTTAAAAAATAGTTTCATATAGAAAACTTATTTCCTTCAAAAGTTATAAGACTTTTATTATCATTATACCCTATACGTTTTAAAGTAAGCATTATTCAATTGGTTGCATTTTCAGCCACATTCTACTTTAATATTGAAAGTAAGATGCGTTTTGAAAGAAATAAGAAGCGTTCTACGTGCCTGTGGTAAAATATATTTTTTAAATTAAAGGTCGTGACTTCTATTTTCATATTTGACTGAAAAGTTAGCCTATAAATTGTTAATATAAATCTGTCTATATGAATAGTCATTTTTAGCAAAACATTTAATAATTGAATTAAAAAAGTAATATATATTTACAAAATTAAAGCATATTTGACTCTAATTTATATATTTTTGCCATACGCATTAAGTGTTATACAATGCTCCTCAAAGTTTTAACGAAATTCATGACCCAGAGATGTGATACTTCTAGTAAATACGTGACCAAATTTTGACTACGGCAAATGGCTATATTTATATACAGGATGATGTTGCAGAAGATGTGTAACAGAGAGAACCAGATGATCGATCACATTCATACATATAGTTGTACTACATTTATACTTCTTTTCAGAAGTTTATACATTATATTTTTCTTGCATCGAACTTTCTCGCAATATTTTAAAACGAAAAAACTTGCATTTAAAAAGTTTATAGAAATATATTTGAAAAAGTATTTATAAAATTTTTGAAAGATAAAATGCTCTAACTATTTTTAAACTGGTGTCTCAATATATTTTACCCAAAATTACTGTACCTACTGAACGTTACATCCTTAAACATTAATTTATGTTTATTTTTAAATTAAATGGTCTCTCTTAACCCATATACGCAACGGCTGTCGTAAAAATGTCTTTTAAACGTAAAAGTCATCTTTAAGATGTCTCGAAGAACATTATTGCTGGAGTGAAATAACTCCACTTAAATATAAAAGTAAATTATAAAAATGTTAAAACTATTGGAAATCTCAAGGTACTAAAATTCTGTGTAAAAATGATGAGTGACAGTTCAATGACAAAAGTACAATATTTTACTTTCTACGCGAATTCGCAAAGGATGTCAGACTTTTGAAGAAATATGACAGATGAAATTTTTAACTTTCTTTTTCAATTTTTATATAAAAAGTATTTTTAGAACATAAAGTTTAAATAAACATAATCATATAACATATCATGACCCCCTCCCGCCCCTCTTACGTAATATTTTATAAAACATGACGAGGTAAAACTTAATTAATTATAAAATTGAGTTATTTCCAAGAAGTGGTTCGTAACAAAACTTTGAAAAAAGCATCTTTTTATAAAGTCTTTTCTTATAATAAAGATAATTAGACGCCTTATTATTTTTTAATTTCAGCAGTGCCCATACGCATTGCATACCACGAAAATTTTTCAAAACAGTTTCCCGGCTGCAAATAATAAACGAATCTTTTAAATTTTGAAGCAAACAATGCTTATACAAATTCAAAGGGCATAGTAAGCCGTTTATCTAAAAAAACATGTTCAATATCGAGTAATTGTTTAAAATAAAGAAGTCGATAACACAGTTTCTTGTAAAAACAATTTTCTTTTGAAAAAAAGGCATACTATGCCCTTTGCATTTATGTAAACATCATCTTATTCGATTTTCAAAAGATTCTATTATAAACGATCCCCCAATCAGTAAGCACTAAAAATAAACTTGTTTGAACTCTATTACTGCGTAAAAACTTTCAACTATCCCGAGCAATAACGCATTTTCTCGCAAAAATGACAAGTTTTCAGGAGTAAAAGGAAAGCAATTCGGAAGGCGTCATCTGCAGTTTCATCCGAACTACGATTATCGCAGCACGATTAGACGCGACGCTATACGAGGTACAGCATAGCGAAGAGAGAAAGAGACCGCGCGCCGGCCTTTTTATTTTTACTTTTTCGTGGTAATACGATACCGTACTCTTTAAATAAGGTGCGCATTGGTCGATTCAAGGACAAGAATGTCGCCTCCTCCTTTTCTCCGCGCCGTGCGGCGGCGATACTATACCGGCGACGACCCCCGAGGCTACATTTTACGCCTTCTTTGAGGAGAAGAGAGACGAGGGATGCTGCTGTCTCGAACTCATGCGCGCCGACTTATCGATCTCTAGCTTACCGACTATAAGTTGAAATTCGAGTTTTATTTCGTCTATTTTACGCCGCTTTTCATTATACTGGAAACCAGCTTCTGTTATACTGAAAGTTATGTTTATTAGTTTTATATTTGTAGGGATGAACATGTTTTTAATTAAATTTGTATGAAAAACAAAATTAGGAATTGAAATTTTGAACATAACCTCTAAACATTCCTTATATTTGATAACGCTACGTAGTAAAATAATATCTTAGAAATGCTGCTTGTAATACTCTAAAATAGTATTCCGAAAAAAAGTTATAATTGTACGTTTATAGAATTTTCGTTTTTGGGAAGTGCAGACGAAACATAACCTCCAAACATCGTTTCAATATTTCAATTAGAAAAAGGTAGATGTAGCTATTTTTAATGCTTTTATAATTTACATATTGGAAATAAACTTACATGCAAGCTAATATAGCTTCTTATTTGAGGTAAAATCAATATACATTTTAGTAAATTCTACTTTTTATATCTGTTAACAACTGTTTTCACCTGTAAGTAAGTATTCCGAAATTTTTCTTACATAGAAATAGTGCAATCATCTAGGTCAATTTAAAACTTACCACTAGTTTTTGAGAGCATTCTTATAAGATTGACTTGGAATTTCCGCATGATACTTTAATAATATGTTTCTTCAGAAAGTGAGTGCAGAGAATAAAAATTCATGAAATTATTTAATTTTATGCATACTACTTATTTAAGTTTTTTTAATTGTTACCATGTTTGTATAAATCAAAGCATTATATTTAATCTTCTGACGTTTTATTCTTGGTTTTATTACTTCTACTGCATTCAAATTGAGAATAAAAATTAGAGGTACATAAATTTTTATCAAAAACAAGTTTCGCACTTCAAGGATATACCACTAGGCTGTATGAAAAGATAAATGATTTTAGCAAGTCTTAAATTAACCTGAATTATACTATTTTTACATAAGAAAAATATCATAATGCTTTCACAGATGAAAAAAAGTAGTTAATAGATATATTTTTATGTTTTTTATGCTAAAATTTTGACAGTCAATATATATTTTATATTTGAAATAGTAAATAGAATTCGTCAACTTGAAGAAATTCTGGATATTAATAATCAAACGCAGATGTCGATAACATAGCAATTCTGTCATTGCCCTTAGACGTATACAATAATAAATTCTGCACCGTGTTTTCTCCCCTCTTAACCGGGAAAATTCGCTATTGATGTGGAATTTCGCGAGGGTCTTCTCCGAGTCTCCTCGAAGGGAACAACATCGATTTTACAGATATTTTTACGACGCGCATAAAAGATGAGTTTATTAGACATCCGAAATATTCGGAGGGACTGCGGAATTTATGAAAAATGGCTAATGGAAATATTAAACAAACATTCAAGTCTACATTCGTACTTGAAACATATATAGGCAGAAGAATAAAAGAGATGGAATATTATATACATAGGCGCGATTATAGGTAGTAACATATTTAATGCTTCGATTAAAAATTATTGCAATTGGTTCTTAATTGTGACGTAAATACATTGATTTTCTGAATATTTTGGCAAGAGGCACGCAGAATAAAGTCGGAATAAGGTCGAATTTTAAAACACTCCGGAGGCATTGAATTAATTAAATACTTCGAAAGCTTATATTGCAAAGTAAGTTAAGGAATTCGGTCAAATTCTAATTAATTTTAAAACAAAAATGTATTATGAAGTTCAATTAAATATTTTTTAATTAATAAATTAGACAGTTATATGGACGCTTATACAAAGATTAAGTAATTAGTTAGTATACCAAATAAATTAAATTTGAGCCATAAGAATGCTTTGTAATGATGTTTATTCAATTATTTTGAGTAATACTTTGCAGCAAAATTATAGGTATTATTGAATTGCATCTTGTCTGCCAAACCCTCCATCGTTGAAAAAAGGCAGAGTTATGTCAACAATTCTGAAGCCTTTAGCGGAAGCAAATTTGCCGCCATTGTTTGTTTACATGATGCAAAATTGCGGCTCCTATTGTTACAACGTTATCACTTCATAAGCCTTTGTTTTACTAAGTGGGTTTTTAAACTTGGTTAATACGCATTTTTCATGAAATGCTTCCTTTGATAGTGAAATTATACGTTCTTGAAATTCGAGTATTTAATTCATTACATTTCGTTCAGCTTGATTAAACAGCATTTTGGCATCATATAATTTCAAAGCAGTAATTAGAGATGTAAATAACGTTAATTTGTATTTGATGTTTCTGTATCTATCTTCGTATCTCTTATTAAATTGCTTTTTGGAAACGCGTGTCTTCTTTGGATTGCAAAATTAAAGTTTTTGATACTTCATTTACTTTGCAGATCTAATGCTCTGTTGATTAAAAATAAACTTAATTAAAAAGTGACAATTATTCTGCTATTCGTCTACGTCATTCTAAGTTTAATATTTATGAGTATGTGTATGCATATGGACTTAAAATAAAATTACTCTATATGACTGCATTTAATAAAAGTAAATATTAAATTTATACTTGAAATTAAATTAAATGAACAAGAATTGTAACCTTCGTAAAAAAACCATCACTGATGTCTAAATTGGTTCGTCTGTTACTACTGATTTCACCCCTTGAAGTATGATTTTTCAATTTTTCATTTTTTTTAATCAGCGATTTTCACAATTTTTTTTTTGTAAAAACGTTAATTTTTATAGTTATTTTACCACTAGGAAGAAATTGTTAAACAGTTTATCACCGCTCTAGTGAGGCAAAATATAAAAAAGCTCGTAAAAGCTTGGCCATTAATTATTTGAAAACCGTCAAAAGTGACGTTCAAAAAAAGTATGGCTCTGAACATCTTCCACGCTTTCAAAGGGTTAAACATAAATAAATTGTACCTACCAATTCTTCTATTAACTATTATTTGGAATTTTTTTCAAACGATTAAATCAGATACTGTTCACGATAATAAGCAAATTTTTACCAACAATCAGTGAATTTTAATGGATTAATCAGTCAATGTTTACTGATAATCCGTCAATTTTCACTGATATTTATTCAATATTCAATGATAACTAGTCAATTTTCACGAATAATTAGTCAACTTGTATTGATAATCAGTCAATTTCCACTAAATCGAATTTAGAGAGAATATTTTCAAATACATAATTGCACCTCACAAACTTAGAAACCGAGGCAACAAAAAACTTTTTCACCTAAATAAACAACCCCCCCCCTCCTTAAAAAGCATATACTTTCCTTCAAACAAAAACCAGTCCAGCCGACCAAATACTCACCCAAGACCAGGCTGTATTATATACCCGAAGCAGCAGCAGCAGTGCGTGCGTACAACATCCCTTGACTCCTTACCCGCAGACGGTGGCATTGATTTCCTCCTGCTGCTGCTGCTGCTGCTCTCGCGCGGGCGGGGAGAGTTCGCAGACTCGAGTAGAGGGCGAGGGCCATGTCCTCTCTCCCTCTCGCGCTCCGGCGTTATATATATATATATATATATATATATATATATACATATATACATATATATATGTATATATAGGTACGGGGTGATTCGAGCCTCGCGATAAGACGCGTCCTGCGTAGTTTCTCGCGTATATAGCTGGAGATGCGAGAGAAAGAGGATGGCGATGATTAGGGGAGCTGCTTGTGGCGCGCTTTTATTGTGGCTCGGGCTCCGTTGCGCGGGGATGAATGGTTTTTTTTTTCTAACGCTGGCGATGGGATGGAAGGAATTTTTTTCTTTTTCTTTCGTGCGAGGTGGATATTTTTCTCTTCTTTTTCGGAGTTTGCGAGCGTTTTATAGTGTGAAGTGGGGTGATTTGTTGTACTCTAGTGAACTAGTAGCTGTCTTACCTGCACGAGATATGTTACATATTATTGGGATTTTCGATGTAGGTTTATTTCGCGTGATTATTCAAATTTGTAAAGTTTTATTAGAAAATACAGACGCGTAATTATAGGCAGACATGGATAATCTATTTGAAAAAGCATATGTTTATTCAAACAAGCTGGTATAGAAATTAAATGGGAATAGTTTGTTTAATATTATCATGTTTAACCCTTTGTGGCTTTAGTGGCTATTATAATAGCCACCTCTTTCGTCTAAGATTTTTATGTATAAAAATTTTATTTATAGGTCTATATAAATGATTTTACATTCTTCTATTAGCTAAGAGGTTTCTCTATAATACTAATTAACAAAAATTCAAATTCGTAATCAGCGACCTCAAAAACCCCCGAGTAACAATTTTCAGCTTAAAATATTGAGCAGAAAAATGTGGGCCACAAAGGGTTAAACAATATTTAACACCATAATATATCTTGCAAGACATTCTTATTTTTTAAAGAATTTAAAATTAAAAATAAAATACTACTGCACTCATAACCTTTTTATGTTAAAAATTCGTTATGATTATTGGCTCTTTAATAAGGATGCGAAAACAACAGCTATTTAAAGAACACTTATTTAAAGAAAACCAACAGAAGAAAGTAAAAGATCATTTACGAATTAAATATGTACTATTATTTCATTTTATTTTTAATATTTTTACCTATTATGCCTCCGTCTATTTTTAATAGAATTAAGTAGTGTCTATCATTATTTTTATACTTTCTCAACATTTAATATTAGTTATAATCACGTATTTTAGTATTATAAATGATCTTAATATGAATAGTTTTTTGGCTATAACATCAACAAGGAATAAACAAAAAGAAAGATTAACAACGCGCTAAATCTAACTACTTTTAATACTAATATTATTGAAATGTACACTTATTAGTTTATATACTTGCCTATGACTAAGTACTGATGACATATCTTATCTTGAATTTTAAGTCATGTAATACATGTTATTTAAAATCATCGTACAGAAATGTTCAGATGAATCATTTAAATAACTCAATATATTTTTATACTCAACACAAATGAAACGTGACATTATTCTTAGCAGAAACTGATAAAGAAGATTAGATTAAATTTCAAGTCTAAATCTGACTACAACTTTTTTAAATATCACGTATTAGTCAAAGTATCGTATTTAAATATCAGTAAAGTTTAAAGAATCGTCTTACTCTAATTTAATTTAGCCAGTAATCCGGATTAAAATCCTAAAGATACACCTTATAAGTATTTATCAAAAGACATTACACCCATTTTAGCTCCTCGCTCAAAAGTACACGATAATTTGCACATCCACCCTAATTAAATAAAAACCACTCAATTATCAATCCCGCATTCCAAAACACAAGCACACAAGAAAACTTGCGTCCACAGACTGATCCGAGGCGATTGTGCGGCGCCGCTAAAAATACTTCCGCTGCACTTCCTTCGCGCGTATATATTTCTAGCGATGCCACGCGATAGAATCAAAGAAGCAAAAGAAAAACGAGCCCCGGAGATATGCAGTTGCGCGGTGCGAATCTGGTCTGATAAGTCGGCGCGACACTCGAGCTTATACAGTGTGTATACACATGCGCATAGCGTATCGCGATGCATATGTATGTATATATAGGAGATGAGATTGAGAGATAGTGGATGGCGTCGATACATAATTTATTGGAGGAGTGTGGCTGTGGAGAGTGTTTTATATTGCGATGCTAGAATTTGTACTATTTGTTAATTGGATAAGATATGACTCTAGTGATTTGGTATTTTTATTTTGGATTGATTGAATTAAGAGTATGAGAATTAGTAGTCGTAGGACAACAGATGAGACTTTGTATTTTCTTGTATAAACGTGAAGTAATGGAAATAAAAGAATAATACATTTTTTATAATTTATATATATTATTAAGAATTTATACATTTTATTTTATATACACTCAAAAGAAACTAATAGCAATATAGAGTCAACTCTTAATTGAATATTATGAATGAAGCTTTATTCATTAAGTTTACACTCTCTGAGACAAGTCATCTATTAAAAAGATTTAGAAGCCTTTAACAATATTTTTCAATTAGAAATAATAATAGTGTCTTCAAAGATATTCTCTAAATACCGCGATGCGAAATTCCGTGGCTTATTCAATGGATTTTCACTCTAAGAATGTTAAGGAATTTATTTTACACAAAGTTTTCTACAAGTTTTTATATAGCGTGTACATAACTTATTTAATAGTGAAGTCCAGCGGCAAAATAAGAAAAGCTGCAACCATTTTCGTCTTAGTAATTTCTCTTATTTAGGTTTTTCTTATGTAGTTCTTTGTGCTTTAACCATCAACAATTTATTAAGCAATTTTCCATAAAACGTTTCTGTACGTCCTTATAATTTAAAGCATGTAATTCTCTATACATTGGCGTGTTTAAAACTCGTACTTTTAAAGTAAACTCCTTTAATAATAACGTATTTCAAAAAGTTATAATGAGTTTTACTTGATGCACCGTGTGTAAACACATTTCAGAGTTTTATCCGAAATAATGTATGAGAATCTTATTACATTTACTTTCTTTTTTAAATTTTGTACATATGAAGCATATAAGTATAAAAACGAAAATAAAAAAAATTCAATCACCCATATATATAGGGTTACCGTCCCAACTTTTGACACCTTGTAAGATAGATGTATAATATATTGTTTTGATACCTAACTTATTTGTATGGATTCTGTTATTCAATAAAAACAAAGTTACTCTATTTTAAATATTTGACAGGGTTATATTAGGTTATACTTGCAATTAAATATAACTTTTCTTCCAAATCAACATTTGTATCTAGATTTTAGAGCAAAAATAAAGAAAAGAAAAAAATAAGAAAATAAAAATTATAACTGTATATTGAAAGTTAGTTGAAATAGGCCTAGGGCCGATAATCTAATAACTAAAGGTACATTTTCAAATCATTGCGTATAAAATTACATTTTCATACAGAATCTATAGTGTTTATTTAATGTTTAAATACAATAACAATTAAAATGTATGAAATGTTACTACTAGCAATATTTACTAAAATAAAGAAGGATGCTAAACAACTACGAACTTTTAATCCAGAGAATGTAAAATATTCATAGTTAAATTTTATCTCTAACTCCATGAATTAAATTTTTATTTTAATTAAGGATTAAAGTACATAGTGGATTTTTTGCGATGCTCATTTTTTAAGCTTGAATCTCAATTTAATGAAGATATTCATACTGTTAAAGTAGAGGTAAAAAGTTTATTCATCTAATTGTAGTAATCTCAGTAGATAAATATAGTGAGGGATTACGATATACTTACCTACTCTTTGTGGGGCAAAATCTTCCATTATTTCAACATCCTCCTTCTAAAATTAAAACCAAGTTTGCTACAAGTAGCAAGTCCATTCTAAAACCTATCATACCCTATAACGAGTTCTTCCACAACAAGCATCAATCGAGTTAGCGAAGTCACAGCAACCCACAGCTAAGAACTAAATAAAAACAGAAAAGCATCAAGCTCGTATACACGCAGAAGCTTTAGAAGCGAACGAACGCGTAACCACAATCGTTACATCGCATCGTATCGAGAAAAATATGACGAGCCCCGACGAATCCGAAATGCCGAGCACGAGCGACTTTTCAGCGCCTCCGCGTGTGTGCACGCACACAAACGTCAAGCACACACCTACAAAAGTAACAACCGTTCCGACCTTGGCTGGCACTTTTTCTGGTTTCACCGGCGGCGGCGGGCGGTCGCAAATTCCCGAGGTACACAATGAGCTGCAGCCATGCGCGGGGCGACTGTTACGTCGTTGTCGTCGCCGGCGTCGCGGCGCGCCGAAGAGAAAGAGAAAGAGTGCGAAAAAATTAAGGTCAGGCACTGAGTAAGGAGGATTCTGTATGCCAGAGAGAAGAGTTTTTTTCGAGCTGAACTTTTCTGCGCTTCGTATAGCTGATGTTGGCTTGTGAACGTTGAGGGATATGTATGTCGACAAAGTATATAAATGTTTCAGGTTTATATATATTTTACATGGTTCTTAAAATATATGTGGAAACTTATATATTAAAGATATGGTGTTGTTGAATTATAAAGGATTCTAATATATGTAAAATATAACTTAGACCCTTTTCAGCCTATATAAAAACGATCTCAATTTATTGCTATTTTAAATTCAGAAAAAAGGATTCAAATTTATGGTACTTTCAAAGATAGGCGGATTTTATACCGACCTAAGGAGGAACCCTTTTTGGCTCATAAATAAAGGAGTGGATAAATTCTGATGCAAATTCTTCATGAAATCGGATTAGGTAGGTAGAGGTCCTATGGTACACCTTAGTACATCCTTCACACAATACAGAATTCAATATAGTGAGTAAAAGTGGATATAACATTTTTATGTTCATTCAAGTAAAAACAGAAGAAACAGAATGTTATGTTCTTTATATTGTCTGTACTAAGTAAAATATAGGCCAAGTAGGCGTAGTATCTTTCAATCCAATTCAAGTTAAACTACGTAAATTACCTTTATCAATAAAAAGAAGTACATTCTCATTTCAACAAAAAAAATTATAGAAACGTGACATAGTATCGAAGAACGATGAAATTTCAGATGCATTTCGGATGCATGTAACTTCGGCGACACGCAGTCGTCAGGCCCAGACCACTCGATCATCCTTAACTCTATGGCATTCCGATTTAGATGCGCGGCCTAATAGCCGAAGGTACACACGGCCAAGTGATTGATCGACCAATTCGTTTCTCTGATTTCTCCCGGGCACTGTGACGCTTTCCTTATCACCCGGCGCGCATGACCTCTCTAACTTATTATACCCTCGGGCTGGTGTTTTAAACGAAATACGATCGCGTACAGCAATAGACGAAAGAGTTATGCCACAAAATGGCAAGCCATTCTATTTGCACATAAAAATGGTTGGATTGGTTTACTTTTTTTGTAATATTTTGTAAGAATTATTGTGTGTTGGAAAGCTGCAGGTGCATCCATCCTAAATATTGCTTTATCACCGTCAAAAATTTTAGTTCGATTTATTCAGAAAAGTATGTAGTCATCATGTGATCATCATTAGCGCATTGAAAAGATCTATCATAAATGTAAATATTATTCTATCACTGTCAAAAATACTGCTCAGTTCCATCGCATAAATGCGTATAGTCACGTATACCATTAGCGCATCCTTACGACTTGGAAAGTTCTTGAAACGAAAGTCGCTAAAACCACGTCCAAATTTGCGCATAAATGTCGCACATCGCGCATGCAAATTCCGAAGTCACACAAGGAGAAAACCCACACGCACTTTTTACACCCGACCTTAACCTCAAAGCAGCGCCGCGAAACCACAAGAATAAGGGGGCCGCAGGATATGCATATGCGTCAGAAGAAATGCGTCTATATATACAATACACCTCGACAATCGTCTGACTCAACAACCTCGCGATGCAGTCACGATGACGTCAACCTACGAGTCGTGTCGCGTCTCGTTGCCAGGAAGCCCTTTAGACCCTTTCGCTGCATGGTTCTTTTCTCTTTCACGCATGCACGCTGAAATCACGCGAATCGAGGCGTGCGTGCGCATCGCGCAGTAGCTCGTGAGAACATTTCATGATTCGCATGGCGGCAGACTACTTCGAGGAGTTCGCATTTTTTGCATATCTTTGAGGGACGACCTTGCACCTTCACCTCGCCGGCTTGAGAGTAATTAAGGTTTCTCACCTACGCCACCACTGCTGTTGTTACGCGAGGATGAAAGCATGCTTTTTCAAGTGTGGAGGTGAGGAGATAGGAGATAGTGATGACCCTATTGAAAATGAACCCGTGCGGAATTCACGTAGCTTCTAGTAGATTTCACGTGAATTTAAATCCAGGACTTGAAGACACGTGAACTTTTCTACTGGAAATGATTTGATTTTTAAATACTTACTTGTAATTGAATAAGGGATTAAGCCAGTTTGAAACTTTTTTGAAATTGATTTCTTTTTATTACTTTAAATTATAACGAAAGAATTTTTTTACGAACTTATAGAGCACTGCTAGAAGCACGTCAGCGCGACAAATGATGCTTGTAGGTCTACCAGATTCTCAAAAAAGGGGAAAATGAACTACAAATGCGAAACATGAACTCTTACTATAAAAGCGAAGAAGATAAGTTTAGAATATGAAAAATGATCAGAAAAGCAGTGAATATAGTAAATTGTATAATGATAAAATAGAAGAACTGTGTAATTCAATTAATATTTCCAGGGTAATTAAATCATACAAACTAAGATGAACAGAACATGTAGCTAGCATGGGAAAGGTATGAAGATAATATTAAATTGGATTTAATACAAATAGGGCACAAAATCAAACATATTATGGGTAGAATTAGCGCAAAATAGATAAGAATGGGATTTTCTTCTGTTGACAAGGGTATGAACTCTCGGTCAATTTGAATATATCATTGAAAACATTTAGAATGTGCCTTTAAATAGAATTTCATACACAATCATGTTGATCATAAACTTGTTAGCTGGTATTTTATTAAGACCGTATTCAAATAATACACATTCTAATTTTACGATATCTCTTTTCTCATATTTTCATAAAATTTGACGTAGCATAGAGACGATTGGATATAAACATTATTTTCCTCGAGAACTCTCAAAGCAAGAAAAAACAGAGAGCCTTTAAATTGGAAGTATTTATTTCAAACATTAACATCCTACATTGTACGAGTCTGACAGAAAACATTAAAAGAGCAAAACACAGGGAACAAGAAGGTATAACGCGAAAAACTGAGCAAAGAAGAGAGAGCGAGTGAATGAAAGGCAAAGTTAGGAAGCAAAAAAAGGAAGAGGAGCACAGCAAAATAAGGGAAAGTAAGAGAATCGCAGGGAAGAACGACGAAGAGAGGCAAAAGAACGTGAGAGAAATTTACAAAGGCTCCAAAACAGAGCGAGAGAGAGAGAGAGCCAGGAGAAGGCAACGAGGCAGGAGAGCAGATAAAGTACGAGGACAAAGAGAATACAAAAGACAAGAACAGGGTGGGGTGTAAAAAAGGTGAAAAGGAGAGAAAGAGATGATGTGATAGAAGATAAAGGGATTCACGAGAGGAGGTGAAGAAGGGACACGCCGTCAATTCACGTTTATTTCGCCTTTTGACGCGCTGCGAGAGTTAGAGAGGGCTAAGTCGTCATCGTCGTTGGAGTAGGAGGAAGAGTATAGGACGTCTAGCCCTAAACGTAAACACGCGCGAAAAAGCAGCAATTCAGCTGATTACTTTGTATACTTAGACCCCGACCGTCGACAGGCCGGCCAGACTGCATGCTTGCTTGCTCGCTCGCTGCTCCTGGGGAGCGTCTGAATGGGCGAGTTTCTACGCGTCAATGGCGTTGCCATATACTGCGTTGCAATTTTTTTCCTGCTTTTTCTCTCTGCCAGTATTTCTACGCCCACCCTTATCGCGTATTTTCTGATTCTGGTGGTACTATACGAGCTTTCGAGGCATTAATATTGATTTTTCAGGCAAAACGTAATGAATATGGAAAAAGGATTAGTTTTCTAACAGAAAGGCCATTACATGCCAACTTTATTTCTACAGCATATTAAAAACTTACATTGTTTAAGGTACTATTAAAATCTTTAATTAGCAATGTGTGTATTCGAACATAGATGGAGAATTCAATTCAATTAACTGCACATCTGATTATTTAGTGACGTTCAAAATATGCGTCAGACTCATAATTAACCTTGGGATATTAGAAAAAGGCTTGCACTTCCGGATTCGTTTTGATCGACCCTCATGTAAATATCGCTGGCATTGTGTTTCTGCAATACGAGGTGACAGTATATTAAGCACGGGAACACTTCCTTTCCTTATTTAGTTGATTCATTCAAGTGTACACTGCAATCTATAAAAGGATCGAATTTACTACACCTATCATTCGGTTAATATTTACAAAAAGAGCTGGGAGATCATGTACAGTATAAATTGAAAATAATTTTGTCTTTCATATCACCATACGATTAAAGCGTATGAAGATTATTATAATTCATGGTTTGGGTTCGTGAATAGAAGGTTCGTTTTCAGACTTACTCAGCTGTTAATGGATATCTATTATTTGCAGTTTGGAGAGTGTTAACGTAATGGATCGTTATGCTGGTCACATCTTACCCTCCTGGTTTATCTTTTCTCCTGACTGCTTCATGAAGTTTGCACAGGGAAAGTTCTGTAACAACTGCGTATGGCTACAACAGTATATTATTCATTCGAAGAAATGGACCCTTGAACCACAAAGAATAATCTTGAATAAATTGATAACCAAATCCGATTCTATTCTTTTTTACACGTTTTTCTGCAAAGTTTTTGCTTGCAGATGTGTCTGTTACATTTTTGTAAACAAATACGCAGTAAAAAAATAAGCAATCAGACAAATCTGCAAGGTATAAAAGCTCTGCAGAAAACCATAAGGGCAAGATGGTTCTACTTAAATAAGCAAGATTCCTCTTGAATCAACAGGAATAATTTTCTTAGTTCAACAAACGATTTCTCTGAATGTTGTTAAGATCACATATATTATTAAAAGTACAAATATTTTAATTATTGATCAGTATAAATGCCGATAGTAGCAAAGAAAAACAAAAATAGAAACTGAAAACATTTTTACATGGTGGCGATGTTTTCGAAATTTAATGCTCATTGCGTGTCAAAGAGTTTGGTTCAGCTTACAAATTAAAAGCGAACGTTACACCTCTCCACCCCTCCAAAGCTTCCAGCAACGTTGAACCCACATCAGCGCTTTGTTACCTCTTAACGAACCAAATGAAATCCCCGCGCGCTCACTCCCGTCCGTCACTCTCATCACTCGCATTACATCAGCCCTTCAAAACGAATTTCTCTTTAACATACGTACATCCACCATCGCCAGCGATATTTCAAGTTCGCGAGGGACTATAATACTGCGCAAGCTGAAAACGTCTGTCTGTCTGCTCGCGTCTGCCTTCCACTTGTCCGCGCCCCACGTGCACGCCATGTAGCTCGTCTCTTCCTCTATTGCGCACAGCCTGAAACGCACTTTATCGACCTCCAGTTTTGTTATACGCGAGCAGACGCGCTCACGAATACGCAGTCAGAGCTTTTCGTCTCTTTTCTTCTTTCCTGAGACGACGAGGACGACTTTGCGTGGGATTTTTTTGTTCGCGTAAATTATGTATAAGGGTTTAAATTGCTTCCCGTCAGCGTTTTTCTTCTTTTTTTTGTCGTTATTTACCTCTTGGCTGGTTTTGTATATATATATTTCTTTTTGTTCGATAGCTTTCCATTCAAAGGCTGCGTTCGCCTCTGGCTTTTAGAGAGAGGAGTTTCCCGATATTGTTGCGGGGCTGGGAGTGACTGTGTTTAAAGAGATTCTCTCGCTATTTTTTTTTAATTGCTGAGGCGAGGTTTGACTGTTGGACTGCTTCGAGCTTCCCTATTTTTCAAGGATGATATGATTATTTCCATTTCAAAGGTTGAATCTTGAGAGATTTTTTCATTAAAGTTCGAGTTTTCACTATCTGTGTTTTTAAATTAATTGGTTTGTTGTTAAAACTTGCTTAAGAGTTTTAAAGAAGATGTATTTATGAAGGATTAGATTGGATATGCATATTACAAAATGTGTCATAATATCTTTTTATCGTTAAAAAAGCTTTTTTTTACAAAAACTATGTTGTAAACATCATAAAGTTGCTCTCCGCTATAAAGATACTATAGATCTTTACTATTAAAAATAAATGTGTTTTAATAGAATTTAGAAATTCCTTCTCTTATGTATTTTCCGTTCACTTTCTAAGAAGAAACATTTGGCTCGCGTTGACGCATAGTATGCGTCATCGTGAAAACACTTCACTTTCTGCCTAAACACAAATCACTTAGTCGGTCGCCTCAAAATAATTATATTTCTCTCCCATCACAACAAATATTAATTAAGTTGTCTAATTTTAATTCGCATTAATCATTATTATTGAATACATGTTTATGCATTACTTCACATAAACTTACAGTCAATAAAAATTTTCTGGGAGAACTATTTAGCAAGAATCATATCATATGCTTAAACAGATATGATATAGAACTTTCTTCTCGCTTTTCAGTTCGCAGCACGATGGATTAAATTCAATTTACATTATCCCCAAAAGCAATTCAGTGGAACTACTTGAAAGTATGTGCATGCATAACTTGAATATCGTTCCAATATTTGATTATGACCATATTCTGGTAACAACAAATATGATTTCTGGAATATACGAAATTGTAACTCGACGTCTTACCTTTTCTATTTTCTGGTCCACTGAAGATTTTTTACATTTTGTAGTTTCATTTCAAAAATTAAATTTGTTTATCGATGTTCGCTACAATTCTCATTGATTCATTCACAGGTTTTTATTGATATTATTCTATTATACATATAATAGAAATACGTTGCAGACAGTTGTTTAAATTTAAATCTTTGATGAATAATAAAATTTAACGTACAAACATTTTTTTAGTTTAGCAAAAACAAAATAAACGTATTTGATTGAATAACCCGAAATTAATTTGAGGTAATTTATAAATAATTTTCGAATTATTTTTTAATCTTTCGCTCGATGACTGTACAATAATTTTCTATGTAGTGTTTTAGATAGATCGCATTGCTGATACAGTAGAAGTCTGAAGACGTACTGATGAAGAACGGGCACTGTAAAATGCAGAGAATTAGCTAATGATAAAGATACTTTTTTTGTAATTGGTCTCAGCATTTTACTGTGCCCGGACTTTTACTGTACTGTAATTTTCGAGAAGTCTGTATGTCCACGAAACTGTCATACTTAATACGTCATGTTATCGTGCTATATATGTACATTAGATACAATTTTCCATTGTCGCCAATGTTTTTAACATGTTTGAGTTATACGTTAAATGAATAAAACTTAATCAATCAGAATGAAAAATGCCTTCAAGTGCAGTTTAAAATAGCATGCACGTATATTAGTAAAATGTTATCGTTTTCTTAACTTTCAACGAATTGAAGAAACTGTATATTCTAATTATTGAATCCATTGCAGCAGGGTGTACGAGCACGTGTGTGTGTGTCTGCGCATATGCAAGCATCGACTTTAAAACAGACCCCGGCGTCGATGGCGCGCCGCCGGTCGTCCGCGTGGGTGTGGCTCTGCAACGCCGCCACCGACGCCGGTCTACTGTTAGAAAATTCGCTCGCTCGCTTTATTTTTTTCGCAATTTCGCACAAAACCATTATAACGCGCTTTTCGCGTGCCTCTCGGCGGCGGCTGTTTCGCGCTTTCAGAGATGCACTTCTGAGAGATTGCGAAACTGTAGTAACTTTATGTAGTGGGATGGAGAAAGAGAATGAATGCTTTTCAGGAGAAGATAGGTTTTATTTCGTGCAGGAAAGCGCCTTGGAAAAGATATTTTTTTAAGTGTTTTTTATTTTTGGGCGTCAGCGCAACGATTTTTTTTCGGTAAATAGAGATCGATATGTGGGATGACCTTTTTTGGTAGTGTCAATAAAGGTGGGGTATCAAGGGGTGTTTGTTTCTTGCGGCGAGTTGGAGTGTTTGTGTTGGTGTTATTGAGAAAGCTAATTTATCAAACAAGATACCTACATTTTGGTTTTATGATGTCTACGTTTACCAAAATGTTTTAATATTTAGTATATTCAAAGACTTGTATCGGTCATTGATAATAAATATTGATAGTCAATTTATTAATTGAGCTTATTATTTTTTCATAAACATATATTTCAGATTGTAAACCATAAGATGACTTATATATTTTATTTTAATTTTTATAATCAAATTTTATTATTATTTTGTAATAAATTTGACTGATACCTTTAGGAGATTTAAAAAAATCTTGCAACTAGGTATGTGCCCCACACGTGTTTTAAAATGAAATAAAAAAAGAATTGGAATTGTATTTTTTATTAGTATATTATTATCTACTTGTACTATTTTAAATGATCTATGATTTTTACAATGAGAATGATAAAATTGATTTATAAAGCAACCAGACGCTAAACATAAAGCATGATGATGTATAAGCCAGAACTAAAAATCAAACGTGTTTTATCATGCGAAAAACTGTAATCTATTTTATTTCTTTAGTTCTAAATTGAAATGATTTTATTTACTTGCATAAGACATCCTTTAATTCGACTTTGTTATAAAATGTTCCATGTCGCCTGTATCTTATGACAGCAACTGAATCTTGTTAGTTTATTGTAAATATACCGTACTCACAGTTCTACTACTCGTTCATTGGTTTTAAAGCGCATTTCGTATTTGTATTCAAAGTAAAGTAGATCGTTACTATAAAAGGAATTATATATTAAAGATCAATATATGTACTGCTAAAAATATCTCGGTGCTTACATAACATACATATTTTGAAAAATCACCGAAATTATATTGCATATAGCCTATCTGTTTTTATGTAAAACAGTTTTTTATTCATTTCAATCATGTTTAAGCAAATTTACATTTTTTAAACTATTTTATATTTTGAACTATATTTAAATGATTTTTCAGTATTAGGAGATATATTTTTGCTGCTAACCGTATAATTCTATGAAAAAAATGTATTCCAGAACATAGAACCATGATTCAAATCAAGATAAAACATCCGCATACACGTCTCATCCAAATTCCACACGAGGAAAGTTCACTCAAGCCTTCCCCCGCACCTTTCCCCCAAAAAACTTTTCCCCCCTCGCGCAATCTACATAAACACAACCCAAAATCCTCCCATCTCCAGCTCTCCAAAATCTCGACTTAAATCCTATCATAACACACAACGCTTGGCCATCCCCCTCCACATACACTTTTGCTTTTACTTATCGCTATCTCACGGCTAGAGAAGCGTGCGCAGAGCAGCGTAATATACTTTTATCGGTGTGCACAGAACAAAGTAGCCATGCGCGAGCGAGCCTACGAAAACGGAAAAAGAGAGACGACCACTCATTTCCGGCTTGGGTACGAGTCGTCGCGCAGCGCCGATAAGATTATATGTGCCTATACTGCACTACTCATTTTTTTTTAGTTTTGTTCGGCGGTGGCTGTTTGAACGCTCTTTGTTTTTTTCTTGGTAGCTTGAGAGCATTCGAGTGGTGTTTTAATCTCTTATGTAAAGTGTTGTAAATGTAGAGCTGAACGATTTGATCTGCACCTACGTTTCTATGGTGTTGGGGCTTATTCGAAATGGATTTATTGTGGATTGAGGTTGATTTATTGGTCTGTTAATTTATAAAAACTATTTTATAATATTTTATTTTTGTTTTATTTTATTTTATTTTATTTAATACAATGATTGAAACCGCTTTTAAAATCACATTAATGGTGTAGTTATAAGAAAACGAGAATATTTTTTTCTATTAATCAGTAAAAGAAACAAATAAAAATTTGAAAATTAGGTTCATTTGAATGATATAAGTTTTGAGACTTGAATTTATGAGGAATTCTACGAAATATCGGCCGTTATGTGGTTCGAAAACTGACGAAAAATAGATCTTTCTTATTGTAAAGGACCTAAAATATAGCATTTTTTGCACCCTTATACAGGTGCCTATAATAATTGTTAAATCAATGACGACCGTTTTGAGTTCATAATGTCCATATTAAATTCCCTTAAGATAACTTGATGTACAAGTGTTACAAAATCTTTTTCGCATGATTGAAATTTTTCTCAAACATTTTAAGATGTATACCATAAGAAAATCAAGTTGCAGAGGCATGTCTCATCATTTATTTCTTCACTTTTCGAACCATTTATCGGTCAATTTTTTGTAGAATTCCTCTTATGTAACTTAAAATATGATATTTTTTGACCATGAATAATTTAGAGTAGTTATTTGCTAAATTGCAGAGTACGTTATTGGTAGAGTCCTTGCATAAAATTTTTTTCTGAAACGGTATCTATGATTTAGATAGATATAAACCTAAACCGTTATCTTACATTTTAGGAATTTTTAAAATCAATTGAAATCCAGAAAATGTTACAGCGCATTAAAACATGAAAGCAATATATGTTATAAGCGCTGAAGCTTCATCTATAGATGAATTGAAAAAATTCGATTTTTTATCGATAATATTAATATTTGATTAATAACCTGATGAAAATAGCTAATTTATTATCAAATACCATACGTTAATTATTTTACATCGAGTATATTATTGGTTAAATAACTTTGTATAATCAATTGTTTGACAATCTAAAGTGTATTTATTAGTCTAGACTAGATGCATTAAAATTAATTTAAATCTCGCACTAGGTAAATATGTAATTTAGAGATTAACAGTTACAATTAGATACGTATTTTCAAAGCAAATCTGCATATGACATATTTATTTAATTGCAATTGATTGATTCAAATTAATAGATATAGACGTGTACACAACAAATATCTGTAATTAGGAAAAGCGTTATTTACATTAACAATGTTTATAAGTAAAATTGTTTCATATTGCAAATTTTTGTTTTTCACAGAAAAAGTGTTTAAATCAATTTGTTAATTCTTTTACATAAATCATCCATATTAAAACTAAAAGAATATGCTAAATATTTTTATTTAAAAATTAAAAAAATAATATCATTTTTTTTCTTTATGAATATTAAATAAATAAGAAATTGTGTACATAAGTCAGATGACACAGAATATTCTTCCGGGAGCTTTTCTATTTCTGCTCTACGATCCGAGAGAGGTGGCTTCGGAGAAGAATTTTATTTTAAGCTGCAAAAATGACCGAGCGTGGAAATCGCAATTTCTTTGCCAACAAATTGAATGCTCCCTCGCCTAGTGGTTAATTCAGTGAGATAATTTTGCGGCGGAGTGTATAAGTGCTGAGTAAACAACAATGGCACATAAGTATTCTTACTTTATTTTAGATAGTAAATTACTTTTTTTATATATTACGAGTAAACTAGATAAATAATGTAGGTCAGTATTGTTGGCACGATCTAAAGAAATAAAATAAAATAGAATCATCTTAAAAAAATCCTTGATTATTTATGAAGAAAAATGTCGACTTTTGAAAAAAAATGAATAAGAAAAAGCATAATTTATTTTTAATACTTTAATGTAAAATTATATTTATTTATTTATAATTTAATAAATATATTTTTCTCGTATTTCCTTTTAATTTTGAATAACAACTATTTATATTTTATTATACATACCTACAATGATTCACGTGTTGCATTTAAAGAAACATGAATAAATATATTCTACCTACACACCTGAAATAAACATGTTATTTAGTTCACGAAAATGATTCAAGTCACTAAATCGAGATGTACTATAAAAACTCTAGAAAAGGCGAAATTAAACTATCTGAAAAATACTCAGACAACAAAAAGTACTACTTGACAACGAAGCTCTACTTAAAATTAAAAAACCGCTTGTAATATTTTTAAGCGGTGATGGAAAACGCAATTGAATTTACGAATTTTCCACCTTTCACCCGAACGAACGACGTTTACGGCCATCGTTCGTAATACGGTTACAGCCGCGACACGGTGATAATTTTTTTGCGCTGCACTCCCTCGTAATAGACCCGTGAAGGGCGCGCTCGAGCGTGTATATAAACAAGCCTTTGCTGTGCGATTTGCAGCGTCTCGCCGTTTAAGGATGCATTAGTCAAATGAACAAGTAAACAATGATAAGATGAAATCGATTTAATGTATACTAAGAAAATAACGTGACTCTTTCCTATTTGTTATGTATTTTAAATACTATTCTATCTAAATGCATCCATAGAGACATGACTTTTCTATTATTCTTTTATTTGTAAATTGTACACAAAAGTGATACCAAACAATTTTTCAAGTCAATATTTGGTGTGAAGGAATATTTAAAAAAAGAAATATACTGTCAAGCTTAATATAACCCGATTACAAAAAGTTGTGAAATATAAAAGAACTACTCCATTATACATAATGTAAAAACTTTTTCTATATGTGTGATCTAAATAATACACAATAGTTAAATCAATACTAAAGAGATTTTTTACATTAGTGTATTCATGAAAAATGATACACGCTGCGATAGCCATTTTGAATTTGTGACTCAATCACAAGGAACCAGCAATGTTGAAAGTTATAAATTTTCAATTTTTATAAATTATGCAAACGATTAATTGTCACAAAAGAGGCATATCGAGTGTATGTTGATATTTTTTATAGTACAAAGAATTTTCAAAATGTATTGAATTACTATAAACTAAAAGATTTCAATGGCTTATTTAATTAAATTATTTTTACTCTTCAACTTTTAACTGACTAATTTTAGAGACCGTGCAAGGCGTTATTACTTGTTTAACGTTTTTTCTGGCAAAATTACTTCATGAGTATTTTAAAATTTATTAAGAGAAATTATTTAATTCACTGCTCACAATTCACTGAGTTTTTAAAATCAAAGTTTAAGAATGAATTTTTATAATAAATAGCCACGCAAGTACATGAAAATAATATTTTAGTTATAATATTGAGCTTAATCGATTGATATTTGGACTTGAATTTAATATTTTGAGATTCTGCTCGTCCAGTTTAAGTTAACACATGTAAAAATAAAGATTATTAGAAAGTTCCACACCAACAAGCAAGTGCACATCGACATTGAAACTTTGATTCCGGGAATTTAGTGAATTTCAATGAACTGAATTTAATAATACTCATAAGATAAATTTAATATGCATATATACATCATGCAATATCATATTTTAAGTAAAAATGAAATAATTTTAGTGATACTCTAAACATTTATGTCTATTATTAAGATTGAACACCAATCTTGCCCTTCCAACGTAGCTATGTATTGATTTTTGAATACCCTACGCAATCCAGGTTAATTCAATAAAACCCAAAAAAAATAAAGTCCTCGTACGGCATAGATTCCGATAAATCTCACTCTACCGTAAAGCCTTGAATCCAAGCAAAGCATAACAAAAATGACTCTCCGACCACGCGACATCGCGGCTCTTCCCTCCTTCCAATCTCCACTTCCGAGAATCCCACATCGAACACCCACAGCACACATTCGATCCAGTGCAAAATGCGCATCGCAATTATCGATGAAATACAGCACACTTTTCACGCGAGACTGAATCCACCCGGTGAAAACGTCAGTTTGTTGCTGGCGCTGTGTACTGGCGACATAGGTACCCACGGCACGACGCCGCCGCGCGCCTGGGTAATGGCATTAGGGAGTTTCCTACGGTTTCTGAGCCGCCTAGATACTCCGCCTGCCCCGCGCGATAGACCACGTCTTAAATAGACCGGAAGGACTTCCCAGTTTTCGAAGCGAGCGCCACGCGATGTTGGCGTGTGGACGATTGAATAGGAGGCCCGCGAGTTTCTTTTTGCGATCTGCTTTTCTAGCCAAGGTTGCGACTGCGACGCTTTGAATGTAATGCTACAGCGGCGCTGGGTATGATCGTTATTGAATTGGATTTGCCGAGTGGCTAAGGAGACTTTTACTCTTGAGACATAGTGAAAATATTGAATTAATTTTGATGTTGAGTGAAATTCGCTGGAGGCTCTCGCTGTTGTGCTCTATTTTTCACTCGACTTCAGCTCATACATCTATTCATTAATTGCATTTTTATCGTTAGTTCAGCTTGTATTATTTATGAATTGAAAAAAGTAAAAGTGAAACACTAATCATAGATATAAAACTTGAGAAAAGATAGTTTCGATTGTGTAGCTGAATGGTTTAATAACAAAAAGTAATCTTGTGCGATAATTTATTTCGACACACGTTAATATGTTTTGTGTAGAGTATAATTTCGCGATTGCCTTGATGAGTCACGATTTGATGAAACACAGTTTATTACATTACTTCATTAAATTATTTTATTGCAATAATATAAATACATATATATTAACACATTGTTTTATTAAATTTTGTCTCATCAAGATAATCTTAAAGTGATCCTTAAACACAAAAATAATCTTGTATTATTATGTCAAAAGTCAATATAAGAATTAAGTTACTGCAAATTACATACTGCTATAATACTTTTAATATTTTAATTAGTTTGAAAGGTCTTATCTTTGAATTTTATCTTAATGATATAAGAAGGATAAGTGATTCAATTATCATGAATGGTTATATATATATATATATATATATATATATATATATATATATATATATATATATATATATAAATGCATTAATATTATCAACACCGCAACAGTCAAAGTGTAAATGTTCAAAAATTTCCGTCTAATTGAATTGAAACTGCAAATCGTATTACTATAATTCTGTTTAATTTTGAACTATAGCAAAGAAGACGAAAAATAAACGCGTTCGATGTCTCTTTTCTATTGTTCGATTTCTATTGTATCGCGCGCGGCAGGTACACGTGCAACCTATCGATCATTTTCTCGCGTTACAAAATAACCTACCAATGTTTACCCTACGATTATTCCGGACATTCGTATTTACAATGTCAAACATGGCACGCAAAAGGAGTACAATCGTCGCTCGTCTCTCCCTCTCGTGGCTTTTTTGTTCGCGAAAGAGGAAAAAAAATAATATCGGTTCACTTAACGGTAATGCAAACATTTCCCGCGATTCTGGCAACCGTTCAAATTCAGATTCGAGCAGCCACGTACCATAGAGTGGAGATTGCACAGTGACGTGCTAAGAATAAGGGTATATAAAATATACCAACCGATCAATGATTTGCTTCTCATTTTTCGGAGGGTTTTATTTGGTTGCGTCAAATTATTCAGTGGAATGATGACCAACATTGCCAAGGAAATATGCAGAAAATTCTTTAATAATTTTAAAATTATAATTTTCAGTTCTATAAAGTTTCGTCTGATTATTTTAAATGTGGAAATCTTAATACCCAAGTAATCATCAATTGACTGAAAAATATCATTGATAGCAATATGGTAATTTAGGTTTACTAGATTGTAATAATGTAGTCTTAATCTGGAAAGCAGCAGATTATAAAAAAATTAAATGGTCTTCAAAATTTCTGTTAATTTACTGTAACATTAGCGACGTTTGTGTAATTTAATGGACCAAATACTAATAATCCTTTTTAAAGCAAAAGAATGATTATTTTACATAACTCTGAAAACTGGTATTATATGTAAAATAGTAACAATTACATAAAATAATTATTATTTTTCCTTGAAAAGAGTTACTGATTATTAGGCCATTGAATGACCAAAACTTATTTAATTTTATAATAAATTAACTAGGTTCCGAAGACCATTTGAATTTTTATCATTTCAACAATTACCAGCACCATAAGAAGCTCCCAAACATAGAAGCCCTAAGACCTATACACGAAGATATAAGTCACACTGCAAAGAAAACTTTCGTAACTTTAACAAATCTTCAAAAACCTATTGTGTCAAAATACTTCTTGTATCCTAAGAGCTCCAAACGCCATTGTTCCCAATAGCCACATTCAAAAAAGCAAAACCACCAAAATCAGGAAGAAACACGAGTGACGAGTCAGCGAGGTCGAACCATGCTCAAACCCATATTTCTCTCTTTCCCCAGATAAAGAGAAAGATTGGAAATCTCAAAGCCGTGACGTAAAGGCCGCTCGAGCACTTTAATTTCATCCCATCTCTCTCGTGTGGGCACCTTATTCTCTTGAACACCAGCACGCCACAACCGCCGTTGGCTCTCTCGCTCCGTCCAAAGCCGTGCGCA
This sequence comes from Gastracanthus pulcherrimus, assembly GCA_949152435.1. Classification (NCBI taxonomy): domain Eukaryota; kingdom Metazoa; phylum Arthropoda; class Insecta; order Hymenoptera; family Pteromalidae; genus Gastracanthus; species Gastracanthus pulcherrimus. Next base: position 136,246,073 of record OX424576.1, on the reverse strand, counting down.
AATTTAGAAGCGTGTGTCCGCCGCATATACATAGTATAGTCTCCTCTCCTCTTTTCTATCTTCTCTCTCTCTCTTTCTCTCTCTCTCTCTCTCTCTCTCTCTCTCTCTCTCTCTCGCGTGTGCCCGCATTCTTCTCCAAAGACAGAACGAGAGAGTAAGAGGGATAGAGCACTTGCACAGCAGCAGCACATGCTTTCGCGCGTATAATCGCGCATTCCCGTGAGCCGACTCACGCTTTATCTTCTGAATTGGCCGATGTCTTTGTCGTGCTTCTGATGATTCCTTCGTTTTGCTGGTTTTGCTTTTCTTAGATTGATCCTCAGTGATTTATTGATAGGTTTGGACTGCGAAATTGTGGGTTATGAATTGGGAGGTCTGGAATTTTGGATCGGCAGAGGAGATCATTCTTTTTTCTGTTAGTGGTTGCTGGTCACGTCGTGGACAAGCTATTGGCGTAGCAAATTGCAATTAGTAGTCTGTAAGTGAATGTTCGGCAGTTCCAGAGGTGACGAGAATGCGAGTGTAATCGCGCCGTGAGGAAAATGTGGTACAAGGATGTTTATTTATCAATGGCGTGGTTGTAACTTTATATTTTAACGAAATTTAAGAGTCGATTAGTTGCTCTTTTGTATGTGAAAAAAAGGTTTGACCACGTGAAAACGATGTTGAGTGAGATTTTTCGATTTTGCAAGTTAAGGAAATCGAACTTCCAATCGCCACATTCAAATCTAGATTATCTAGAATGTGACATTGGTTCAGTATAAGACCATGCACTAACAACATAGTTATTGTGGTTAATCATATCGTAATGAATCTTAATCTTAACATTGATAGAATTTGGTAGTATTACAAAATATATCGAATTATTATGTACTTGAATAAAATAAGACCTTGATAACCCTTAATAATGATAAAATATATTTAATATTCTCTAAAATCAAAATATATGATAAATGTTTATTTTTACCTTATTTTTAGATAAAAGTACATTATAACAATATAATCTTTAATTTTATGGTGATTAGATTCGTTAATGTCCTTCAAACTTTCTGTTAACATTGTATTGATATGTCAATAATGTCTGTCCTTTAGTACTATACATATTATTGAATCAGATATGTTATAAAAATGAAGATAGGGACTTGTGTATCGGTATGTTGATCATGCTTTGTAAACGTGAATCTGCACTTTCATTAAAGGTGTTTCCAATTGATACTCTTAAGTTAACACCTTGTTAATCATTATTAAAAATATACTTTCAGATCTCCATGTAAGATCTACATGTTGTTGTTGAAATAAAATTTTTAATTTTTAGGAATTTTACTCTCGTACATCGCAAAATACTATAAACATTATGACTTTTTAGAATACCAATACTGCCACACCTCTAAAACACTTTCAATCTTCAGTCTGTGAGAAATGCTTAGGACGATTAAATGACGATGATGATATTGATGACTCATTCGTTTGACTAGGCTTTAGTTACCAAGACATTCAGAATTTCTCTTTCCATAAGAATACGATGAAAACAGAGTACAAACCAATACAACAATTTAAGCATTCATAAAAATTCTTTAAATTAAAATATCAAAATTTAAATACAATGAATGCAAGGTGTCATATATATTTCGAATGAATAAGCCCTTTGTGCCAAAAAAGCTACATTCGGCATTATGTCTTTTGAGAACATATTTACATATGACTCACCGCGTGAAACTAGGAAGTAGCAACAACTTTTCTATAGAAATTAATATATACATTGACTTTATAAGTGAATCGGAGACTAGTCACATTATAAATAAAAAATCAACTATGAGTCATCGATTTTTTACAATTTAAAAGATATATCTTTATCACTTTTTGAGAAACCTGCTTTTGTCAGCAGAAAATGTGTCATCAATATCATTTTTTAGTGCACCAAGCTGTTTTATAACAGACATTTTTTGGAGTTTACTATATTTTCCCAACCATTGCTTTATGAGAAATGTCTTTTATTACAGTTACCTCTTTTAATATTATTTGATCATGATATATATTTCAAGTAATTAAGTTTAATTCTTTCATTTATCTATGCATAGAAGCCAACAAACTACTTCGTAAGACTCTTACTTTTCTTCCACACTCATTATTCACTGCTGAAAAGGTATACTTTCATGATTTTTTGAAAACCGATAATAAAACGTTTTATCGTTTCATATCATTATTTAATAGAACAATTTGGTACAGAAAATACAGATCGATATCACCATTTGGTATAGCAAAATATTTTATAGCCCTATTGAAAATCTTCAAGTCGATTTCCAGCTGGACATTCATCTGAAATTTTACTTCGATTCCCGCTGGAATACAGTCAAGTCCAGATAGATTTGGCTTGAATTCCAGAATGATTCCAGCTGGAAATTTAGCTATATCACCTGATGGATTATCTAACGATCATTTTTTAATATCAAAATCCAGTTAGAAACGAGACTCTAGATTTTCCGCTTAAGTCTTCATCAGGAAATAGACATTTATTGGAACTTTTACAGCTTTTCAACAATTCATTTATTCGACATGTTTGATGCCTATTTCTAGAACCCTTTTTAATATTATTTAATCAATTAGGTACACTTTTCATGTGATCAAATGTTATTTCTTTCATGTGTCTACGCATAGAAGCCATCATACCACGTCATAAAGTTCGCACCTCTCTGCCACACATACGCATTCTGCCCAGCTTAGTCCAAAGATTACATCAGTCAGATCAGAATCTAGCAGCAGCACTTTTCTTTCACACATATTCTTCCTAGCTGGAAGGATAATTATTTGGTACAGCAAAATATTTTATAATAGACACACCTTGGATTGTTCATAATTTTCCAACAATTCGTTTACCAGAAATGTCTGATATTACTGCAACTCTTTTCACCATATACTTGATCCTTATATGCAACCAACTTTAGTTCTTCCATTTATCAATGCATATAAGCTATCGTACCACGTGATAAAGCTCGCACCTCTCTGCCACACACACACACACATAGTCACATTCTTCTCGGCTTAGTTCAAAGATTACATCAGTCAGGTCAGAATCCAGCAGCAACACGCAGCACACCTCTTGGCATCCTCTCTCTCTCACCCCACTTTCCAAGACTTATTATAATTCCCGAGCTCGCAAGGCATGCGGTCCGACTACTTATAAGCTTTTCGAAAAAGCCCCGCGCACTTCCCCGTTTCCCCATTAATTTTGCAAAGACACGCACACTCTCTTGCACACACTTTCGAGGCATGCGAGCGCGTAAAACTGTCAAGCTGCGTGTGTGTACTCGAGTTGAGCCAGTGCCAAGAGACTGTTATACGCTATACCTCATGTAGCAGCCAGCAGCAGCAGTGGCCCAGTAATGCGAAAAGCGTTAGCAGTGGAAGCGGGCCTAGAATGAAAAGTAGAAGGACGGAATGAAAGAGAAACGAGAAGAGAGAGATCCGGGGAAACGTTGGGAGTAAGAGAGAGAGAGAGAGAGAGAGAGAGAGAGAGAGAGAGAAGAGAAGGAGAAGGACTAGGTTCTATCGTGCTATATACTCTGCTATTTGCTGGCTCTGCGATGGCCGCCGCATTGCTCGAAGAGACGAGAGGCTCGAGTTCTATATTTGAGACGCGTTGCGGGCGTGCCTTACATTCGGAGCTGCACAGCGTTTTGAGAGAGTAAGAGAGAGTAGAGAGAAAAAGTAGAGAGAGAGAGAGAGAGAAGGAGAGAGAGAGAGAGAGAGAGAGAAAGAGAGAGAGAGTCAATGAGATGGATTTTGGAATTATCGGATGGCCATCACGTGGGTGGCTGTTTGTGGAGCGGTGGATGTCGGTATTTTCATGGGAATTCCGGATAGTAAATGAAAATCGCTGTTTACGAGTTGCAGTTAGAAGTTAGATTCTTTGTGGGCTAGATTTACCTGAACTTTTAATATCTTTAATGAAGGACAATGTCCATGGTGTCCCACGGGTTATAGATTGAAATTCTTATCTTATTACGCAACCTTTTTAAACTACAAGCTGTATAGCTTAAAAAAGCATAAATTAAAAAAAAATTACCCTTACCTCGAACTTATATGTAAAACATCAATGTTAAAGAAATGTGACCCCTTAAGGTAAAATAGAGTATAAATTATGTTTTTTAATGATCCAGTTTAATGTAATTTTTATTGGTTATAAATTAAAAATTTGAATGCAATCCGACAGTTTGCACTGTAGTTGAGTGCACACTTGGACACCAGCTGTTGTTACAAATCTGGATCGAGCGCTGCATCCATTGTTATTGTCACGTGACATGCTCTCGCTCAATCATAAACAAGCAGACGACTGATCAGCGAAGTGAGCGTGCATAGTTGCGCTAAAACTAACAACCGCTAAAAAACAGCTAACAATGGCTCAAATTTAATGACGGCTGAATTAACTATGAGCGACTATAAGTTAGAAAGGTTAAATCAAATATTAGATGCATAAATCATAGTTGTTATTTATTTGTATTAAACCATTTCTTTGAAAAGAAAGATGACCATTTTGAGGTTAGATGTAATTGTTTACATTAGATAATAGTCTGATTTTTAGTGATTTTTGAATAATCTATTTCTTCTAATAAAACAAAACGCGTTTTATGAATAGTTTTATTTTTATTAGTCCTTTACACGTTGAATGATAATGCTGTGCTTTGAATAAATATGATATTAACTAAAAATGACAGGTGACTATCATTTTCAAAGGGATAGTAGAAATGCGTTATGAAACCTTTTAATAAAATTATTTTTATATTATTTTTATTTAACAATTATGAGAATATTAGAGTAGCTACAAATAAGAAAATAAGTAAAATGGCTGCAGACGGTAATACATCCTTAATTGAGGAAATATTTCGAAATGAACGTAAAAAAGATATGCAGTAAAATGGACACTGAGGGTTTAACATTAATTTTAAATAAAATTGAATTTATTTAAAAATAAGTACTGTTTCAAAATCTTTATATCATAAATATTTTAATATTTTACTGCATACGTATTTGAAAGCAGTCATGATGCCAAAGGAAATGATCATTACAGCGAAAACTACGTTGTGCGCTAAATACTGCGATAAATCATTCGCGACATAAATTTTGTAATTAGAGCTCGCTTTGAGCCCACACAAAGTTATTCAAAGATTCATAAATTTCAATTGCATTCAAAGCCCCAAAAGCCATTATGCAATTGGATGCATTAATAGTTTTTGTTTTTCTCTGCCACACATGAATGCATATATCCCCAGTTGTCGCCTCTGCAGCTCTGTGGTCGTTGCTCTTTCCACTCTGAGTTTTCCCTCTCTCTCTCTCTCTCTCTCTCTCTCTGTGTTTCTCTTCTGCCACTTGACGCTTCTTAAATGTGTAACCCGGCAATCGTGAGAATATGGTAATTTCCAAAGTGACGTCAGTCGGCAAAAAAAGTCCCATTCAAATACGAGCTGCCGATCTTAATGTCTCAATTTCCGACTTCCCCTGAAACTATAAAAAAATGAGGCATCGCGCATGTAATATACATGCACAATGCGACACATTGTCTTCGTTCGTCCCACTTAAATACTTACACGCCATTTGAGTAGTTGTTTTTTTTCTTCTTCCTTCCTTCATTTAATTAAAGAAAGTCTGTGTTTTTACGACTTGAAACCTTGTCGATGTTCCCGCCTTTTTGCATTATTTTGTGTACAAGTAGTTTGGCGAAAGCTTTATTATGAACGCGAAATCGTGAAAACTTGAATAATTTGTTATCGTGTTCATATAACACTTGTTTTATTTCCTGTTCAATACTCAGAGAAATTGGAGAAGGTAAAATTTAAAAATATCAAAGTGCCACTATTCAAACTCTTACTACTTATAAAATATTCATGCCGCATTATTTAAACTGCTACTACTTGTAGTACCTATATCTTATTACAATGTAAGGGAGGTAATGATTTGAGATAGGTTAAGCATATAGTATTTTATATTAAATTATATTGATATTTTTAACTGTTTTCAAAGTAAATTCAAAATTATAAATTTTCACTTTGGTGTAATTAAAGTCTGTATTTGGCCCAGTAGATCAAGAGATATTTTTAGCTTTTGGATAATGTACAGATTGCACCCTACTTACCAACCTTAATTAATCCATAAAATACAAATACAAATAGTCTCTCGATTTATACCAACAAAACAAATTTTATATTATTAAGCTTATGATAATTTGCATACTTCAGTTATCGTATATTAACCGTTGATACTTTACAATATATAAGTATTGACCTAGTTTAGTCTGAATTAGTTTTCATCACACATACAATATACTTTGTGTAACATAAACTTTCAATTATCTTCTTTCAATTTCATTGCGTGTTTATTAGATTTACATGCAGAATAGGGTTTTAAAGAGCTCTACAACAAACTAAACTTGATAGGCGCTAAGTCTTTGTAAACAATTTTTAATTTTTTGGCGAAAACTTTTCTAACTTTTTTAAATGGTGTATGATGATATAGATCGCTGATCTCTCATTGATGATATCGACAACATTCTAGATTGAAACACTAATGTTTTTATTATTAAAATACCTATCTAAAATGGAGCTTTAAAAAGCTCTCATACTTAGGGAAATCCATTTATTAAATTTATTAATGTAGAAAATATAAAGTGCTTTTTTTATTAGTTTCTTAGGTACCTACTGTAAATATAAACGTTAACTTTCCTTTGCTTCTCTACTAGTAAACATAAAAAAGTATAGATTATTATGTGTATAGCATCTTTTTGTTTTTAAGCTCATAGACTGGTACAATTTTGGGAAATTTAGTAAAAAATTCATTTTTTAAATATTTGTTTTACTGTTCTTTATTTCTTACATATCAAAATAATTTAAGTTTAAAAATTTAAAGCATCTAATGGTCTAGTTGTATTTTTTTAAAATATCTAGAGATATAATAATACTGTCGTAGGATTTTTTTATATACATCAAAATCAAAATAGTTACAGTTGATTATAGCTAAAGACAGTTAAAAAAGAAACAGAAAATTAAAAACATTAAAAAATTAATATTTTGACTAATAAAGGCATTTAAATGTATTCTTATGCAAATATCATTTGTTTGTATTCAAAAGTAAAGAAACTATTTTTTAAGAGATATATAATGTTATAAATTACATTATGGGGATCATCACGGTTCGTAACCATTTTCAAAGACTATTAGTAGCATTTTTTTAGATTATACGAGCCTGAATCATATCTTTTGATGTTTCTTCTCTTAATTTATATTAAGTTTAGAAGTTATAAATTCAACTTATCCATGCCCTTCAGTATGTTCTATACATGATCTTATAGTAGAAACTTCTTTTCAAATTTAATAACAGATTTTTTCTGAACGTGCACTTTGTCGTTTAGCTGCTCGCCCTGCATGCGCATCTGATATCCTACCAATCTTCTTCAAATCAACATCCCAACAAACTGACCAATAAAAAAGAAAGTAAGAAACCCATTCCACTTCAATGCTCCTCCCCCACCCCCTTCCTCTCTCTCATTCCTCAGAATCGAAGAGCAAAGATCTCGTCGGACCCCCCCGACGAAGCCAATCACTTAAAACAAAGTGCCCCCCGCGCTTCTATATATATACACACCAGCCTGCCAAGCGCAGCAGCAGTACAGCGTCTTATCGTCATTACATATCGTCTCGATCCCCGACCGACGTCGTCGTCGCCGCCGTCGTCGTCGTCGGACTTTATATATATTGACCGCCGCGTCTGGCGTCGTCGTCGTCGCGCGCAAAGCTCAAAGAGCCCCCGTTTCGATGGCTGCGCGAACATAACGAGATACTTTATTGCAGGGGCATCGAATCGAAAGTGAGAGAGAGAGAGAGAGAGAGAGGGGGAGAGGGAGGGAGTTGAATGGAGTCTGGGTGAGGAATTGTGGCGAGTGTGCGCGGATGGATGTGTTTTTTCGTCTTTAGGGTGTTTGTTATTGGTTATGGGTGTAGATGGAGATGTTTTTATGCTTTTTGGGATACATTTTTAGGGGTCTCCCTTTAGACCCGAATGGTAACCAACTTGAAAAGAAATACTTTAATATGATATCAAAGTATGCACTATTGATACTTTAAGTATATGGTTTATCGCTATAAATTGATCTTTTAGATGAAATTTTACTTCTTGCATTACCCACATTAATTATTTTTAAACTTTTCTTTCTCAAAATTATAGATAAATTAAGACGTAGAATCAGTATTTAAAAATTAAAATAGAATAAAGATTCTGGAATAGAAGATTATCTAGTTTTATAGTTTCCTGGCTTATGAGCCCTGATTATAAGCAGAGAATCTAGACACAACTAGACAATTTTCCATCAAGTAAATATAATTTTTTTTGTTGGTACTTTTGTACAAATAATATTTTCTGTTTCTGTATTAGCCCTGGTATTAAGGATAACTTGTTACACTTGACGAGAGCTAAATGGTATAGAACTTTTTTGAAGTCCTTTTTAATAAGATTGGATAGAGAAGGTAGATTTCATTTAATGAGATTATACTATTTGAAAATATTCAGTACCATATATTCTCTGTTAGAGTACATTACACGTATTTCAAATAGAAAGCAATAATTTCACTGTTTTTTTTAATGTTTTATTAAATATTATGGAACTTGTTGTAGCTTTAAAATACGTAGTAAAGAAAATAGTCACGATGGTCATGAAATACATGTAGCAAGAGGTACGTAATGCAATAAAATTCAAGCATTTAAAGAATCTGGTTCTATCTACATAACTGTGTGTCATGATTTAATATATTTGTTTTATTATACTGAAGATTTTATTCCGTTTAGTGCGTACCAAACGATATCTTTGAAAATGAATACTGTAAAAATAAATTAAAGACCCTTCATACGCGTTGAATTGTTCGATTTAATGACCTAATAATCAACTTTGAAGGTCAAAGAGTGCGAGCGTGGTAAAAAAAAATTTTATATAAAGTAGATTTTACATAATAGTATACACAATATTCTTCAAAGTAAAAATAGTCTGAATTGAACTTTTAAATATTCATTATGCTATACTAAATATTAATATATCTAATTATGTTGTTTTTCTTTATGTTACAGGTGAGTTACAAAGATTATTGTTTATCAAATCATCGTCACGTAAGTTTAGTTAACATTTAAATTATGTTAATTCACTTACACTTGTCCAGTATCGCCGTCAGCTATAAGTTATCTTTATCAGTTAAACATTTGTTCCTACAATGGTACATAACCTGAATCTACCATCTAAAAAGTGTTTAACATGAATAACAGAAGTATTTGAATTTACTACTGCGGGTACATTAAAAAGTAGAAACAGAATAAGTGGTCGGACATTCCTTCAATGCACATAAATACGCTGTTACGTTCTACTTCATGAACGTTATCTGCATTTTCTTAACTTTCTCATGTGTTAAAATCACTCATTATTCCAGATAATAATCTGAGTGCTTTTGTGACCACCAGACCAGGAACAAACACTTTTTTCGGCACCATACGTCCCAAATTAATAAAAAATCGGTTTCTCTTTTTTTACAAATACGATATCAAAATTGAAAAAATTAGCTACAAAATTTATTTAAAACTATAACCTATGTATAATTAGTTACAAAAGTTACTATGATGAATAAAAGTAAGTACATTTATTTTTATAGCAGTACTAATTGAATACTTTCATGTATTTATGTAACACTTTTTAGCAATTGTTTTGATAAAAATTTCCTGATAGTTAATTTCGTCTTCTCTGAATCTTTTGACTTCTGAATTTGGTTTACATTTATTTTCAAATAAAGAAAGCGTGAGGTTATTCTTAACTGTCCGAAAACAGTATCTATTAAAAAAATAAAAAATTTTATTTAAAAACAAGCGACCCTCTTACGTGCCAACATCCATCCGAATGACCACGAAAACTAGTTGCCACCTCGCTCTTGACTTCTGCGCGCTTAACGCGTTAGTCAAGTTATTGAAATACTCTAATGTCGCGTTATTATACATACGATTTCGATACACGAGCGCGAATGTTTCGTTGATGGGTGCTGCTGCAGCTGCTTCGGGGGAATCGTTAAGGAGTTACGGTACAGCGTCATCGCCGTGCGCGAACTGCAGACCCTTAAGGGAAAACGGTACTTCGCTTAGTTATGTGACAAGAGACGCGGCTACCGCACTAAAGTTGTTTAAAACTTTGGTAAACTTACTTCGACATTGAACTTCAATGCTGCTGTTGGTCGTAAGTTGATGCGAGATGTTTGCCGATAGTAATGCGAGTGCAGTTGTAATGAAGAGCTGGAGGTATTATAGATAGATGTATGGATGGATTGTAAGCTGTATACTGGAATATCCGTTATGATGATTCTTATATCGGTAAAACTTCATCTTTATTTCGATTGGTATTACTTCTTTTTAGCTATCTTTTTTGATTTTTTTAAATTAAACATTTTTCTTATTTTAATATATCTTCTGTTTAAAAAATTGGTGTTTCTGTATTCAAGTAAAGTCTATATAATATAATAAAATATTATTCAAACAGTAATTATTACAACATATCTTACAACACCCGACTCATTCTACTTACCAATTATATTACAGCCTATAATCCACATTTTTTATGAAGTTCTAATTTATTTGTTATAGATTTATTTTATTTTTCTATCACAAAAAATAATTGTATATTTAAACAATTTTCATTCCTACACTATTATGATATATGCTTTTAACGATAAGATTGTATAGACTGTAATAATAATAATCTTATAATGAATTTCCGTTTGCATAATCTTCTATAAAAGTATATTTTAATCAACAAATCTTTATTTAATCGTCATCGATTCCATGTTATTTCTCAATTTGTATACACATTGCGTGAAGGAAATAATAAAACTTGAGTCATGACAGATTAAAATCAGCTGAGGCAATTCCAAAATTTGAATAATTAGACGTGAAAGGTCGAACGATATTGATAACATTGATTATTCTTTAGACTTTGAGTAATGGTCATTTTCGAGCCAATGTATTTCTTTATGACAAAAAGAATTAAAAATCTTGGTCAGAAAGCTTGTTTTTAGTTTTGTTTATTATAAATCCGTAAAGTACAATATAGGATTTGTAGGTTGAAATCTCTATTGTGGAATGGACATTGTCCGTTACTCGAGAAGGGCCATTAGATGTAGTCCACACAATGAATGAAATCGAAATTTCGCTAAACTAAAACACCGGTTTCAGTTTCAAACTATAAACAGATTAAAAATGAATCAGAATACTCATAGAAGTTAAGGAGAAAAAGTAATTAGACATGTGTGAATGCATGTTCATATTTTTCGAAAATACCAAATGTATAGATTCAAGGGAAAAAACTTGTGTTAAAATTGGAAAAACAATATACATATTTTTGGATATTGATGTAATCTTTTCGAGTATATGATTTAGAAAAACTTTTATTCGCCAACGTTTCGGGAGTATATTTTTCCTCCCCTTATCAAGGCTTTTGAAATTATTTACATACAATATGTGGTCTTTTATTATAAAGTTCACGTTTCGAATAATCGTAGAAGCAATATTTGATAGATTGAATTAAAACTTTCAGTAAATCTTCAGAACTTAAATTTTTAAAAATAACTTTAAATGTGTTAAACTAATCTCTTTAAATAGTTAACAAAATTACAAATATTCAAGTTAATCCGATAAAAATCATTTGAACAATGCTTCACTGCGTGAACGTTGATGCTCAAATTTTCATTTGAACGTCCATGGATTATGGATTAATAAAACGAGATGAACGATTCCGACAATACCTATAAAACTACCTTAAAATAGCCATTTTTTACAGGAACCAAATTTCCACAGTATAGTTTAAAAAGGGCAAAGTTGATTGAGCTATAATAAATATTCATATTCACAAAGAGAATTTTCTGATAAAAATGACCTTGAAAATCATCATAGTAAACAAGTGATCGAAAGGGTACATTTTACCGTCAAGTGAAAAAATATTTCTGCTAAATGATAAGACTTAATGTTATTCATAATAATTTTACCGTTTAGTGGGATAAATGTTACCGCGAATTGCGTCAATTTTTACCGTTCAGTAGAGTAAAGTTGACGGTGAATTACAGCAATTTCTACCGTATAACATCAGGGTAGTTTACCTCGAGCTGTCTGCAGAATGTCCCACGTTTACTATAATTTTCACTTCTATTGTTATTATAACCAATTCTTTATATATATATATATATATATATATATATATATATATATATATATATATATATATATATATATACTGATTTTCTATGTTTTACGAAAACTTGTTGCCTTAAAATAAAATAGGACAGGAGAGCCAATTACTTAACCTTACACTACTAACTATGCCCTTTGATATTTTAATCTAAAAAATATCAAATCATATTGTACACTTCAATATAAATTACTATTTCACCAAGTTACTTTATAATTATATAATTTTTTAAATGAAGTAAATATCGAAGAGCACAGTACCTCCACCCACTAACTCCTAAACAACATCTTTCACTCCATTCCACTCCCCAAAGCATCCACACATTCACGTATCCTCTCCACATAGGTGCCCACCGCACTGGTACTTCAATATCTTCTTCATCTTCTTCACACGCACGCATCGAGGAAAACTCGGCCGCCGCAGTCTCTCTCTCGCGCGCGCGCGTGTAACCCTACGCACGTTGCTCGCGCGGAATGCCGCACGCCGCCTCTTTCTCTCTCTCCCTCCGAGCACCTCTATACCTAGTCGTCGTCGTCGCAGCATCTCGCGCCGGTCGTTCACCGCGCGCGGAAAAGCGCACCCGCGAGAGAGAGAGAAAGAGAGAGAGACTCCGTCGCGGCGGTCCACGGGGGAATTATGGAGCAATAAAATTAAAACGCAAGGAGCGAGCGCAGCCTGTTGACGATGACGACGACGAGCGTGCGGTAGTAGGCTAGAGATGAGCGCGGAATTCACTCGTGCGGTTGGTTTCGTTTTTGGTTTTGGTCGGAGTTTTGGGGTGTAGCGGACTGCGGGGAGGAATTGTGAATTTTTGGTGAGCGTTAAGATTGAGAGAGAGGAGGGTTGAATCTTTTTCAGAGGAAAGGAAAATATTTTTCGAGAGGGTCTCACACTATACTCGAGTTAATAATCGCCAAATTGCAAGTGAATTTCACACGTACACTGAACAAAATTGTTTGATTCAAATAAATTATACAGGAACCAAATAACTTCGTATGTAGAGATAATTATATATTTTTTATTTTTTATTTTATTGAAGAAACTTTGGATTAGAAAATATTTAATATATATTTTAAAGTAATAGTTACTTGAAATGACGTAAGATTTATTTAAATAATAATAAAACAATTTATAAAAGTATTCTAATATTTTTTGTTTTAAAAAATAATATATCAGTATGTTAACTAAATATTTCAGTAATTCATGTACATAAATAAATAAGTAAAGATACTTAACCCTTTAAGTCCCAAGGTTCTTATTCAAATGAAAAAAAATTGGGAAGCAGTTAATTAGCTCAAAAATGGTCTAAAAGGAGTATACAAATAGTTCCTAAAATAAAAAAATGTTCTGAGTATGATGTTTCGAGGTGGATCTAAAAATACTACTATCTGCGTTTATGTTTTTATATTAAATTAATGTTGACAATTATAGTATGGTAATTAGTTAGTTTGAGTGTTATAATATGTTACTTAAGAATCTATCAAAAGGATTCAACAAAAAAATTTATTCCTAATTTTTAAGAAAAATCTATAGCACTATACGCATTGCTTTTCTCCATGGACATTGCTTTTCTGTTATGTCATCACGTTTTTTACAATCCTTTTAAACTAATACTCTCTTTTGAATTTCGAAATGCACTGACATCTTCGTGTGGATCCCCTAGAAAATACTTTTCTCATCAAATGACAATATTGAATGATAGTCCAAAACACGTATGTCTGCAGGCACACTTGGGACCTAAAGGATTAACAGAAAATTCTATTTTTACGTATTCCAATAGAATAAGAAATTCACTTAGAAAATTGCTTGTTTGTTCTCTGAAAAAAGTAAACGTTTCTCTCGCTAAATTTGAGCGTAGGGGAGAGTCGTACAGTATGACAACCCACAGCTATTTTGGGTATAACTTTCAGTTGACTCGGTGAAAATCAAAATACCAAAAAAGTATTCGTACATTGAATAGACCTCTATTGCGAAAAAAATTGGTTAATTATTAATATAAATGTATAAGTTACGATTTCGGGAGTTCTAAAAAGTGTCGTACACTATGACAAATTATCATTTTTAATCAATTTTGAGGTCTAAATGATTTATAAGGGTACTCACAATATTTTTATAAGTGATAATGCAGTGTATTTATTAAAAATATAGCTTTATAGACATTTATAAATTGCTTTATAAACTACAATACTTGCATATTTACTAAAATATAGTATTATATAGTTTTAAATAACGAAAAATCCTAGTAGACATTTCTCTTCTAAAAAAAGATAAAAGTAAATTTTTGTAATATTTTACCATTCAATTTACACATGTCATACTGTACGCTAATCGTGTTTGTCATACTGTATGTCACGTACATTATAGCGTTTTAGGTTATACTGCGCGGATAATGATAATTAGAAGTTCATCGACATCTCAATAGACTTATGAAGGACTAAACTTGATACAAAAATTGTTAGAGAGACATAAACTTAGCTAGGAAAAATGAGGTCAGTCTCATAAAATAACTTTTGTCACTTGTAAAATTGAATAAATCGTTGGTTATAACATAAGTTTTTAAGCAATAAATTGTATCTACCGGCCGTGAAGTATGTTTAATATAACACCAAAATGCATAGTTTGTCATAATGTATATTTGTCATACTGTACGATTCTCCCCTATATCTTTCTGACTCGGTTGATTGGTAAAACCCCGAGATAAATAATTTTATTTGACCTCACCCTTCCAGAACACCAAGAAACAATCAAACAACAATTTAAGCACTACTGAGATTCCCTATACGAATTTAATACTTACGAGCTTTTGTTTTGAAAAACCAGCTTAGTGAAAAATCGATAAAAGAAAAAGGGTCATTAATTGATTTTTAAATACAAAATGAATAATCTATTTATACGCTAAAAATCATGTATTGTGCAATATGCAGAAATTGTGCATTTATAGTAATGAAAACAATTAAAGAAAGTCTGTTTAAAATAACCACAAATTACTTAAAGCAAAAAGCAAATATAGTTTGATAAATGGAAGAATATTTCCGCTTTCAGGAATCTAAAAGAAAGTAATACGGAGAAAGAAATTTATAGAGCATTAAAACTGGACAGTAAATGCCACAAAGTTAAATTTGAATCACAAATGAAGGTTTTGATAGCACAAACATTAAATCGATTTCAATTAAAATTACAATTTCTATTAGAAAAATTGAAATTTAAAATTTTTTATCTTATGTGTCTACGTAAGTAATAAGTTTTTTTTTACTAATTTAACAATAATTCACAATACAAAAGTTCTCAATAAATACACAGATATACTTTAAATTTTCTTCTGATGATTAAAATTACAATTTCAATTAGAAAAAATTTGAATTGAAAAATATTTCAATCTTATGCACTTTGTAACTAAAAAGTTTTCTGCAACAGCAGTATTTAAATTTAATAAATCACAAAAACAAAAGTTTTGTGAAAGTAAACTGACTTGCTTAAAGTAATCCTAAACATTAGAAATTAAGAAATTCAGTGAAAATTGCCTTAAAAATTGGGTATCTCTTAAAATTTTATAAAATATTACCAAATATTAAGATGCCCGTTATAAATTAATTAAAATTTATCCGACTAGAAAAATGAAAAATTAAAACAACAATTAATCTAAACCATAAATTGAGTAGTAAAATGTACTTGAGAAATTGAACACGTCTTAAAATTCACCATAATCTAGTAATCTACTAAATCCCAAGCAAACGTCCCCATATCCACCCACCGTCCATCCCAAAATTCTACCCGCGTAACGTAAAACCAGCAAACCCGTGCCCCAGAAACAATTCTAAAAAATCACACCATCCAATCTTTAAATAAAACCTCCGAAACAAAAAAAGTCAGCCCATGAGAAAGAAGCCGCCTATTATACCCCCCCCCCCCCCCCCGCCAAAAAAAAAGAACGAAAAAGCGAGCATCGAGCGACGCGAGAAATTCTGGAGTGTCGCGCGGCAGCAGCCTGAAAAAGCGCGCGAGCGGCCGCTAAACGCGTAACTAGCGCCCCGGTCTATTAGTAGCCGCGCTCTCTTCTGCCCACTTGTGCGCGGTGTGTGCGCCCGAGATTGTTCTCTGGCGGCGGCGCACGGAAAAATGTACGTGCTTTGATTTTCTCGTTGGGAATATAATGGTTTCGAAGTGGGTGTTTGGGATTTTTTAGTTCGTTGCTTCGATTAGACGGGTGATTAATTTTCGTTGAGCTTGGGACGCTGAAAATACGTTACGTTTTGAATGTGTGGCTTTGAGCCCAGATTTTTTTAATTTTTTGAAGCAGCATTTTTATGTACCATTATTTTTCTAATTTTCCGAACGCAATTTAAAGTTTCGTGTTTTAGTCTTACTTACATATGTTTTTCTATCAACTGTATGTATATTAACTGTTAATAAATTTAGTAAATACAAATAAATTTTTCTTTCGCGTAACAACTTATTACTTGTTATAATGTACACTTGTAACAACCTATTACATCTATAGTACGATAATTTTAATGAAATATTTAAATGTACATGTTATCTTCAGTTCAATCTTGGGTAGCAAATAATGTACATTACGCTAGTGTAGTTGAGAAATAAAAGATTCTATTAATATACTGATAGGTAACGCTTGTTTCAAAGAGCATTATGCATTCATCATAATTAATAACTTAATTTATAATTAATTATCTTTCATTTATCTTTCATTATACGTTCTGCTATGAAAAATGAAATAAGAAATTGAATAAAGAAATAAAGAAAAAATAAAAAGTAATATACATAAAATTTATCAAAATTTGTAAAACACAATTGACAAAACTTACGAGTCCAGTACACCAATATAAAAAAACAAATCGTTGTAATTTTTCCACTTCGGTTTATATTTTAAGAGCATAAAAAGTTCTTAAGACGCGATGCATCGTAGATAAACAAGATAGCCGAAGAAAATCCGGGATGAGGCGGATATAATCCTTACGGAAGCCAACTGCGCTTGCATTCTCCCTCCTTCCATCTCGTACTCTTCTCTACCAAGCATTCTCTATATACTTCCTATTAATTCTCTGGTATTTTTCTTTCTCTCTTGGCTTCGATATTTCTCATCTCTGCGTTCTTCTGTTTTTCTTGCTTTGTGCTTGATCACTTTTGTCGAAAGATACATCGTATAAGCGCACGTAAAATAATATTTTTGTCTGTCTTTTTTTATTTGAAAATCAAGAGAAATATAATCACAAAAATAATATTTTATTTAAAACAGTTAATCAATTAAATTGTTTTATCAGCAGATTTTTAATATTCACTTTGAGTGTCACGAAAATATCATATGAAATAAAAAATTACGTATGAGTATACACGTATGGAAAGTCGATTTAAAATTTGAAATAACGTATTTACATAACATCTCATGTTGAATTTTCACGTTATATATTACGTGATTTTATATAAAATTTAAAAAAGGTTCGTTAAATATTTTCCTTTTAAATATTTACACGCAATTTTTTATTACATATTCTCACATAAAATGTCACGTGAGCATTCACGTGCTCTTTTTTACTACGGGAGCAATAGTCTAAACAAATATACTCCAACGAAGCGTACACCATGAACGGAAAGTAGATAAAGTACAAACACGGTAAGACGGCAAATATTTGAGCCTGCAAATCTCGGTTAATGGCAAACTTCTTGAATAGATTCAATCAAATGCACCACGTCAATTGCCTTTTTTTAGCCCCGCCGTACGGCGACTTCAACGACTCACAGGGGGAGAAACAAATGGGTCAAATTGTTTTCTGAATCACGATGTATATTCCTTTTTATTTCTCTAAACATTCGCGTGTGCACCAGTTTCGCGTGGGTTTTGATTCCAGGGCGGGATTCCTCAACGCCCATGGGTATCGTTGTCGTTTTTTCTTATTGGCGTATAACGTACAATACGTTGCGGTTAACGTTGAATGATACAGACAGTTCCTTCGAGTGCTTTGACTTTGCTATTATTCTGCTTTATTACTTTGTTTTTATTTTTAATATCTTTCGGGAATATTCCAATTGTAAGAAGCTTAATTATTGCCATTTTTAATAATATATACCATTTTTAGCATGTGCATTTTAGTTATATTGGGATTCAAAGTCTATTAAATATTCAAATTCCCGCTGAAATCGTACTACCGATTGAAACATTAATAATTAGTTGTAATTAAATATATAGACTAAATTATACAAAAATAGGAAGAACACTATCATTTCTTATGAATTAATCGATTATTATACAAAGTTGCAACAAAATATTTGAATATTTCGATGAATGCCATTCGAACAAAATCTTGAGAGTCCAGTCAAGATTATATTCGAATGATATTCGTAGAACGGTTGAGATCTTTGTTTAAATTTAGCCAAACTACACCGTTAAATCATAAAAATTCCTCCCCAAATACTAACAGCAACCCATTACATAAACAACATCACTCCTTACAACACTCAAAACACCAGAATAAACCTTAATATCGCGAAATTCCCCAGACACTCCTGCGTAAAACCGTATAAATTCCCACATGAGCGGCAGTGCTCTTCTCACCTCATTATTACGCAAAATCCATTTCGTGTGGCTTCATCGCTTTGCCTCTGCGTGCACTCCGCAATCATATAAATTAGACCGCATGCGCGCGCGCACACAATTCATTCCCTAATTACCGCAACAATCGCCCGCAACGTGGCAAAGTTGGAACGTCGCGGCGTGCATCAGGAGCGGAGCTTGAGATGAAAGGGACGGATGACGGAGATAACGAGACAGGGAGAGAGAAAGGTGGACGACTGTTTTTCAGTTTAAGGGAATTCCTGGACGAATGGACGCGCAAATGGTTTTGTTAGAGAGACGTGTTAAGAGATGTTTGTTCAATGGTTAGTAGGTGTGACGAGCTTTGTATGCGGATGTAGAATCATTTTTCGTTCGTAATCATACAGTCATGGACCCAATTTCTGATCAGCGTAAGAGTAATTACTTTTAAGACAAATTTATAACAGTAAGTTTAAGGTAACAATATATATATATATATATATATATATATATATATATATATATATATATATATATATATATATATATATATAAAAATCCCGATTAAGAGTTAGATGTGGTACGGTAAAGGCAGAATTTATTTTCTATGATAGGGATATATCTATATGTAGATCTTTTAGCTAGATAAATATTTTACATATGACAAAAAGTTTAAAATTTCCGAAAATATTGTAAATGTGATATGTATATTAAGAAGGGTTGAAGTGATAGTATTTAAAAAAAACGCTAAAGTATATATAAAAAACTTAGTCAAAGCTTAGATTAAGCTTGTTTAAAGAGTGTAACAAATACTCATTATAACACAATGATTACATTTAATATTTAATATTCTCTTAAGTTCTTGGATTGAAAATCTCACTCCAGTACTGTGTGTTCATAATTTTCTAGTGCAATTCCACTCCAAAGACATAAAAACACAGCCACGGTCGCAAGATTCTCGTTCCAGAAATGTTAGATAGTAGGGCATTTAAAAACTACCCAAAAAGTCTCCTCCCTCTTTCCTCTCCTAACTAACCCTTCAAACCTCATAAATCTCAACACTCCAATTTTCCCCCAAGCTCGCTCGCTCCACAACTGACGACATCTCTCAGCCTCAGCTCGCTCTGCTGCAAAAAGAAGCGCCGAGCACATCTCGACGTATACGTGTACACGGAAAAGACATTTAACTCTCCGGAATAGCCGAGATCTCTGGAATAAAAGTAAAGCAAAGCAAAGCCGAAGCTCAAAGTCGCGAGCGATAAAATAGAAGGCTACTCTACTTTGAGCGCAGCAGTAGGGCGCCGCCGCCGGTCTCGGATTCCCTCGCGCGCGCGGTACGGTCTAAGCAGGCCATCGCCTGTTATATAGAGCTGGCTGCAGCAGCTAGCGCAGCCCTGAAGAAGAGTCTAGAAAAGGCGCGGGGCGATGTAAAAAGTCGTAGCTGAGACGCACGTGGAGGTCGGCTTTCTGTACTAGCGTAAACGGAGAAAATGCCTGAGCGCATGTGTGTAGAATCATACTCGTACGCACGCGTACGTGAGTATCGAAGTAGATAATATTTTTCGAGAGGAGCGTAAATATTTATATGAAAGATGTACTAACTGTACGGGAATGGCGGGGCTAACTTGCTTACTTTTTTAATCATTTTTTCGTGCTCTATAGTTTTCTTGGAATTTAATTTTTTCCGCGCGTATATTCGTCAAGTTTATATGGTTATAAGTAGATTATTTAATTTTTTCATACATTCTATTTTTTAATTAGTACCTCATAGTTGTTTTAACTTACTGAAAACAAAAGTTTACTCCCCATTAAATCGATTTAATACGCTCGACAATAATCGATTTTTATCAAATGTTTTTAAAATCCTCCAAGGGATTCAAAAGAGAACACTCCTCTTCTTGAAACTTGTATCTCTGGCAAATATACGTGAAACGTAATGATGTTTTTAAACGTGTAAACTTTCAAGAATTTTATAATATCTGTACAAATTATAGAATTATGTATAAACTTTTTTTACAAAAAGCATAGTGAAAATAATATTGCACTTTTTAGTATGTACCAAGCGTCCAAATATTGATAAATGTGCATATTAATCACCCTAATAGTTTGATTTAATGTATTATTAATCTCTTATTTGTGTATCCATTGTTAATCTCTTATTTGTAAATGTATTGTTAATCTCCTATTTGTCCTAGTATATGCATTGTTAGTCTCTTATTTGTATATGCATTGTTAGTGTTTTCAATACATACATAAGATCAAGTCCGAAGAAACACTTTCGCTGTAAAGGTATACTCGTTGGGTGCAGGTCAACTTCGTGTACAAGATAGTAAAAAAGTTAAAAAACTAAGTAGATTTACAGTCATATTTCTATCAAAATTTTATCTGGACTCCATTTAGAATATACTTAGATTGAATTGTATTTTAAATGAAACAATTGGTTTACTTTCTCTTCTAGCTTGATTTTGCGTAAAGAAATTTATTAGATAAATCAATATGAAATACGTATAGATTTAAACCTACGTTACCAGCCGAAAATTGACCTGGAATCCCAGCTATAGTGCAGTCAAATTGAGATAAAATTCACTTGGAAATCTATCAGGAGATTTTCAACTGAGACATGCCTGTTGAAAAAATCGAGCTGGAAATTCAGCTAAAGTATCCACATTAATTTACAGGTAGATTTCCAGCTGAATTCCCTGGTTAGAAATCCTGGTCTATTATATTCCAGCTGCATTTTCTGCTGAATTTTCTGCTGTATTTCCTGTAAAATGGCATGTTTCAAATCGTATCTAATTCCCCATACGGGTGTTAGCATTTTATAGAAGATACCATTTGATGTGAAAAAACGATTTTTAAAAGATGCTAGAAACATATTTTTAAAAAATTGCTAGATTTACAGTTAAATTGATTTCAACTGGTACATGAACACTCATTAATATATTAATAAAGACGCAGAAGCGAACACTAACCTAAGACACACAGGCACACACAGGCAACAAGTCAGCCACAGACGCCACAGTAAACACTCGCTCACACAGTCGCACGCACAACTCAGAGTGTGCATTCTTTCACTCACACTCGCTCAAAGGCACGTGCGATCCGGTACGTATATAAAAGCGGACGCGCGACTTTTTGCGCGCTGCACACCGGACGTTTTGCGCGCTCTCGAGCCTCTTTTACGCTCAAGTTGCTCGGTGTGCCCCTCGTCGTACGATAGTCGAGTCTGCTACGCACATGCGTGCCGCCTGTTGCTGCTTCGAGCTTCTGCAATGCCTCGACGCGGATCGCCGCTTTTTACGAGCAGCAGCAGCAGCAGCAGCAGCAGCAGGCTGCTTTTCTAATACTGCCGCTGCTACTGCCGTTGATGATGATGATGATGATGATGATGGCTCGTGCGAAAGACATAGTTGGGCGCCTCTATTTTTCTCTTCCACGGGGGAGATGTGACGCTTTACGACGCACCGTAGTTTTGGTGTTTTCTTGACGATGCCTCCTGTAAGTGTCAGCTGCTTGGGATTGTTGCTTGCTTGGGTTATTGTTGAAGGAAAGGAAGGAATCCTCTTTCCTTTATATAAGAGTCGAAAGGAATTCTTGGTTATAAGTGAGGTTATTGTTCTATTGCGAGGAGTAGTGCTGGATTGTATGATGGAGTTTTTCGCATTTGTCAAGTGAATCTTGCATTGTAATGCTTAGGAATGAAGTGTTGTGGAATGATTTTTGGTATCTGAGGTAATGGGATTAAGTCAGTGCTGACTTTGACTAGGTTTATTATTCTATATATATATATATAGAACTAGATAATAGATTGCAACATTTAACACCTAATCATTGCATAACAATTAATTCTTCACTGAGAAAAATAATTTAGTAAAATTGACTAACATTCACGTGCGATTGTCTATCATCGTTATAACGTGGTATACTAAATAGGCACTCGATGAAACATTCCAAAGGTCACAAAATTCAAGGATGTTTACCTTGCATTATCTGTTGATCTTCTAAATTACATTGGTAGTGCATTTTTTAACAATAAATTATGCTCTTAATCTATTTCATGAAAGATGACATATATATAATATAATCTACGATGTGAGATACGTAGAAGACTACGTGAAATAGTTACGTACGGGCTCATAACCATTTCCATTTTTCAATGATAACTAAAGAATTACTAAAGGCTTATTTACTGAGAAGAAACTGTCAATCTAACTACGATACTTGTCTTTAAAATAGACTAAAAACGTGACTAACATCCTTGCAATATTTTAATTAACATCAAGTATTGTATAAAAACATATCTTCAGAAAATTGCATATGATAAAACTTAAAAAAATGCAATCATGTTTGCTAAATATGGATACTGCAATGAAGCGTCCCGCTGTGCAACAAATACTTAATTAGATCATCAACGCCTCTATGCCCGGGATGATTGACAGGCTTTGATGCTCTAGCGTGATCAGAGCTACGTTTCATCTCCGGTGGAAATACAGTCATTCCAAGTAAACGATCGATCATGAATGCACCGCCTATCGCATCATGCAAATTCATACTTTAGCAAGGGTATTGCAACTACATAAAAACGGAGCTTTTTAATGGAGAAAAAGTTCTAATGAACATTTTTTAAATCTTATTTTATCTCCAAAAAGTATATCGTTAACATTGTAAAGCAGTTCTATGAGAAATCATTTTCACGATAAGAAAACAGAGTTGAAAACTTTTTAATTAATTAACCAATACATAGTTATGAAAAGGTAATGTTCATCGAAAAGTTTATTTTTATCAAGTATAATATTTACAAATTGAAATAGAGAAAAGAACTTCAAATATCTTACGTGACTAAGACAACACAACCTCCTTTACAGTTAACTCTAATGTCATAGGAATACATTAAAGGATGTCATAATGTCAAAGGTAAAACTCGTTTGAAATTCTATTAAGTTCATTTTGCATTTCAACTTTACATATTATAATAAAACAATGTGCAAGTTCCTTATCCCATGCTTATGAGGTAATAGTACCAATACCAGAACACGTCGGTATACCTAGACAAATTAACAACAACTACAATTATATTGCATACATGTGAATCAAAAGAATAGTCATTTACACATTTACAAAGCTTTTTTCATAGTTTATTAAGCATTTATAAGCATACTAATAAGAGTATAATGCAACATCGCTTGTCCACGTATTGGGGCTAAAGCGTCCTGCTAATAATACTTTTACTTTACAATAATATAACCCAAGATATGAATCGTTCACAATACAATCAGAACGATTTTGTTGCACTTTGGATTAAGTATTAACATGCAAATCGCGTCTACCAACCCGACCACTATAATCCCTCGCTCAAATCTTCGAGGCGTCCGAAGAGCGGAAAATCCCCTCCGATAAAAGAGGCTTTCCGTGCGCGGGAATCTCCGGCTAATCGCCTCGTGTAATTCGAAACCCTATACTGAGGGACTGTGTACTATACGCGGACAAATCGATTGGCGCAGTACGGCCTGTACATACAGTAGCGATGGTCAGTCAGTCGGTTCACAGTGCTTCGAAATTAAGGAGCCAGCTGCGGCGGTACTAAAGCCATTCACGGAACCACTATACACCGCGCTCGAAGAACCATCTGTTGCGCGAGAGAGCGTTACACCCCGTTATACAATTATGTATTTAACATTGAAGTATGCGGTATTTTTATCATTCGGAAGAGGGACATTGTTTTTGATTTCTATTTCGCGTTGCGTAACTGTTTGCAATGTACGAGCTCAATCTGTTAGAATGAGATTTCACTCTAAAGTTTGATTGAATCAAACTAAATTAAACTAATCATATTTGGAATGCCCAAGACAAATATAACAAGAAAATGTAATTGGTGTATCTTACATTTTCGTTCGAATTCATTTTTTAATCATATATACATATGAAATATGAATAATAGTTTTTAAATTTGTATATCCGATAGTACACAGAGAATTTCACGATAAAAATTATTGTAAAAATCATAGTGAACGTGGGACAACCTATAACTTCAAGGGAAAAATTGACCCGATGAACGGTAAAAATGTAAGTTATTCATTAAAGTTTTTTTACCGTTCAATGTGGTAAATTTTACCTTGGATCTGGGCAACTTTTAGAACAGGACAGGCATTTTTTCTTGTACAGGTTTAGCGTGTAGATGTTTGAGAATATGTGGTATAAAAGAGTCATTTTTTAAATTTAATTTAGGGTTAAAATATCCAAAAAAATTCCCTATATTGATATTTTATGAGAAGGTATTATTCGAAAATTACTACTCTTATCTAGATATATGAATATACAATTTATAATATAATCTGACTGTGGCTTTCGAATGTGAAGTACTCGAATATAAATAAAAACATAATCCATTAATCGTTTAAAGCATGTTTAGCATTGTCGTGTAAATCAGTTTGTTTACAAACATAATACAGTTCGAACTGACCTGACAGTTTTTATATGTTATGCGAATATAGGTTATGTCTACTATTTTATTTTGATACTTGATTACAAGTCCCTACCAAAATATATTAGTTAATATGTCAGATGATTTATCAGGTGATCCGTAATTGAAAGAAAAATATACTAAATAATGTGAATAATCCGTTAAAAAGCAATTTTATTATACTAAGGTTACCCAATTAAGTGCTACCATCTCGATGATAACACTCAAACTGGGGGACTAAGTTAAGATGTTTTATTTTTATAAATCCCGCTGGAAAACATCAGGTGATTTTGTCAGCTGACAAATCATCTGACATAAGAATATCTTGTAGTCTTAAAAAGTTACTCGAATTGTTACATTACTTGATATTAATTATATCTATTAATATTATCTAAAATACAGATGAAATAAATCATTAATACCAAGATTTTATATTGCAGAAAAAAGATCAGCTGTACTTTCGATAAATTTTGGAAATAAAAAATTAGATTAATACGCTACTGATTCTTAATCAACCAATAAGCTCTAAAAACTTATGCAAATAAAAAATGACAAATTCTGAAAAAATTACATCATACTGAAAACAATAAAATATTAATTGATTCGCGAACATTCCTTGCAGTTACAATTTTACACAGGAATAAATCGTCGAGCGCGCGAATCATTCTAGACAAAAGATATCAAAACTTGTTCTCGCAACTAATAAACGTGCGACTCGATTAGCGAGTGAGTGAGAGAGAGAGAGAAAGAGAAAGAGAAAGAGAGAGCGAGAGAAACACGCTTCTGGACAATTAGCGTCCTCGTTTAAAATATGACGCTGATTTATTGCGCCCGATTAAGCCCGATCGTTTGTGCGATCTTCGCGGATCTCCGCGCAGCCGCGCCGTCGTATTTCTTTTCCATCGTACACATTCACATATATACATTTAACTCTTGGAGAGGATCCCTTTATTTTAAGGGAGCGATTTAAAATGACTCGTTTGGCTTCGCGTAGGTACATTGCGTATATACTCGGTGTTTCTTTATGATATTGGTATGTTTAAATATAGTGTGCCCTTTAATTAGATGCATAGTTTCATTAGGTAAATTGTAACGTTATTTTAGCGTTAATTAATGATATGAAGTAATTGTACGTTATCTAGATGTTGACTAACGAGATGAGTGCAATTTCTGCATAGTACTCATTTTGAACGAAGTGTCAACATTTTCATGGCTTTTATTTTATAAATGAATGTAGATGCGTTGATGTTTACATTTCTTTTTTTTTGTACAAAAACATTTCAAATAACCAACTAGTTTTTTACAAATGAAAAAATGTCTAATTATTTTAGGTTCTCACAAATTATTTCTATATTTTACATATTCTCGTTTGAGAAACAATTTAATCATTTATCATTAAAAGTTCATATGAATTGTAACTGAAAATACTCCGTCTCCCTCCTCGTAAACGTATAACAGCGTCAATTGATCTGATTAAAAGTGTCTCTCTATCTCTCGACCCTTCTACCAATGAATTCATGAATATTTTCCAGCTGTCGTACGTTACCCCTTCGTTCATGCTACACTCGCTAACCCACAATTCGCTAACAGTCTGAAAATAGCAAATCCATTGTACGTATTATTCGCTGTATAAGAGAATAAAATAGTTTTTAAGAATGTTCAATTTCTTTTTTAATATAGATCGTTTAAACATAATAGTTAATAATATCGAAATATCGTACCAATAATTTATATTTTGTTAACAGCAAACATGTTTTTTAATCAATCAAAGATTGATTAACGCTACAGACAAAA
This sequence comes from Gastracanthus pulcherrimus, assembly GCA_949152435.1. NCBI lineage: Eukaryota > Metazoa > Arthropoda > Insecta > Hymenoptera > Pteromalidae > Gastracanthus > Gastracanthus pulcherrimus. The sequence continues at coordinate 136,219,025 of OX424576.1, read as the reverse complement.
AATAAACAAATTAATCTTGTATATATGGATGATCTTCAGAACTGCTGCGTGTTTGGAACAAAAAGAAACTATTCTTTTATAGGTATATAATTATATACTTGTATTATTTTATTTGATCCATATTTCATTTTTACAGTATGAACGTTATCAATTGAATTATATAACATCCGCAAACGCTAAATGTTAACATATGTATTTCTGCATATTTTCAATTAACTCCATGTTCTATCCTAATATATTCATTTTAAATGTTCTTTGTAGCCGAAGTACAGTTGATTGTTGTAACAGTACTATGGTGCTTATATAGAATACGTAATATTTAAAGAAAAAACATCCATAGTCAAAGAAAAGGTATCTTAAACCAAGAGAACTGGTCTTGTACAATTCGCTAAGAGAAAAAGCATTGTAAAACGAAACTTTTTCTATTAGTACAAAAGGAATCATATATGATCAATATATTGATTCAAACTTTCTTGAATCTTGAAATTAATCTTAATTGATTGTCAAAGATTTTTCTTAAATCAAAATGATATTATATAGAGAAAGTGTAATTTTACAATGATATTGTTTATACACAGTAACTTATTTAACGCTTTCAGATCTGAATGAAATCTGGCAATGATTGACCTTCCATTTTCAAGTGTATATTCACCTTTTATGGTTTACTTAAGAAAGTTGAGTGGTTAAGAAATTTTTTTTTTAAACATACTCATGTATGTCTATGAAATATACATGTCTACACGTAAACAAGTGTATACATGCATTCCTAATACCAAGTATGTCAATTACGAATATTACGATCCATAAAGTTGAGATTGAAAAACCGTTCCGAACGCTAAATAATTATTTTTACATTTTTCCAGTACGAATCCATTCTGAAAATGCTCACATTTCCATCAATCAATACCCACAATTCCTAACCAAACGATCCTCCTCCGTCCATCCGCTCATCAAATTCCGCAAAGCACTATCCAAGCTGTTATCTCCCGCAAATCACCACGCACACGCACGCTCTCCCATACACGCGAGTGTACGTACAACACTCGAAATAAGCGCGATTCCATTGACCTAGTGTCGACTTCTTCTTCTCCTCCTCCAACGTACAGCCGCAGTATAACAGCGGCAGCGGCAGAGCAGCTCTCTCGCCGGTCTCGCGCGGGCGAGAGATAGCGTCTCGCAGACACCCTCGGCCTTCTTCTCTTCTCCCTCCCTTCGCGCTTCGCGCACGCCGGAAATGACATTCCGATGCGCTCTCGCGCCGCCAGAAGAAGACGTGCGTGTGCGCGTAAGTGTGTGTGCAGACGCGAAATCGGGTCAACGATATGTACCCTGGGAGCTGCTGCTTGGCGATGCCGAGGATTCAGGCTTCTGGTGCTGGAGCTTCTGCGTGGTGCGGATTGTCGTTCGTTGCGTTGATTGCGAGGAGCGGTTGAGGAGGGGATCTATTGGATGACATGTTAGTTGTGGAATTGTGAGAGAGATAAGATAATATTATTTTAGGTTCATGGTTCTTCTGCATGTTGACGATTGTCGACGCATATGATTGCGATGAGATGAAGAGGAGATTGAGAAGTGGTTGAGGAGGGGATATTGATTATGTGATTTAGATAATATGTGTGTTATGGATTTGCGAGAGGAATATGATGTTATTCTCGGTTCTAGTTCTTCTTCATGGCCATTGTTGTCGCAATAATTGCGAGGAGGAGGTGAAGAGGTGATTCAGGAGAGGTCGAGGAGGAGATGTTTGATTTTATAATATGGAATAGATGTGGGATATGGATTTGTAAGAGGAATATTATATTCTGGTCTGGTTTTTTTACACGGCTATTGCAGCTGCTTTAATTGCGAGCAGGGATGGAGAGGAGGTTGAGGAGAGTTTAAGAAGGGGATATTGATTTTGTGATTTTCATGAGATGTGGCTTATGGATTTGAAGATAAAACAAGATATCATTATTTTACTTCTGAATTCTTTTTACAGATTATGATATATTTATTGTCTTTTTATAATATTATTTTTATTTATCTAATCATAGAAGAGAAAAATAATCAAATCATTTAAAATAATTTTAAATGTAAAGTTTTCGTAATCAAAATGAAAACTAGAGCCTTTAAGGGGGTAGTCGTGCTAATTAATTTCCTTACAATATTTTTAAATCGTTGCTCATATGTTGATGATTATATTATTATCTATCTCTGGTCAAAATTTCAGAAAGCCTAATGTCACAGTAAGCGAGATATTTAATCTCAAAATTTTTATATTTCTAACATGTAAGGCCCATAGGAAGTGATGCATTTCCATACATAACTTTTAGTATTTTCTTAAAGTTTGTTTAAAAAACTAGTAGGTTACACAGAATAACTATACTTATTATATAACAAAAGAAAAATTGTAGCTAGCGACCCCGTTTGAAAAATATAGCAATCGCAAGTATGCGTCCAATGTAATCCCTATATCTATATAGTGATACCATTCCATTTAAAAGTTTATACTATGCTTCAAATTCAGATTGTAGCACGACTACCTTTTAAACTAACATTAGTATAATAGTCTTAAAAATACTATTAAAGTAGTTCTTACACGACAATGTAAATCAAGAAAATTATCCCATAATATTGAAATATACTGTAGATAATACCAATAGTTATGACTTAACAAATTTTTAAATTTATTTAATTTTGTAAATCGAATAAAATGTATATTTCGCCCAATGAAATATCAAAAAAAGATCAACTGTACATTCTAACAATCATCAAAAATTCTAATTGACGTCCAAAATTGTAATTCATTGAACGGTTGATTTTATTCTTATTTGATATTAATGTTAAAAATTAAATATGACACATTTTGCCATCTTTATAACTTTTCAGATTGATTACAAATATTAGTTTTACATGAATGGAAGTTGACAAATGAAGTTTTGAACTATGTTAAAATTGTGAGAGTCTCTAAACAACCGGATAATACGTACCTACGTGCAAAAGGTACTTTTATTCGAACTGAAAGAATCACAATTTATGGATTTAAAATTCTGTTATTTGAGCGCTTTTCACTCCATTCATCAATCAAGAGTTTCAAAAAGCTCTGACGGCATAATCGAGTTATCGATTCCTTGTCACTGTTGTCTCGGGGGACTATCGATTAATCATCAAAACAATGTGGGACTCTAATACAGTAGTTTGTATCCAAAAAAATTCAATTAAATTATTCTAAAAGATAATATTGATCGATCATGCTGTATCATTGATTGTTACTACTGAAATATTCGCTTACCAATAAATTCTAATATTTATTAATAGTGGCATGTCTTAAGAGTTGAATACATTATATTATAAACAAAGGAATATCATACAATTATTTAGTTGTATAATGCTATCTATCTAAGAATTTAATTAAAGTTAAACTTTATTAATTATCAAATTAATTATTAACTAGTAGAATATGAAACGGTTTTTCTTTACAGTACTTTAGTAATTTATCTAAAAATGATTATTTCTTAATTCTAGAAAATATTGCGTAAAATAAAAGAAAAATTTGATACAACGTTCATTATTGATATTTCAAGATAAATTATTTTATTATTTTTAACAAATATGCTTGAACAATAATTATTAGTATTGGTTTAATTAGAAACACCTTCTTTATTAAAAGACTATTATTCGCTAGCGTTATAAAACTTATGTATACATATTCCATAAACGAAAAATGAATTCCCACAGTTTTTAAATAAATAACAATTAATTTCAACGTGCATTTTCCAAAATTCCAATAATCCCCGCATTCAACATCCCAGTCTCAACCCGAAAAATCCCCCAATATTGCACTTGTCGACAAAAACCTCATATCCTCTGAAGCTGCACCTTATCCTCCACTTCGCACTCTACCCAAAGTATAAAAATAAAAATCCCCCTGGGATTTTAATAACAACTGCTGCAGCTTGTTCACAGCCCGAGCGAGAGTGAGACAGTGAACGTTTGCCCCGCGGCCGCCGGATTTGGGCAGATTTTCCGGGCGAACGCGGGCGAGCAAGAAAGCAGCCACATCGTCGTCGTCGAAGAGAAACTCGCATGCGAGCGAGAGGAGATAGTCGGTCGCGCGCATCGCTGAATCGAGGTAGTGTGTCATTCTAAAAATAGGGAGTAAGACGCGCGTGTGCAGTAGCTCCGCCGCGTATTCTCGGTCGTGAACCCGCGAAACGCACGACGAGAGTTAGGACTGCGTGCACGCTTCTGAGTTGCGCTTCTTCGTCTTCTTTGAGGAGGCGGAAGAAGGAAGAGTGTGGAGAAAAAGAAATGAAGATAGAGGAAGAAGGGCGAGAGTGGGCGTATACGTAAGAGGTTATGCATTCAGAGAGGATGAGGAGAATTTTAGTGGAGAAGTTGACGAATTTTTTTAGAAAATTACTTGTTTATGTCTAAAAATACTGAAATAAATGTTGGCTTAAAAGCTATTTTAACTAACTTTAAAGGGCACATGACAAAAATATATTTGTTAGCACCTCTTCTAAAATGTAATTAAGATATTATCGTCAAAGTAGAGCACGCTGATTTGGAAATGTTAGGTAATTTACAGGGTCTAATCAACGTGCTCTATTTGTGCGCCAATATTGGTCCTTCGAGCTGGATTGTGAAACTTTTCTTGTTTGAAAATGGTACAATCAGGTTAATTTAAGGCCTGCAAAACTTATCTTCAGATACAAGTTGGTTTTATACATCCACGAAGTACAGTCCGTTTTTGGCCAAAATTCACTTACCACGCCATTTTAAAAGCAATTTTTATTAGATTAGTTGAAAGCTTTCAAATATCTTTATTTTTGTACAGATGACGATATCCTGAAAGTTCCAAGTCAATCAAAAACAATTTATCTCGTAATCTGCTCTATAATTTGTGTAGATAAATGGATTTTTTTTTCAAAAACAGACCTTTTACTTTACTAGTGCATCACTAGGCTATATTGAATATAATATTTGTTGTTAAAATTATAGTAATAATCTATCCAAAACTTTTACAAAGCTAATGCGAATTGAAGGAGAAGCATAATATTTGATAGTAAAATGAACAACTATATTTATATCAATAACTTAAATTGCTTATTCCTGTTTTTATCAACGTAATATTTACTAATCGCAACCTTATTTTAATATTCATATTTTAATCTTAACATTATACACATTAACTGAGTTTTTCGTACAGCAAACCGGAAATCAAACTAAAAATGCATTGATCGTAATAGCATATGCCACCAGAGAAAGAACCTAATCCACTTCATTCGTTATGCACATAAACCACCACGCAAAATGCATGCACATCTCTAAATCATCCCGCGACAAATCTCGCCGTCTCATTAATCCCAATCGCTCTTCTATCCACCTAAAACAAAAAATACAAAAACAACAACTCCACCTCGTAAATCGTCCTTCCATCCCGGAAGACACGCTCGCATACTTGTCCATATCCATATCCATATCCGCGTGAGCAGCAGCAACAGTCGATATCCGACGACGCATAGCAGCAACGGCGCGACTCCGATACGCCTCGGCGCATTAGCGCGCGCGCTTTTATTATTGAGCAAAAAAAGAAGCGAATTGCTGTGCCTTATTATACATGTGCGCCTACGCGCATCGCGCGCGGTGATGCCGATTTCGCAAAGTGCATCGGCGCGAGAGCCGGTCGCCCGATACGGGCATGCATCGTGCGTGGAGTTCTTTTTTCTACACGTCGCGGGTTCTTGGTGGGTATAAATGGATATTTTATAGAAGTTTTGAATGAGGTAAACACTTTTTCACTGGATGAAATGGCGAGAGAATGGTTTCGAGTATAATATACAGTAAAAATACGCTGATTTAAGAACGTTCTTTATACCAGTAAATTAGTCATTATAGAAGAAAAATTTGTATTACAGTTTACGAAAATTGACTTATATCAGCGACAGGACGTGTAATAGAAGTGTACTCCATGAAATAAAGAAAATATATATTTAACAAAATTGCGACGTCATGAGCATAGGATATTTTCCACTAAAAAGAGTTACTGAAAATGGTTAATATCTTTCATCTTGAATTCATTTTTAATGTCTCAGGTCACATTTTACTCCTTAAAAAGTATACTATAAATCACCTTAAAAAAATTCTCAAATTGTATATGTATATGAAGAAAAGCTAATTAATTATACATAAACTGACACGTATATGAACAACATTTTTCCCGTTAACAATATTTAAATCCTCAGGCTTTACTTTGCCAATTAATTTGTTCTTCGTATCATATTTTATTAACAAACGAACCATATATGTAGTAATAATTTTATGAACCTCCAATGATTCATCAGACAGGATACAATAGGCGACGTTTGCACAACTTACCCCATACGGGTAATCATTATCCCAAGTTCATTTGACGTCAGTCCACTTTCATTGAGCAATGAGTAAATAGGCACTTTAAAAGTTATGCCCGGTGCAGGTAACTGTCTTAAAGACAAGCTATTACTCTCTCGCATATAGTATAAGGAACGAAGCGTCTCGCACAACTCACGTGCATGAGTGCCATTAGTCATTTGGAAAAAGAGAGTACCTATATGAAATGCACTTTGCGTGAATCGTTACCTGTGCGTTGATCACATAATAACAAAGTACGAATAGTTTACTAGTTTGGCTTGAAAACAATTTTATCTGTACAGTCAATGATTCACAGCTTATCTGCAATTATCAAACGCTTATTTGGTCGAGATTAAAACAGTTTTAATCTTGGTGGCATGTTATAGTATAATATTTTGACGCAATTGCGATGAAATGTATCACTTGAGTCATACCTGTTTGTATATCAGAAAAAGATACTTTTGAATTGAGTAATTCTAAATTTAAGATAAATTGAGGAGTGTAATAGATTCATATATTGGTGCAAATAATTTTGAGTATACAATATATTGTATGTACCTTACTTAGTTTATATAGCATAAAAAGGCACTCCATGGTGTTTTAAGATAGTTCTTGTATTTTGAATATCGCGAAAAGTTAAATTAAATCCTAGTTAAATATGTATACGAGATTTAAAATGTCAAGTTGACAATAATAACGAATTTAAACATTCTCAAAGTAATCGAATAATTTTGGTTGTCCTTTTTTCCGCTATTTTCGTTAATGACTTACCCTACAATTTTATGCCTATTTTCTTTTTATAAATTTTAAGAAATAAAATAACCTTTGTTTTACAAAAGCTATTGATGGCTTACATTATTCCATCGTTCTTCTTTTTCTTTTCTTTCCTCTTCCTCTTGTGGTTATAGATCTTGCCATTACCAAGGTTGGCTATTCCATCACTTAATAGACAACGCTATTTACGATCAAGCGACTGCTAGATCTGTTTCAAAGATACAAATATTTTATCTCAAACAAACATTCCCCTGGTAATTTATATCCAAGCAGATCCTAAATCAACCATTAACCTGCTTTCAAAGCTATCGACGAACAAAATGAAACAAACCTGACCAACACAAAATTGAAAATTGGGTCTCAACCTACATAGAACCCAGTGTAGCTATCGATCGAAAAAAGCACCTCACGGAAATTTGTATGCAAATGCTAAAATAATTTTTGCACCTCCTGCTCCACGTCCTTTTTCCCACTCTCTCCCGGCAAAGAATGTGCGCATACAGCCTAAGGCTCTCCACCGTACACTCGAGGTGAGATTCTATCTGGCAGCTTCATTATTAGCGTACTTATTCACGTAAACTAACGTACGTACATGTGTGTGTATCTGTGTGTGTGTGTGTGTGTGTGCCGGATGCCGGCATGCCAGTGTCCGACGAGACAGGTTATGATGTTGTTTGCCAGTGCCAGCTTTTTGCTGTAGCAGTGCAGCGGCCAACTTATTAAACAAATTTAATGCATAGTGGAGGAGGAGGAGGCAGAGAGGCGCCCATTATTTATTTAATGGCGCTCTAGAGAGAGAGAGCATTGACGATGTATAGCCATTTCCGTTTGCTCGCGTGTGCATACCGGGCAAAAAAGGGGTAGAGAAGCGCGCCTCTCTTCTCGAGGAGGTGGTTGTCTCGTTGAGAGAGTTTCCAGGCTGGGGTATATTGCGCGGTTGGCTGAGAGGAGCTGCGATGATGGCAGGGAAAGGAGAGAGGAAATGGTAATGGTAATTTAATCAAGTGGCGTTAGATTTTATTAACTGCTTTTATAATGAAGCCGTAGTGACACGTGGGTGTTGCCAACCTGTCAGCTGTATGTGCGTGTCAGTCGGAGCACGGGGAGAAAAATTGATAATTGCCTTTCGCAAAGTTGATTAAAAGCTGTAATCGATGGTTACAGTGTTGGCTGTATGCTTAAGCATGTAAGTCGATGGTATTCCGTTGCTGGATATTCATTAGCGAATGGGAGATTTGGATGTAAACATAATAACAAACGTATTTCTCTTCAAAGATTAGTAAAATCGTTCTTTTTATTTAGCATTATTCACGTTTCCTGCTTTTTTAGGATATTTAATTATATATCTAAAAGAGGGGCTTATTCTCGGTATTTCGGAATTTGATAGTGACAGTTAAACTTAACTTTGGCATATGAGTAGCAATTGTACATATATTAGAAACATTGTCTATGAGTTTGACATCGATTGTAGTATGAATAGGTACCGAACACCATCTCATAACGAATAATAATATTTTAGCAGGATTCAACTCATTTCATTTGGAACTTATAGTAATACATCATCCAAATGTTTCCCGTTTCACTTAAGATTATATTTTTTCATACAAAGACTATTGTGAATATCATTTGATAAAAATTCCTAAACAAACATTTACAGAAATCAACTTTTTAAAAAAGAAGCTCATCTACTTGTCCGAAAACATATCTATATTTTAAATAAGCAAATGTATTTTAAGATGATCGCATTTTGGTTAAAAATAAGTAAATGCTATTGAAATTGTTTCAGAAAATCACCTGCAGATATTTCTGCAGAACTTTTAAGGCTTTCGAAATTATTTCCCAGCAAGAGTATTTTTTCCATCCTTTTTTCGATACTGAGGTGTCCTATTTGGTAGTTATCATAAAACTAAATTGTTTTTTTTAAATGATGTGCATTTAGGTACAATGGCTTATATCTTGATAACAGGGGTTTGTTAGACGAAAGTACGGATGCTACGTTTAATTTATTTTTAGGTACCAGAAAACGTCTCGTAAAGATTAATCGAAATCCGTTTGCCAACGACTGTGGACTCTCTTTGTAAGTTTCGAATTAAATTTGACTATTTAAATAAAATATTTAAATATTCAAAACTTAATAATTAGTCACTCTAAAGGGTTGGTTGTACATTACTAAAAAAAATTAAAATATCATTTTATCAATTCAAGTACATGAAGAATGTTTAGATTTAGAGTGACTTTCCTTTTTATCGAAGAAGCCTACACCTCTGATAAAAAGTAAATACACCTTAAATCCGCTCAACACCATTTTTAGTTCTAACCCATAAAAATTCACTTTTCACCTGTATCGTCAATACCATCCCACACTTCCAATTCCGTACCTCCAAACACCCTGTGGACGCATACTCTCCTAATAATCGCTGCACCGCACTAAACAAACTCATAAAGCGCAAGCGTACGCGCGCTCGCGTGAAAGTGAGAATTTTCGGCGGAGGAAAATCGAGAAAGGAGCGGCATACCGACGTTTCGGATTTCGTTTTTCGAGAGGAATACGCGCGCGCGAGCGTGAGTCGACTCCGTGCATAAATACCAGCGCGCCGGAATGGCTAATAATAGGAGCTTTGGCCTGCCGGCCAACAACGCGAGAGCCTCCATGCTGCTCTCTTTCTCTTGGAGAGCGGGTAGTGGTGGTGGTGGTGGTGTTAGTGTGTAAGAGAGCAAGTTTTGGACGGTGGATTATTAGAAATTCAGACGTGCGCAGCAGCACGCGCGTAACATTATATGGGACCCTCGAGGTTTTTCTTGTTGGTCTTGAGGGTGTGGAGGTTGCACTTTAAACTCGGCTGGTTGAACAGTGTTGATGATGAAACGTTTCTCTTAATTTCTTAGAATGAAGGAACTATTCTAGAATTTGAAATGCTAATAAGTGTTGGAGTGAAAATAAATTTTTCCTAATAACTGGGTGAAAGAATCAGGTGATAAATCAGATGATTACACGACGTAATGTAATCAGCTGACAAAGTCAGATTTTAATCTATTAATAAAATTAGATGATAAATCAGGTGGTAACATCAGGTGATTCCATTATGGGAGCTAAATAAACGATGGAATCAGATTATGTATTCAGATGATTATTAATAAATTAGGTGATTATATCAGGCAATTTAATAAAATAAATAAACTTTTTTTAATTTATTTGATTTAACTCGATAGAGCTGTCTTTGAAAAGTAACTCTCTAATAAGTAAAAGTATAATCATAAAAATACTTTTTTTATTCATAGGATTTAAGGTACGTACATTATGGTGGTCCAAAAATCCCAAACTTTTTAATTTTGTAAAATGTAATGATTAAAAATAGTAGGAAATATAGAAAAAATCATATTCCTGTTGTCGTCTTTTCATTGTAAAATTTTATCAGCTATTTATTTAGACCCAAAGTTGCTAAAACTCGTTCTTTCAGATCGTTGTAGCCTCTTAAATAATCTCTCAGGGGGTTACTTCAAGAAAAATTAAAGGAATACGTGCTTTTATTTGACTTTAGCCTATTTTAGCACATTTTAACACCTTTTAGCACCAGCTAAAATATGCTAAAATATGCTAAAGTCAAATATTAGTACGTATTCCTTTAATTTTTCTTGAAGTAACCCCCTGAAAAATGTAGAAAATAATAAAATAAACATATTTTGTTTTCGAAAAATGTTTTTTGAGATTATTTAAAGGTGGCTACAACGATTTGAAAAAACGAGTATTAGCAACTTTGGATCTAAATAAATAGCTGTTAAAATTTTATAATTAAAAACGACAACAGGAATATGATTTTTTCTATATTTCCTACTATTTTTAATCATTACACTTACAAAATTATAAAGTTTGGGAATTTTGGACCACCCTAATGTACATACACAAAGTATGTATTGTTATCAAACATACAGAATTTTAATTTCTTTTCTAAAGTCGGTTAAAAAGGAAATGAATGATTGTATCCCTGTGTTAGTTTTGGTACAATCAACTACAATTACTACAGTATAATTATTGAATATTTTTAAATACTTTGCCTCATAAAGAAAAAATGCTTGATTTTTATTCTATCACAACTTCAATTGATCTATTAAACTATACTAAATCAATTGATCATTCCAAAAACTATACATCAACATTTTTATTTCAACAGACTCATGACCATCTGTCGCGTCGTAAACCCGCGCATAAACCTCAATAGAAATCTCTCTCCACCTCCTAGTCACAATATACATTCCAAGCGCAATCTATAACGTTTCTCCATGCTCGATATATAAGCCTCGCTGCATTCCACCACCCGACAGAATTCACGAAATTTCCTTCCGCTCTTCCATACCATGCACGCGTGCACATTCAAAAATACCCGCGCATCGATGCATCCGCGCACGCGGCTATTTTCGACAGGCCCCACGATAAATCAAAGCGCCGCGCGATCGTTTTAAGTATTCCCGACGCCGCGTGGCTGTCGTTAACTCGCGCATGTGTCTATGCATTTCGATACGATACGTGACTGTGTCAAACCTTGGCGTTGAGGCGATGAAGCGCTGATAGCTGCGGATTTTCCATGAGAACTCGACCCTGATGGAAAAGTGACCATTTTGAGATTGAAAGAAAGGATTGTTAGAGTTATAAATTAATGACTATATTGCTCGTTGGTAAACAAATGTAAATTTTTAATGACTCTAATAATCTTGATAAACACAAATTTTAGCGAGAGTTTTGGTTTATGATTGGGCTTCATACGTTATCCATAGTTAGTAAGTGTTTAGCAAAGTTACTTTTATTTTAACCTTGCTGATACACTTATAAACAATTTTTTTAGAATCGAAGAAGACTTCTTTGCTCAACTAAAAAAACAATCTTTCGACTCATAAACAATCTGTTGACTCAAAAGCACACTAAAAAATAATCTTTTCAGTCAAGAACAATCGTTTCACTTAAACACAATCTTTTGACTAAAAAGCAGTCTTTTAGCTCAAAGTATGACTCAAATTTTCGCTTGTCGCGATCATTAGAGTTAGTTTAAATTAATAATTTTTTGAGTAGCAAAACTAGGAGTGAGTACTGTAATAGTACTAGTCGATTTTTAAGCTACATATTTATCGGCTATTATCTTGTTATTATGGACACTTTATAATGTATTCAGACCTGGAAATATAAATACCTTACAGGTTCTTATAATACGATTACTATAGAGGAAAATAAACTTTTAATGAAAAACATTATAGAATGTCAAACATTCCTGATATCGCTATTAGTCGATCATCTACATATCTTTTTATAGTAATTGATGATATTTAAAATTGTATGAGTATTAAAAAATATTAAAAATACGTAGGTTATAGATACCGATTATTAAAATACGATTAAAGCAAATCGGTACTCATTGAACAATGAACCTTTATTCCAGCCTTTCCTTACGGATTTCTGTAATAATGGTTCAATTCTAGTTTAAAAAATATTTCATAAATAGTCTGATTTCTACAAGGTTAAAAATTGGCAGCAATTTACGAGGTATTGACGAGGAAATGTCTTGATTTAATCTTAATTGTATAATGGATTTCCTTTGTAAGGAAGGTTATTTAGGGGCTAGAATGAATCATGGGTTGTATTTTTAAACGGCCTTTTTGTCCGGCGGAAATCGATGGAAAAATAAATAAATCGTTTTCAACCAAGCTTTCAATCCTTAACGGATTATTTACGAATGCTGCGTTTAATTGCGCATTTTCCTTATTCTACAGGCGCACTTACAGAAATCGAGGAATGTTGCCTTAGATTCAAAGAAGGTACATTTTACACATTCAATATTGCTATATAAATGTAATCATTATTTTTATATAGGGCAAGTAAGCTAGTTATTCGTGTATCTTTATAACTTTTATACTTGTTTATTGAGGTTAAATTTTTATTTTATGTTGTAAAAAACCGAAAAGGATCCAGTAATTCGTAAACCCATAATAGCTGGCTTACTTACATTCATTTCATTTCCACGATTATATTCCACGTTAAAATTAACTAATTAATGAACAATTTTCCTCTTGCGGTAGCTGACGAAAAAAGTAGGTTAGACTGAAATCAAACGATACAAAAGATACTTTTGAACGAAGAAAAACATATCACAGTGTGTAGAATCAATCAATGTATATTTCAAATAATTTTGCCAAAGTCTTACTTGTACGAGAATCTTCCTGTAATCACGATAATAAAACAAATAAAAAAATACATCAAAGCCCTCTCACCGCATTACCCAAACACTCTCTCAAAATCAGTACGCAAAATCCATTCCCCTTTCACTTCGTCCTAAAAAAATCATCTCCTTCCAGAATAATAAATCCCACATAATCCAGGGCACCAACCAAAAAATAAAGAAAAACAGGTTTAATAAAAATGCCGCCGCACCAAAAAGGTAAACGAACCTGTATCCGCGACTCACGTGGCGGATTATACTCTGCCTTCACAGTTCACACTCGGTTGGCACCGCTGAAGCGCCAGCGCCATCCGCTCCTTTTTTATATTTAGCTTTAGCTTCAGTCCCGCCGTCGCGTCGTTCATTATTATTCGAGAGTGCACTGACTCGCCGATGATTGAAGCGAACTGCGCGCGAGCCCGAGGCGCTAATGCAAGTTAATTAGCTGTGCAAGCGCGCGCGAAGTTGACAAGTGTCGCAGTGTTTGTGTATGGTTTTTGTGTGTTGATTCTGGGGAGACGCGCGGCGAATCGATGAGACGTTCATGATGGTTTTAGTCAGGTGGAAGGTGGACTGGTATGGTCGTGCACGTACACAGGTGGTTTAATTGTTTTCTCGGCTGGTTAAGTTTGTAGGTAAATAAGTTCAAGGTTTGTTAATTTGTTTAGCTTGTTATTCATTGGGCTTAATATTTGTGTTATATAGGAGTCCTAAAATGGATTATGATTTTTATAGCCTACCATTTTTTATGAAATCACATAGAATTTATTTTATGTTACACTTTTGCAAGGCCTTATATTTAACATACGTAGGTAATTATTGGAATGTTTGTACGATGTTAATACGAACATTCGTTTCTTAAAAATGATTTGAACGTCTATCTTTGATAAAATTTAGATGGTTGCTTCTAATAGCAGATTGTAGACGAGGTTTTTAGAGTGTCTCATACACCCGTTAACAAAAAATCTACTATATTTATTAGAACAACAGAAACAACTACTCTGCGGACAAATACCCCTCCTAGCATTGGATTACACTGTTAATTCATAAAATATGTAAATGTAATAAGAAACAAACGATTATCAATTTCAGATACTTTTTTAAATCGTGTATATCGGCTTAATACATGATGTACAATTCTTAAGTATCCGAAAATATTTTGCAGTCGAATACTTGCCGAACTCTGATTTTAAATTGCTATATATCTTTTTCAAAAGTGGGTTCAGTTATTTTATCATCGATTGTTGTCAAAAGATTTGTTACAAAAAATGATAAGTTTGTGATCATAGATTGTAAGTAATCTTTAATTTTTTTGTCTGATTACGTATATTTAACAAAATAACAATTAAAAATTGGTTTGTTTAATAGAAATGACCGCGACATCTTCGAGATATAAGCAATAAAATTAAAAAAATATAACTTCAAATATCTTGAAGATAAGAGACCGCAAAGAGCTCAGCCAAGATATAGTGGAAAGCTACATTTTTTAGCTCAATTTATTTTAAACATTTTCCATCATACGTTTCCGAGATATCGCCATTCAAACAAAAAATGACGTTTTCGTGTATTACAAAAGAAGGGAATGACTTATCCAAACTTTCAGGTCGGAAAAGTTAGGTAATTTTATGCTCTTTCAAACGACTTTTCGCTGATTTGATGATATTTTCCCTAAAAAACACGAAAAATCGGAAACCGCTAAAAAACAAAAACGCAAAGGAAAACAAAAAAAAATTAAGCCGACTTCTATCAAGAAAAACAAAAAAAAATGAGCCCTAAAACATTAATTTTTACCGTCGATTACTCGAGATATGGTGATATACATCCACGCACACACACGCGCACGCACGCACGCACGCACGCACTCATACATACACACATACACACACACATATACACATACACACAGACATAAACACACACATACACACATCCAGACGGACATTTTCTAAAAATAGTGTATTTTGATTCCAAATGGCCGGAAACATATTTCTAACACGTTTTTAAGAAAACGTACAATTACAAAGTTTCCATTAGGAGGAAGCAAAAATAATGATTTTTGCTAATTAAAAAAAAAGTTCTTTTATTACATTAGAACATAAATCATACGTAGTAGAATACAATTAAGTAATAAAATGTCAGTATGTTTTATAGATGTAAAAAATATTGGACTATTATTAAAATTAAAAGAAATTCACAGTTTAAAATTATTATCTTAACAAATATTCAGAATTGTGTTTACATGCCATAAGGAAAAAAAATAGCGATTTCTAGCAAGGATGAAGACTGATTACTAAATTGACTAGTAAATGATAATAAATAAGAAGTACGGTACTGAGTTCTGTGTCGAAAAATGACAGAGTGTACTTGATATCCTTAGTAAAAATCGATCTTGTAATCAGTAGCTAGCGATTACAGCTATAAATAGACATTAACGACTATATTAATGAATTCAAATTCAACTAGGAATATTGTACAAATATTTTCTTTCAGGAATTCCAGAGAAATAAAAATATTTGGGGTTGCGTTAGGTAGCATTCAATACCCATCCCCTTAAGGCTCATAAGGAGAATCCACGAATTTTGGGTAACGGATTTTGATGAAACTTTGGGAATCGTTTTTCTATACCAAAAAGTGAAGTCTAATACCCATAATTTTATCCAATGGACTTTTACACAGTAGGATATAGCATATTTCATTATCATTGATACTCGTAGTATACATAACTTCTTCTTAACATTGCGTATGTGAGCAATATTAATGTTTTTAGCTCCATATCAGGTTCTAGGACCTATTGGATAAGATTACATGGTATTGGGCTTCATATTTAGGTAATCCTAAGTTTCTTCTTGTATCAAATGTATTGTGTTAATCGTTTTTTCCCTGCGTATAATAAAAATTGGATCATTTACACAACATGATTTTCTATAAAATAATCCATTTTATCAACATTTTTTTAGGAAATGTTCTACAATTCGTTTTGATAAAACATAAAAATAATGTTTGCAGAGTTTATCTTATTAATTATAGAATAAAGTAAAGAAAATATCTAAAGAGTATAGAACTATCAAAATATGTGCAAAGTTCATGTCAAACCTAAATTCTTCTATATCTGGTTTATAACACGGAACAAAACATTAAGCGATCCGCTAATGAACCTGGATTTTCAACATTGTTGTGAACCCGTCCTGTCCATTTTTATAGGTATACTCCTCGTTTAAAGATTTTCGCTCATAATGGGCTAAGGCTCGTCGTGTTGTCGCGAGAGGATGAAGAAATTAAAGAGTATAGATACCGTTTCGTTCCTTCATTTATCTCTCTCCTTTTCTTCGCCTCGACGTCCTCGTCTTCACCGTCGTCTTCTGTCCGCGAGCGCTTGTCACGGGCAATTACACGCGATTCGAGAAATCGGATGGATGTAGATTAATGGGTTGCGATAGAGAGAAATTAATTCTCCATTAGGCTGTTTTTTTTTCTTAGAAGCCGCGGAGGTTACAATAAGAGGAAAAAAAAGAAAGCTTGTATTTATAGGAAAGTATTGATAGTCGCTGATGAGTATGAATTAATTCAATCTTTATTTTTTTTAATTACCGGTCAGACGCGATTATTCAATTACATGATCCTGGTATGTAAAGCTTGATAGAGAGGTAAAAAAAACAGTTTTTTTTAATTGTTGCAGAAAAGTAGGTTTATTGTACTGAATTTAGTTTTTATATTTAGTGACTAGATATCACTAAATTCGTTTGCAACTATGTGTTTTTACCCTTTAATATCCAAGGTACGTCAATCGAAAAAATATATGGGAAGTGGTTTGATATCTCTAAAGAGGTTCCACTGACTATAAATTAAAGAAAAAACTAATTCTAGGATAAAACTTATTAAATAAATTGACCCGCTAATTTTAAGAGTACCTCCAAGTGAGTGTATCGAATAAACTGGAACGGGTGTTAAAGACTTAGTTGAAATCTTTTTATGTTGTAATAATTATTACTGATTGTCTCTTACCATTTTTAGACATTATTATGCAAAATAACAAAGTTCTTTGAGAACGTATACTGTGTAAATCATTTCAAGAAAACTAAGCTAATGATTATGACTAATTTCCCTTGCACCTAACCGTGAATCTCATTCTTCTCTAAACATTACGTAATCACTCACCGCAACCTCAAATCGCCGTAATAAATTCACCTCGTGACTGACTCACGCATACTGATCGCTCCATTAATTTCTAATTCCAGATCGCGCGCGAGAGAAGGAGCAGCAGTCCGAGACGGCCCTGCTTGCTGCCGCTGCTAAAATGGCGGACGTGGCGACGAAGAACAAGTCCATGAGCGTCGTAAGTAATAACACTGTAAACAGCCTTGGCAAGACTAAAATGAGCGATGTGTGCGGTGTGCAATCTAACAACGGCTTGATCGACCTGGACCATAACGGCCTGCTGTCCAACGCGAGTAACAATAAGCTAATAACCCTGTGCTCGTCGCCCACCGAGGACGACGAGGACGAGGACGACCTCATCCTCGCCAACAACACGCGCAACGAGCTCGACTCTCAGAGCGACGACAAGAGCCTCCAGGAGCTCATAGAGAGTGAACTGGCCCTCAGAATATGCGCCAGTTCCAAGCCAGATCCCGATGACACAGAAGAAGATGAACCTAGTGATATGTCGTCGATGAACCAGCCGGAGATCACGAAGACGATCATCCTGGAGCCCAGGCAGGACCCGGTCGACGTCAACCACGAATTCATCGTCAACGAGATCGACCACTACACACTCATAGGCGAGCCCTATGAGTACTCCAATGGACACGTCAGTCCAGATCCCAAAGAGCCTCCACAGATCGTCGAAGAACCTGACGAATTGATCAGTCAGGTTGACGATCAACACGACGAGGAGGAGGTCTTCGATGGGCAAACAGAAATTACAGAGACCGAGATCACGACGACAACTTCCGGTCCTTCCCTGCCTTCGGCATTCGAAGTCAACGCGGAACTGGATCTGGAGGAAGTCGAGAACAAAGCAGAGGAACAGTTGTTGGAAGAGGATCAGCCGACGTCGGTGAACACGCTCAGCGATTCCTGCGTTGTCGAGGAGACAACGGACGAGGAGTCATCGAAGGAGACAAGCAACAGATCGGTCATATCGGCTGACAAGTACCTGCAGGAAGAAGAACTCCTTCAGCTCAAGGACAACAATAGTGAGAGCCTCCTCGTCTCCGTTGACGAGCAGCTCCAGAAGAGCGAAGACGACACTCACGCCGACATCCAGGACGATGTCGAGGATGAGGATCTGTCGAGGATCAACGAGATCGTCGACGACCAGGCCGAAGTTAAACTCCAGGAGAATTCGAATCCAGAGCACAGTGGAGTATTGTCCAATTCCATGTTCATCGAGCACGAGGCCAAACACACATTGGTGAACCTTGCACCTGAGAATCAGGAAGTAGTTGACGTTGTGGAAGAGGTTTCGGTACTCGACCAGAATGAACCGATATCTCTGAAAGAAGCTTCAGGTGTTGACGAGAAAGCCTGTTCGTTTTACTCGACGGAGGCTGAAAGCTCTGGAGACATCGTCGACAATGACGAGAGCTTAGACAAATCCATTGGTAATCTGCCGACAGTTGACGTCACCGATTACAAGCTCAAGTCCAACGTTAACAGTCAGGAGAACAGTTGGATGACTGTTGAGGAAGCCGTCAAAGAGTCCGGGGTCGATATCGTAATTACACAGGGGGATGAAAGTCTGCAGGAGAGGACAAACGAGTGCAGCGACAATTTCTACAGTCAGGAAAGTCATTTCGAGAATTATCTAGAGAAGAGCAAGCTGGAAGACGAGAGCAAGGAGCTCGCGCCTCTGGCCACGCCTGACGAGATCAGTGATATTTCTAACGCTTGCGATGACGTAAGTTTGGCTTTATTTGTTATTAACAAGTCGATAATTTTGTCATCTTTTCTAATGAGATTTTAAAAGAACTTTTAATTATTAACTTCATCTTAGCATTATCAGCGAATATTTTAAATTTTATCAGAAAAGGTGAATAATTGTCACGATTTATTTTACCAAAAGTGGTTTTAAAAATGAAAGAAGAATAGTAAGCAACGTAAGAAATCTAAATTCACATGTACGTATTCGATGTTTTTGCGTGATTTTCGTGCTTTTGTTGGTTTCTCTGTGTTTCGATATTTTTTACGTGTGTTTTTTTCTGTTGTCAAGTTTATTTTTTATAATACGTGTGTTTTTTATTAACAACTTTTTAAATTTAACCGAGTGATTTTATTTAACAAAATGTTACTCAAAAGCGCTGTGAATCGCATCAAAGTCAGTTGTCATCGCTCAGTTTTTCTTTCATTAACTAAACAATTCACTATCATCATCATAGAATTTAAGTATATCATTAATTATAGGTTATAATCATCCAAATTGTATTCAAAATAATCTTAAGTAATATCGTCAACTATATAAAAATATAATGTTTTGCTATACACATTCAAAATTGAACAAAGACATCCCTGGTAAAAAAGTTCGTAAAAACTGGTCTAAGAAAAGTTTAAACTTAGACAAGCTTATAAATTAGATCAGCATCAACTATAGAAAGATCATAAACTTTAGAGATGAATGAGTTATGACAATGGATACTTGACAAGTTGACTTGTAACCTATACTATACTCTATCATTATTTTAAAAATTTAATTCTATATGTATATTTTATTACTTTACGTACATAGATCATCATCATCATGACTATAAGTTTATAAAGTTTGCAGGCATTTTCAAATTGTTTGTATTTTCGATTCATTTAACCCTTAGCGGTCACACGGGGTAACTAGTTACCCCAGGCTCAGAAAAAGTGAAATTGGAGGTCTAAAACATTTAAAACATTTGACCAGTTTTTAGAACGCCATCTATAAATTGACCGATAAAAATCATTAGAAATATTGAAGAACACTTCAACAAACATGAAACCATCGGTTACAAGTGTTAAAACACCCATATGTCTTGTACAACTAGGTTTTTCAGCGTGGGGTAATGAGTTACCCCATGTGGCCGCTATGTGGCCTGGCTGAGGTGTGGCCGCTAAGAGTTAATAATCATGTTATTAAACCGTTAATTTAAAGGGGCAGACCTGGGTTAAACCCTTAACAAAAAATTTTTGTCCGCATCCAGGAAATTTTTTATATTTAAAAGCAATCATTCTAAAAATTTCTATACTATAAATACTTATTATATAATATCTTTAATTTTACCGCTGTAAAACTTTAAAATATTGATCATACACGACACAGTAAAACACTATTTTTAATACCATAATTATTAAAGGAACTTAGCGACACACACGATTCTAGGTGACATGATGAACGAAAAAAATGTTTTTCGACGGTTATTCGTTTATATATTTTATTTTATAAATTTGTATTCATTTTTATTTAAAAATTAATTGAATAATAATTTTCTATGTTAAGCGACAAGTGATGCCCGCATGGTGGCCAAAGTTCGAAACTTTTAGAGCCTCTCAAAGCGTCGTTTGAAAGTGAGCGCGGAAGCTGAAAAATGTAAGAAATGTAAAAATGGCTCTTCTAATTATGTAATAAATTACAGAGAATTCGTGCAATACGTAAGAGAAAGAAGTAGACAAATATGTTAGTAAAAGGTTTTATACAGGCCAACTATTTCATGAATATACCTAGGCATTCTTTTATATAAGCTAACATCTGTGTATGTTATAATTTTTATGGTTTTGATTAGTTATGTAATAAGGTAATTAAAATGAGCTATTTAATCATAATGTTTAAATAGAACTGTTAAAAATTAAGACAAAAACAAATTAAATTGATGTGTACTACTGATAAAGATGTGATGCCTACATACACTAAATGGTTGGTCATTAAAACATTCCCCTGCTACATATGTATTTGCTATATCTATTTCCTATGCATTGCTTAAATGCGATGTAATTTATAACATCTTTTACGTATTTTATCTTCCGCGTTCACTTTCAAACGACGCTTTCGGAGGCTCTCAAAATTTCGAACTTTGGCCACCAGTGTGGCGCTACTTGTGGCTGACATAGTGAATTACCATCATATTTCAGAGGATCCCATGTACTCCTTGAGGCGTTGCGTAGTTTCTGAACGCACCCTTGCTAAAATGGAGCTTATAGCTTAAACTAAATTTACATGAACGTACGTCCAATTCTATTTAATTAAAAAATAAACTTTTTCTTAATATTTAAAAACATTTAAGAAACAAAATAAGACCTCAAACATTAAGATTGCATTATAATATCGAAATAATTTTTTCAGTTTTAGTAACTTTTTATTCAATTGACAATAATTCTGTTAGCTACATCAGAATTGTTGATAAAAAAATTTATGTTCAGAGTTTAACTATATATAAAACAAATTGGTCGATTTTAAGCACCTGAACCACCTTATCTTGCAAATTTTATTTTCGACCAAAAAGATTGTCCAAAAACGAGAGCATTGAATTCATTTTGTTTGTATTTATTTTATATAATTTGGGACCCCTGGTAAAAATCCGTCTCATTTTGAGCCGTTAATAGGTAATAAATGGCCATTTATAGCTATTATTAGCCGATTACTGGCTCAGAATTAAATTTATTTCTACCAGGGACATTGTGGAAAATATAATAAATTATATTTTTTAAATACAGAACAAAATCAGTTTTTAATACTTTTTTTTTCTACGCGTATCGATGCTCCACTAAATGAGTAGAAACCGCGCCAATCACCTCAGCACCGTTTCATTTCTGCCACCGCCTTTCGTTTCTACACAAACACGAAAAACAAAAGTTACACACTCATTTCGACTGATTACTCCCGCAACAACGATTCCCAAAAACCACACGTATCCGTATCCCCCTCACCATAACGACACCGCTATACACGCCTTCCCCATCAACCTACTATACGCACACTCGTTCCCATCACCTCAGCAATCCACTCTACATAAATTACCCACATCCCGAATCAGCAGCAGCAGCAGCAGCAGCGGGAGCCCCCCGAAATCGAGGTAAACGTATAAAAGTATATACATATATATACGTATATCCTTTCTACGCCCATCCACGTGCGCGCAAAACCAGCGGAAGTAATATAGCGAGCCAGCTCCCCGACAATCGTACAATACTCAAGAAGCCTTCGCGAACACACTATATAGGTATATATGAATACACGTATTCTCTCACTGAAGAGGGGAAGGAACTCGTTACACACACATATATGCACACACACGTGTATGTGTAACACAGCCGGTCGACGATCGAGGTCACGAGGCGACTCGGCAGCAGAGCCTCCCATTCACGGGACTCGGCCAATCACGTGCTAGCTTTAGATGTACCGATGTGCATGTGTGTGCGTGTGCGTGTGCGTGTGTTGAGATAGGTAGCCGGTACTCAACTCCAAGGTTGCCGATGCGTCGACGAGTTGGTATTATGGTCAGGGACGGTCAGGGACGATTGCGCGGACCGTCATGTCACGTGCGCGAGTGAATTGATGAATCCGGAGGATAAACAGAGGCGATGACAGAGTACGAGCGCGCGTATAGTGGTGCACGCGCGGGGAAAGCTATAATTAAATGGAGTATCGGGTTGTAAAATGCGAGTGCACTTGATTCAATTGTACGCGTAAGATTATTCTCTTATTGTAGAAGTCTTTCTTTTTTAAATAAACTGAGGTTTTTTCGGAGACAGTTGTACGTGCCGGTTTGAGAAATAAATTAATGTTGTTGAACATTGATAAAACGGAACATTTACTACTCAATATTTTATAGCACTGTGTGACCTAAACCCGCACTTAGGCCACGCTTATCCGTGACCTAAGTGGCGCTTTATTATACAGGGTAATAATGAA
This sequence comes from Gastracanthus pulcherrimus, assembly GCA_949152435.1. Classification (NCBI taxonomy): domain Eukaryota; kingdom Metazoa; phylum Arthropoda; class Insecta; order Hymenoptera; family Pteromalidae; genus Gastracanthus; species Gastracanthus pulcherrimus. Next base: position 136,195,808 of record OX424576.1, on the reverse strand, counting down.
TTCACATAGGCCACAAATCCGTAGTATCCTATAATAAAGACTAAAAACACTCAAAATAAACGTTTTCGTTCATAATAATAGAAAGAAGAAGTAGTAAACCTAGTAAATACGCATGCCAAGTATCAGAGAATAATTACAAATCCTTAAAATAATCTCTTCAAATTAAGAGGATAGTTCAACTGATTGTATATGACAATTTGGTGCGTATTTTGAATATTCAATCTGGAATTCAATTTAAAATTCAGTATTCATTTTTTTTTCATAATTAATATTATAAATTTATTAAAATTTAATTTAAAAAATTTCAAGATAGGGTAAATAAATATATTCAAATTAACTGTTAATAATAAACATTTATTTTTTTTTCAAAAAACAAAATATCTTATTTATATAAAGTTCTATTCAAACAATGTATAAAGGTTGACATTGATTATTAATTAAATAATGAATTTTGGTTAAATAATGATTTGTTTATACGATTTGTAATTTCCTTAATTTATTTTTTATGTTTTTTTGGATTATATTTTAATTCTTTTTACGGGGGGGCTCCGCCCCCCCGCCCCCCCCCCGCCCCAGCGCCCTGCACCGACCCCCATATCGGTGGCGGGTTTACGATCCTCGTGCTACAAAATAGTATACGATACTCGTGACCTAAGTGGCCATAATTGCACGGCGCGACGCTATCACATGTATCGTAATATACTATATCAATATGATAAAGGAGATTATCAATACAAATAAGTGACTATATTATTAGGAACACTTGTATATTATGAAAAATTAGGTAGGAATAAGCTGCAGTTTGCCAGATATTTTTATCGGAATTTGATATCAATTCTTGTTCATTTTTTCATATTTAAATAATTGCATTCGTATCTATCATACATTATAGATGTAAGTACCTAGAAAATTGAATGAGTCTTTTGTTTGTATTTCTTGTTCATTAATTGATAAAAATTACCGTTCATACATACATATACATACAATTTTTATACGAGATTGAAATATTTTTTCTATTCTCTAATTTTAGTTCAAATACTGGAAAATAGTTTATAAGTAATTCAAAATTAGCACACGAAAACATTTTTTAAGCCTATTCATTGCACATAAATAAGCTAACAATTTAAAATTTTCATAGTTTTCTAAATAAATATTGATGAGAAATTTTCACTCTTTTTGAAAGAAAATACAATCTTCTCTATTCAAATGACTTTCACTTTGTTAAAGAGTACAAGTTCACTCTTTATTGAAGTGAAAAATGCATTAAAAATTTAGTGATTATTCACTCAGGGTGAGAAATTAGCTGGAAAAAGGTTGATTGTATTTTATCTCAAATACATTTGTTTAATTCTAAAAAATTGAACAAATTTTTTTTAATTTCACAAAATAATCTAATTATTAGTAAACACTAAAATAATAAATTGGCAATACATTTTAATTCAAATTAAGCAATAGTCGATACATTTTATTTATAACTATAGAAAATGAAGTAAAAATTTGCACCTTCATTTCACGGAAAAAATATTGAATAAGCAAGTTATATTTCTACAGTGACATTTTCAAACACATTTATTTAACAAAATTTTATAATATTCAAACTTTTTAAGCATTTATAATTATTATTCATCACCATTAATTCATAAACAGCTACATCGCGTCTTTCCTCGTGCCTGACCGTCACTGAACGTACTTCTCCTCTCCTACGGGGCCCATGAGGCCCTTCCCTCGCTTTCGTGCGCCGTTCTACCTCTCTCTTTCTTCAATGCGCGCGGCGAATCTTCTCCGTCCAATCTTGACGTTGAGTCCCGCGGAAATTACCTATCCGTGGAGCACGTGCCGCGGCTGACTTCGACCCCAGTGATGTCGTGAGGCGTCGCGACAATAAGTCCTTTTGTTGCGAGAAATTTTTTTTTGAAAATTTTAAGATTTGATTATGGAAAATTTTGAGTAGTTGGGCAATATATTATTTTCAATAGTTGCAGACCCAGTGTTGTGAGTTTTGTACGATTCCAATATATTCATAAGTTTGCATTCATTATTTGTATTTACAAAAAATAATGACATTTTCTTACTGTTGATTCAATTTAACAAACATGGCTAATATTGATAAGTTTTTTCTCTGAGATAAAAATTGATAATGTGCTTTGTATATGAACTATTATTATTGTAGGTGGTTTTTTATGCAGTATTTTCTGCCTATTACAAGTTTTACAAGCCGGTTTCAAGTTAAATTAAAAGTAGTAAAAAAAGGTTCATTACTTTTACAATTGCAATATATTCACAAGTATGTATTCAATTTAACTTCAACATTGGCTCATTATTCAGTTAAGTATTTTCCATCAATTCATTATATAAGTCAAAAACTAATACATTTCTTTGTACGATGAATTATTACTATAGATTGTTTTTGATGCAGTCTTTTTCTGTCTAATTACAAGCTTAATCAAACGGGACTTTCAATTCATTTCTATTTTCGCATTTCATACGGGACCAATGTGTGCGACTTTGAAAAGTATGGAACTAATTAAAACTTTTCTTCGATCAAAGTTCCACTCAATCGATTATTTAGACCACTCACCGAGTTGCTAACTACACGTCCAAGTACCAAGCCCTGGTTTTAAACTTTAATTATTTGCTTTTCCGCACCCAAACTGAAGAATTTTCATTAATGAACTAACTAATTGAAAAATAATATTTAGTAATGAATCCATAGATTACTTGCATGAAAATATATGATATTTTAAACTGTCTTCTATTGTCTAAAAATGTATTATTGTATAAGTTCAAATATTCATATAAAAAGTCATCTTCAAAAATAGTGGTTTTAATAAAAATCAAAAAATGATTGAAATTTTGACACAAGATTTTTTAAGTAGATAATATTTATTCTACTCTACTTGTAATTCTGGAAAAAGTTTATTGATCGTAATGTATGGATAGTAATTTCTATTAGGATATACTATTATGTACTTTTTTTCTTCAAAATGTAAAAGTTTTGGCTTAACTTTACCAACAATCAACCAGACAATTGAATTATCACTTGCAAATGGCCGTTTTGACGTGGCCAATGCTCAAAAAATGGACTGTGGTTTCTTGTTCGAGTCGTAACGGTTTTACTTCTATTCTGAAAGCATTATAAATAGAGTAAAACTTCTTTAAATTAGTTAATTTATACATTATTAAATAGAAGTCTTAAATATTGCATTACCTTACGCTATTACTATACTCTTTACAGTTTTAATTTTTCTTATGCACTTCCACGTAGGTATACAGGACAAATTTTGGTTAATTTAATTGAATATCCTGATATAAATGAAAAGGTTTTACTGAGTACTTTTTAAATAGTTTTGTAAATAATAGTGCTGATTCGTTACTCTCGTGTTTTATAAAATAATTGGTTACTTATTATTAGTGCTTAAATTCATGTATTAGAAAGTGAATAATTTCAAGATAAATAACTAGTTATTTTGTGCAAATATCCGTGGATATTAGTATTATTTTTATTAATAATATATATTTTATTAATGAAAAAGTATTATTTTATAGTAAAAAATGTAAAATACCATTTAGAACACAAATCTTTTGAAACTTATCACAAGAAAAACTACCAAGATATCATTCATTAATTTCTAACCGATAAAAGGTTGACTATTTCGATGTATCGAAAGAATGTGCAATTTTTATGGTTATAAATGAAAAATTTGAATCCGGTCTGATAGTTTGCACTGTCGTTAAGTGTAGGTACCGTAAACTGGAGTGACTTCGGACCATTTTTTATAGTGATGTAAGGCCCTTGACAAGGATCAATCTTTTAAAATAGTCGTTCAAAATTATAGTATTAACTAAATACTAGATCGTAGAGATTCTATTACAAAAATGGTCCAAAGACATCCTGGTGGTCAAAGTCATCCCAATTTACGGTCATAAATACTCGTCCAGTCAATATTCCACTAAACCCAAAGTCTGGTACTTTTACACAGACAATCATCCGTGTGCAAAAAAATTAGTCTGAACTAGTCTGCTAGAAGTTTGGTATTCGCCGCTATGCCATACTGTTTTAGTTAAAATTGCAATAGAAAAGCATCGCTTTCTGCCTAAACAATAATGGCAATATTAGCAAAAATACATTTATACCTGTTAAACAAAAAGTGTGATTTGTTACGGTTCTTGCCGATCTTGATGATGAGTGTATACTATTTTGATAATTTATTTGTTGACAACGAAATTTTGTTACACAACTTCAACAAAAGTCTGGCATAATGGCTAATGTCCGGCTTTCTCTAGACTATCGCCAGACATTCACCAGACTAATTCTTTTTACCCGGTTCTCCAACGCGAAGCAACGTAAAACGCCCCCAACCTCCCAAATACACATAGCTCTCCCAAAGTGGGGGGTTCCCCGTTTGCCGTCTACGCGGGTGTATTCGCCTCCTCCTCCTCTCTCCACCTCCACAGGATCTCTCTCTCTCTATTGCGCGAACGGGTTTCCCGCGACCGTACGAGACCGCGAGAAGAGCAGAGGAGAGTCGAACCAGCCGAGTCGCTGCTGCCGCTGCCGCTCTTCCCTTTCGTACGTATATAATACAACACAAACGAAGCTCTTGTGTGCGTTACCGAGAGTGCGCGCGCGCGTTCGCGCTTGCCCGCATTTAATCGCCTCAAGGCCGACGGGACGTTGGTTGGGCCTCACAGCGCTGGCGTAGTGGTCCCCCGGCCTTAGTGCCGCGCTGCAGCACCTCGGAAACGAAACTGACGCCTCTGCCTTGGCACTAGGGGCAATCTTTTCCAACGTGGCTTAATACTCATATTCACGTCTTCCATATAGTCCTTCGCGTATAATGCGTGTGCGTGGTTGGTAGTCGAAGAGGAACTGCGAGGAACCGGAAGTGACCTGGAAGATCCGTATCTGTAATACAGTGTGTACGTATATATCACGTGGTGTGGTGCGATATATATACACACCTTCATTTTTAGAAGGTGCTTCGCTGCGAGTTTCTATGCGTAAACAAATACGAGGTCCTGGTGTATTTATATTATAGCTACGGGTGTGTGTATGCGTGAAGTTACAGGAGTTACGTGTACCTAGGCTTCGATGTGTGTATTTTATACTATACAGTACGAGGAGAGACTTGACTCCCTCTCTCGCTCTGCCGCCGCCGCTGTTGCTGCTCTCTGCTCTGGGTCCGTTGAACTCGTTTACCACGCTCTCGCAACCTTTTCCTCCTCCTGCGCAAGAGAGAGAGAAAGATGCATTATACACGTAGTGTGGAGAGTTAGTTGTGTGTTGGAGGTACATGTGGTGCTGTACTGCGTGTTCGGTAATGAAAATTGTGTGCTGGGAAGTAGAAGTGGTGGTGTGATGGTTATTTGAGGATTGAGAATTTCGAGAACAGGATTCTTTTTGGTGCGTAGTTTTTTCTTCTTTATATTAGGGGATTTCTATGGTATGGCATTCGATTGAAATATTATGTAGAGTTTTTCAGGGTTTTGTAATTTACGTGGATCTCATTAGAGGTCAGTGAGTTTTACGTATATGGTAACCGATGCAATTAGAGCATGAAATGACTTGATTGTGATGAGGTATCTATAAAAGAATTGTAGTATATTTTAAAAATAGCGGTAAACTATTCTGGAACGTATATTAAGGTTTTAAAAAATGATTCGGAAATGTATTTTAAAAGATAGTAAGAGAATACGTATACATAACCTAAAAGGTAAATACTGCAGGAATTCATTGCCAGGATATGTCATTAATATTTCTTCTTCCGTTCTAAAACTATTCATCGTTATAACGGATTGTATTTTCATTTTCACCACGATCGTCTAGAAGTTAATTACTGAGCATACAATATATAGATCACATGAATTCCTTGTCAGTGGCATTTATTACTTGTCTGGACATTGAACAATCAAAATAAATAATTGCAAGTCATTTGTCTAGTGTAGATTTCTGATACTTATCACCGCGAAGTAGACACTCCTTTTACATTAAATATTATCTTTAAACAGTAATTACCACGGAATAGGAAGTACAAAGTACACATATATGAATGATACTTGTCCGTTAAGAATTAGTCATTGAGAAATAATTTCTTAAATTGGTAGTAAATAATGGCAGTAATAACTATTAACCAAAGCGACCACTTTTTCCGTAATCATTGCTCAATTCCTCCGTGGATCTTGCTGCTGCTTGAACAGATAATTACTGCACTTGTAAAGTAGTTACTGCACAATGTGTGTAAGTAATTGCTGATATCCACTTTTTTGTTTTACACAATATCCTAAAGTCTTATGCATACACATTAAAAATTGAACCGTCAATCTTTTACATAATTGATGCAATTGATATATTACTAAAGTGTGTTAAGACTTTATATTTTTAGTTTATCCTTCTCATCAATCAATTTTTATAGGATCTTTTTTATTGATATGTGTGTAACTTGTAAGTTCTTAGAAAATTTAATGGGACACATGAAACAAGATTTATAATTAAATTTAAATAGATGAATATAAAATTCATAAGTATCTATGAATGATAAACATATATCTTAATTTTGTAAAAGCATTATATGATGATCCTGGAAGATAATAGAACGGTTTTTCTTAGTAGTTTTTCACCAGTTGTATTAATTTTTTTAGCACTACAAAAACTTTTAATAAGATAAATAGTTACTTAGTAATTAGAGTGCTGAAACTAATGTCATAGGGGGTAGCTACATTGAAAATAAATAAAATGCTTCCTTTATTGAATATAATAACTGTTTGGACGTCCTCTTGTAAAGTAGGCACACTAAATTTAATAATACGTATATTAATTAAATTAATATGTTACATATAAAAAATAACGTCAAATATGTATTAACATTATTAAAATTAATATACATATATATAAATTTCTAATTCAATCAGCATAAGTTTAATAATAATATACTTTTGTACATTACAATTCATAACATATATTCTAAGTAGAGAAAATAGCAAAATACTATTATTTGATGGCAAACTAAAATATTAAGCAAAACATCGCAGAAACTTCTCTGCAAAGCCGTTCCATTCCCACACAGCCAACTCTTTCATCAAAACCAATGATAATGAAATTTTCAGCGTACGCAACTATCTTTTTAACCCATATCCCCTAAAAATTATCAAAGTCACGAGTTACCTCCCCAAAATAGAAGTCATAATCACCTCGCCGAATCCTTATAAGCCACCCCGATCCTCGCACCTCAAGCTATATACATCCCACCTTCCTCGCGCTCTCCTTCGGCAATTACACGTGTGCCTCTCGCGCACTCTTCCCTTTGTCCCCTATGCCCCGACGCACACCTACGAACTCCCCGCCTTTACTTACTCTCCACACGTCTCTCCGCGCTCTCACGTGCACGCGGCGTTTGGCTTTCGTCGACCTCGTTGCCCAGACGCGGCAAGCTGCTGCTGCTCTCGGTGTCGTTGACTCGATCGCGTTTTACTGGGCACGCGTGCGTCTGTGTGTGTGTGCGTGTGTGTGCGAGGAGAATGAAATAATAGGACGCGCTGGCGGTAGATGTGGTGTGGAGAGAAAGAGAAAGAGAAAGAGAGTTGGAGGGACGCACGTGGTGGTCGATGCGTTTGGAGGTGGCCACCGGTTTTGCAGGGTTTGAGAGAGATGGAGATAGGTGGGTTAAGGAGAGGGATTAGGTTTGCATACGTTGAGGATACCGAGAGGAGTCTATAGTGTCATTGTGCACTTAACTCCAAAGAGTACAATAATAAGCGCAGCGCAACAATTAGAAACAACACTTCGTTCTTTATGAAAGAGTAAACTGATGATCCTCTACTTTGTAGAAATAGAAACTATTATTATAATTTTTTTAAAGAGTAAGTTAAGCAGCTTGCTCTTTTTACAACGCGTAAGCTCATACATTTCTTCTTAAGGATTTCTTTCTTTTACAAAAGTAAAAATTTAGGAATTTATTCTTTTTGAAAATAATAAATTGCTTAATTTACTGTTTTAAAGGGATATAATAATAACAGTTTGTGCTTGTAAACCACTATGTTTCTATTTTTAGGTGTCAATTCTTACTTTTTGTACTAAACTTTCAGATTTAGGAAATAAGTCAAGTTTTTGTTACAGAGAAAGTTTATTTAATTATATTTAATGTAAGATTCTTTCTAGTTTTATCAATATATAGACTGAGCGTAATTTTAAAATATGAATATTTGATATAAACATTCGTAAAAAGTAATTGATTAATTATTTGATATTTAATTTTTCTCATTCTAATTTTTTCACAGAGATTTAAATATCTTCCTTGAATATATTTAAGATATAATATTTAGAATATAATATTTAGGATACAAATTTAGGATAAGAAAGCCATAATAGTCTCACATTCAAATAAATTTTGGTATGACTTTATTTAATTAAAAAGCAACATTAAACAGGAAGCCTCTGACTGCACAGTCATCACGATTTTTACAACAGTCTGTGATGTCGACAAAGTTATAAAATACAAAAATATTAATTATTGTCAACCGTGTTGATATTATTATAGTTTAATTTGCCATGATATCACTATTAAATAAAAGTTCTACATGTTAATTTAAAAAAACTTTCTTTTTATAATATTTAAGTGTCGTGTATTATTACTTTTATTGTTGTTTTCTATTTAGTGTTTTTTTTTTCTTTAACAAGGGTCAGAATCATCAAAAGAAAGTTTATGTGAGTTTAATAACCGAATCGTTGATTTCTTAAATACATCAGTTGCGAAAGAATACATTTGATAGTGTCTGATTATTATTGTTTCCTCTTATTAATTAATTTAAATTGTTTTATTGTTCTGATATTTTACTTCTACAAATAATATCGATCAGTTTTACTTTATAACAGTTACTAACTTATCAAATGTACTTTTCTATATTTCAGGAGCCAAGTTGTTTTTATATATAATACTGAAATAATTGCCTTATCAAGCCAGAAACGATGTATTTATCTTTTCCTCTGAAAGGTTTGATTCCCTCTAATTGGTATTTTTTCCCCTGAGTAAAGGTAACGTTATCGTTGCTTCTTTCACTTCTTACTTCTTACAGCTTATCAGCGTTATTTGACCGATTGAATCAAATGTAACTCAAACAATATTTATTTTCCCTTTATTTAAAGTTATTGTAAAATTATCAAATTCTTATATTATCATCAGATAGGTCCATTTTATAATTAGGCAAATAACATAGGTACATATCTATTACCTATGATGTAATATATTATTCATCAAAACTGAATGCAATATATCGATTGCACCTGCGCATACGCCTGATTTTTCTTTATCATATTTAAAGAAGCAATGACAGAAAATTACAATGGACGGAATTCAAACTCAAACTGAAACAACTCCCAAAAATTATTCATAAACAATTCCGCGAGTCCTCTACTCTCATCCTCTGCCTCTTCGTGAGTGAAACAACATCCGCCCTGAGTGTCGCGGAATTGCAGCCGGGTGTCGGCGCTTTTTTTTCGAGAGTCTGCACATCGCGCGCGCGCGCACGATATACACGAAGTAGTAGCTACCATGCATGTTTTGCGGGTCAAGTGGTAAGATAGAGAGTGAGAGAGAACGAAGTACAGTGTCGGGCATTTTTTCTCGAGGCGCAAATGCGGTTTTCTTTGGACACCCGCGTGCCAGGGCTCTTCTTTCGCAAAAACGAGTATCACTTGAATCGAAGGCACTTGGGCGCTTCTCGGTCCTCGTCGTCTTCGTGTGGCTTAACGCCGCAGTAAGCCCCTTTGAGGTTTGCAAACATTTATAATGAACTTATTGAGAGTGCGCGGGGTTGATGGTTTTGAGAGGAATTTCGTAGAAGGGAAAGGTGGTGTGACGAACATTATTCTTGGGGATATTTTTGCTTCTACTGTAGGCATTGCTTTCATTTATTGACGATTTGTTATTGTGTCTGTATTGAAGACAAATATTTTTGTATTGAATATTACATTGAGCACTTGCATAATAAGCGATATATCTATATATATATCACTAATTATGCAAGTACTCAATGTAATATTCAATACAAAAATATATCTCTATGTCAGGTAATAATTGTTATTTAATATTCTATTCTAAATCCTACTGCAAATCTAATTTTTTTAAAACGATTTCCTCCACTAAATAATATCCTAAATTTCAAAACATAATACGACCTAGCACTGACTGAAAATGAGTTAGTCCAGCTGGATAACTTATTAATTCTTAGCTAAATTTATTACCTAAAAATAAGTTTGTTTCTATCTATTTTCTAGTTAAGAACCAGTTAAGATAATTAAAGTGCAATATAAACTAAAATAAACCTTAAAAAGAGTTTTTCGATAACTACTTATACTGCTATAAATCACTTATGTTTATTTAAAAACGTAAATTAAATAATTATAATTCAATTTTAATATGAAAGACACACCAATCACCGTTTTAGCAAAAAATCAATATGTATTACTCGCATTGTAACAGCAAGGTACCCCGGGCAAACAAATTTTTATTTTATAACGTGAATAAAAATTAGTTAGTATTAGCTAGAAATTATCTAAAAAGCATGTCTATAGAACCAAGTTTCTAGCTGATTCGTTAAGTAAAAACCATGCAATTTCTGAAAAATTGCCCAACTTCTGACCAAAAGCCAGTCTTCAGATCTCTACGAGACCTAAACACACAATAAAAAAAAAGAGAATCCCAAGCACCCCATAACAGCCAACTGTAAAATTCTCGCGTTATACACATCGACTCTGCTTGCAGTGCACACATCTAGCGTGTATAACGACCGCCCATATAACGCGAATGATTCGCAACGCGCGCGCGCGCGCGGCGAAGAAAGGAGGATGTCTGGCCGTGGCGCGCATGGCAAGCAAGAGAGGAGTTCTGAATTGATAGCCGGTTCGCTGATCGACTGGCCGTAACGCACAATAAGTGGCCAGCAGCGGCAAACGGATAATAGGCCTACGAAGGCGGAGAGCTTGAATTTGATTTTATTGTTTGCACCGTTCTCTGCATTGCGTGTGTGTGTGTGTATGTGTGTGTGTGTGTGTTTGTGTGTGTGTGTGTGTGTGTGTCTTACGTGTTGAGAGTCGAGAGCGAGGAGAATTTTAATGGGCGAGGCGACTTGGCTTTCTTTGATTTGCTTGATTAGGATATTAATTTGTGCGCGGTGCTTTTGTTTGGTGCGAGTGACTGAGAATGTGTGTAGTAGGTGCTGGAATAGGTTGGAGTTTGTTTTTCAATGATTCTATCGATGCTTTTATTGAGGTTTGAAGGATGACGTTGGAATATTTAAGTTTAGTTTGATGTCTATTTGTCGAATAAATTTGAAAAAGGAAGTACGTAGGTACTAGTTTGAAGGTAGTCTCCTCCCATAATTTAAAAGTCGATTATTATTTTTCTTATCAGACAAACTTTTAGTCTGTTTTAACGTGTTGAAAAAAAGGTTTATTCATCAAATTTCTATCAATTTGAGTCATTAGCTGTAAATTAATTATATAACGTGATAGAAAATTATCTAGTTTTATCTAGATTCTCTGTTTATAAGCGAGGTTCCCAGTTTAATAAGCCAAGAAGCTAGATAAAACTGAAAATAATTTTCTGCTAGGGTAGTTTTACAGTCAAATGTAAGACAAAGTAGACTCATTTCAAAATTTTTCTTGCGCGTAAAAATTTAATGAATGAAGATTTGCGAATAAAGAACAATTATTACGGTATTTTTAAAACGGTTGTGAATTTTTAAAATACAATTATTTTCAATCATTAAAAAAAAACTAAAAATACAATCAGAATTAATGATTGGTAAACATCATTAAAATAAATAATATTATTAACGATGTAAAGAAACAATTAATATTCAATTTAATACACAACTTTTTTCAAATAACACCAAATTTGAAACAAAATTTGAAACAAAATTTTAGGTGGATTCATCAATAATTTTTTTTACAGGAAACTTTTCACGTTCAAAGTTAGGGCTTCAATAAATTAATGACCGGAGAGAATAAATGGCCTTTAAACTCAATTCAAATGAAATTATATTCAAATAATAATTTATAAAATAATCTTATTGATAATTTATTAACTATTATTAACTGTTTTCCATATTAAATAGTTTTAAAGAATGTCAACATTACATTGAAAAAGTCAATACTTACCTTACAATAGAAATATTTTTTATTTACTCATCTACTAATTATATTAACATCTCTATTATCTTGTACTAATTCAAAGAAACATTTATGCCATAAAATTATACATTCGCATACTCCATATAGTACAAAATATACATGCTACAAAACTTCATAAATATAACCTCAAAAAGTAGTGTTCCACTTAATATAAATTACTCCACTATTTCCAGTCAAAACTATACACCCACGATCCCCTGCAATCGCCCATCTCCATCAGTACATAACTGTTCCCGCTAACTCTCGAACCTGGTCAAAAATTTTCCAAAGCAATATATAATCGAACGAGCGTAATAATAGACACTCGCGAGCGCGAAAGCAAAAGATCAACGCGCAGCGGGAGAAAGAGATACCCCGCTGTCTATATACTCGTAGTTTTTACGCGCCGCCCACTTCTTTTGTGGAACTTCTTTATAATTCTACTCCGCGGCAGCCACGGCCTCTGAATATAAAGAGCCGGAAAAATATCGGACTTTTTTTTTAATTGCCGAGTCCGCGCGCAACAATGGCGAAAACGCTAGTATTGAATGGGGGAGAGGCCTTTTTGCACGTGAGAATTTCGCGCCGATTCGTATGTATTACGTGCGTTTCAGTGGCTTTTTAGGGGCTTTTGGTGGGTAAATAGGTCCGATTTTTTGCGAGGTTGTGTACCGTTGAGTGGAATGTGGGTGAAGAATTAAAATGTTTGCTTACAAATGATTGGTTATGTTTGGTAAAACGTAGTTTTAGGAGTGCATTGATTGTTGCCTTCAGTTCGGAAAAAAGTAGTGTCTACAAGTTGTCATTAGTTAATTGTTCATTCATCTTTTTCATTCATAAAAATACTGCAGAGCTCTAGTTTTGTACATGTTGTACATTTATTTCATTTCACTTCAATAAACAGTAACTAAATTTATTTTTAATAAAAACTTTTATGATTATATTAAATTATATATTATCTTGTAAGCAATACATAAATAATAATTCAGATTTCACGTAATTCTATTACTAACGATGATCCAATTACTGGTACTCCATATACTTCTAAATCTATTGCATTCAAAAAGTCAATACACAATTTGAATGCTGTATAAGAAAATGTATTTTTTTTAATACGCATTTATCTGAAAACAAATTATGTTCGTTGAAGTTTTCAATAACAACCCTAGTTTTATAAACAAATTATAAAAGATACTAATATATATTTCTTTTATATTTATTTATAAAATAAATATTTATTTATACATACAGTGCGTTTCATAACTATAGAAACACCAGAAATATTCTGTAACTTTGAAAGCAAAAACCAATGATAATTTTATAAAAAGCAAATGAAGGGAAATGTATTCTCTTTAAAACATTACTAGAATATTTCTTTCATGTCAACATTAAAGAAGTTATCATTGTTTCATAACTATAGAAACACTTTCAATTTTTAAACCCATTTAAATCAATGTAAATTTTTTATCTAGTTTTCAAATTTTGTTTAAACCATCCGTTAATCTGTCATAAGTTAATGTAGAAAAAAATCTGGTAACGTTTTAAAGAGAATATATTTTACTTTCATTTGCTTTTTGTAAAATTATACTCCGATCTTTGCTTCTAAAGTTATAGATGTTTTAAAAAAAGGTATAATACACACATTTAAACGTGAAAATTTCTGGTTTTTCTATAGTTATGAGACGCACTGTATATATATATATTTATTTAATATATATTTATTATTGAACTGTGAGTGAAAGGTATGCACTCGATCTTGAGTCGTACCAACTGCTGACTCCAATAACTTATCAGAGAAATATACAATATTCCATATACGAATAATCCATGGTTTTAAGTTAAAAATCAACAATATATATTATACATCTATCCTTAAACTATAAATCAGTATTAGAGTCACTAACCCTACTGAAGAAATTAATCTATTATCATATAACATAGACTACGAAAAAAAAACAATTTTGAATGTGTATAGTGCCACCCTAATCAATGAATTTTTTTAATTAATTGAAATTGAAATTACTACGAAACTCTCAAAGTTTATCTACGTTTCAAAGTAAAACTATAAATGCTTCACCCTTTGTTTCACCTATCAAATCGAACTCCTCCAAGAAAAAGAGACCTCACGAATTCACTAATTAAAAACTTATTTTTCTCTCTTTACCCGACAGAGCGAGAGTCGCGAGGAGGTAATAACGACAAGCTCGGTCGTCAGCACAACGACGAAGAAGAAGAAGAAGATCGAGGGGGGCGCGGGAAGCGATGCCTCGCCGAATCACACGAAAACCAAGAAAACTAAGAAAAGCAAGAAGAGCGAGCTCGAAAAAGAGAACATCTCCGTGGTGAGTATTTTAATTAAGGCACTGCCGAATTTATATATATATATAAATGCGCGAAGGGGGGAAAGAAAAAATATCACATGCTCGAGCTCGCTTGTTTGTATATTTTTTTTTTAAAAAGAGAGAAAGATACGCTATCTTAAAATATCTGCTTGCCTGAGATTGGCTGCAATTATATTGTGTACTATCGAATATGTGTTTAATTAATGTCGTTGTTTTTTCGTTATTTATTTACTTTTTTATTTGATGCGAGCATTACAGTTTTTAAGCTTAACATGCTGCAGCTTTATTCGGTAGCTTTGATTACTTTAATTGAGAGTGGAGTTCATTGAAATGGAAAAAAAGTGAATCTGAAACCTTAATTGTTCAATTTTTTTTAATTATTGTGACTGTAGTGCATACATATAATAATTGGGGTTTTCGGAGTCTTCATTATAATCGTATTTAAATAAGTACTGTCGATAAGACCTGTTTTTAATAAATGAATTCAATATTACTAAAAGACGGTATTTTTTAAATATAATTAACTACTGCATAAGACACGTGTTTATCAATATTTTATAAACTGAAATTAAAATGACTTTATTTATAATATTTATGTAAAAATACTAATAGAATTTACCCAATACTCATAACATTGCTTTTACATATTCAAAGAATTTTATATTCAATTTAAATGAATTTCCATGCTTTCCATTCTCAAGTAGCTCATTATTATTTAATATTGCATTTTTTATACAATCAATGTAAACGTACTAGCACACAGAAATTGATACCAAATTTAAAATGATTCATTACTTATAAGTAAATAAGTCTGTGTTCAAAATCGAAAAATAATATCATTATTTAAAGCATGACTAATTGTTCCCTTTTGACCAATAAATTTCAAAGGTGTAAAGACCGTTTATCTCTAGATTTTCGTTAGCCCATAATACTTTCAGATGTACAAATAAAAATGTTTGCATCAACATTTACGCGGTATACGATTCTAGAAACATTTTTAACGGATTGACTTCAAACTTAAAAATTATTGAAGAAAACGTATTCTATAAAGTAGTATCATGCATTAAAAATAGTTTAATAATTGTTGTCAAATTATGTTCCACTTATTTTTAAGAGAATGGTATTTTAAAAATTGCGTGGTAGTTTCATGCTATATTTGCAAAAAATGTGAATAACATTTGGACAGCATAGCCTTGTCAAAAAATCCAGCTAGATTTGTGTGGATTTCCAGGCTGAATATCTGAATCTTTTTTCCAGCTGGATATTTTAAAAAGTCGAGCCAGAAATCCATTTAAAATATAGTTCAACCCAGGTGAGATCCAGCTAAAAACCCATCTGATTCTTTTTATCAAGAATGTTCAAAAGGAAAAAGTTAATTGATCTTAAATATCTATACTCGTTTTCGATTTTTAACCCAATCTTAGCCCATAACACCTCTAAACAACCAAAAAAAATCTAGAATCTCCCAATGAACAATCAATTATTTGTGCTCGTACGAATCGTATATAACGCTCGAGGCATGAAGCATACAAGTAAAAGCGCTTAGCCGCTCGCTCTCCGATTGTTATGTGTTGTATACCGCTTTATAGAAGAAGAAAATAAAGTCGAAAGAGACGAAGGAGAGCATGCACACGGGCTCGCGGCGGCCGTCCGCGGAGATGATCGAAATCTCCGGCGAGGACGATCTGTCGAACGTCAACGTCAAGTCCCTGGTAAGTGTCAGTGTCTCACTCTAGGTCGCGCGCTTTATTTGTCGTTTACGTTTTTTTGGCTTTTTCTGCGATTTTTTTAATGTATGCTGGCTTGTTGTAATCTACACAGTGATCTGATAATACTTTTGAATTATTTGGTGTTTCTTTTTTTTAACTTTTGGGAATTTAAGTGATAACATGACGATTTATATATTTTGCTTATGTATTGCTTCAATTGTGCTGACTTGTGTTACTCTTTTCCTAACCCTTTCATTTCTACTAGGTTCTTTTTTCTTTTTGTTTTGTTTTGTTTTGTTTTATTTTGTTACCGTCATATCAATAACTTTCCACAACGTATTTAAAACTAACCGAAATTTCTTTTTAAAAATTAGGTATCATCTTTATGAACATTTCTCCAATGTTTCATGGCAAAAAGAAAAATATAATCCTGCAAATTTACTCACAAAAAATTATTTGAGAATGAATGGGTTTAGGAATTTATTTATAGATTAATAATTATCACAAAATATTTTTTCATAAAAAATAATATTATATTTTAGTTAACTGATATATATATAACTGATATATAATACTGTTTAAAAAGGGTGTACACTGAAATTAACATATAATTATAATTGTTTTACCTTATTTTAATAATTTTTCTGCATATTTGTAAGATTCTATTTTTTATTTTAAATTTTATCAAAAGTTTTATATTTATACACTTTTGTTATTGCTATGGTCTGAATACGGCGATTTGATATTTTTCATGGGTGCATTGACTGGGAAATGATAAAATTAGCTTGAGAGCGAAAGCACATTCCCGAGACGTGTAAATGTTTATTTTTGTTAAGGAAAAAAAGTCGCGCGAGGCGCAAAGCGTGCGTGGGCATCGAACAGTATCACGTGAATCGAAAAAGAAACTACAAAAGTTATCCAAAATTACATCAGAAGAATTCAAATTTATCGAAAAGTTTAAAAATAACCAAGTAACAAAAGCATTGAGAGCATTATAAAATTTTATTTTAGTGAGCATTTTAAATATCATTTTTTGAAAATTTCAGTGTATAATATTTTGGTACATAAATTATTAATCATCTTACAATTTATGAGTAATCATAATTATCTAACTTTAGTTTACTCGAAGCATGTTTCAGCATAATTATTTGTTTCTTAATCCAGCATGTGACCATTTTTGTTAATCAATCTTATAACATCTTTGCATGTAGACACAAACATACGTATCGGAGACAAGTCGAATAGACCCGGAGAAACCGAACAAAGAAATCATCGCCACCGGCGTCTCTATCAAACAGTTGGTAAGATATCTGTTTTTTGACTAAAAATCATTATGTCTATTCATTTTGTTTTCTTTTATGATATTGAGAATATGTATACCGATAAATTATAGCAAAAATTAGAAATTGTATACAATTTCTTTTTATACATTAGAAATATACTCAAATTTATATAGACTAAAGAATTTCTTTACTTGATCACTGTCAAAAAGTGAGGTTAAGTTCCAGATTTTCAAAGTTACAGTTTGTTAACTATAAAAAATACCATATTCTAGTAACTATTGCCATATATAGTAAAATAATATTAGATTGGAAACTATAACTACGAATATGACAATTTTCTCAAGAAATCTACTGTATCCCCAACGTAGAAATAGAAATACAACATATTTGCTATAACATTTCTCTACGTGTATGTAAATATTGTAAATTGCAGAAATTACTCGAAAAGTTCTATAATTGCATTCTCAATGTCGAACTAACATTATTAACGCCGAGCCGCATGAATCGACCATGATTTCTTTTTGTTTCATTGTGTGTTCGCATTTTTTTCTATGTGTGAACTAACAGTGTCGTAGCTTCGGGGACGTCTCGAACATGAACGAGGGCGAGCGAACAACGCTCGGCACCGCGGACATCAACAGATTCCAGGAGGTCAGTCGATTTTAATCCTATGCGTTGCGTAACTCAGGGACCCTTTTTGACACTAATTTTTCCAGCTTACAGATAATTTTCATTTTGAATTCATGTTAAAGATTGGAATAAGAAAACTGATTTATAATGAATTAATTATTATTTATGTTTTTCTTTATAAGTAATTCTACAAAAATGGTACCATTTTATTGTCCTTGTAATTTTTATTCTATAGATATAAACACTAGAGTGTATTGTAGATCTTTGGAAATGTATAAACCACTACTAGGGGATGTCTGTATTTAAAGAAATTAATTTTTTCTTTAATTAGACAAAATGATTTGCTAATAGTATGTACATATTCAAGATCTATAGTAAATTATAGTAATAATAGTATCATATATATAAAATAATGCGGAGGCAACAAAAAGTGTCTTTTCCGTAGAATTACGCATGTATAAGAGCACTTCTACGCTTTTGTAATTGGTATCTCGAACCTGCTAATTTCTAAGTGCTATTATTCGGCTTACTAAAAAGCAACGTGATTCTACCTGATCTTAAATTCTATGTTTATACCTTCTGCGCAGTTATTTATATTCATATTTTAGATTTAATCGAGTGTAAGTTTGCAACAATATAATTAAATTAATTATTATTAAACATAATAATGTGACGAAGGAGGGTTAGATGCCAAAATATGAACTCTCATGTTTTAATGAGAGTGCATTGAAAAATGTTTTCAAGATTTTTAAAAACTACGAAAATTGTTATGTAGGTTACTACATGCATATTACAAAAAGAAAAGTTTTGATCGTTTTTTAAAAATCTTGAAAACAAATTCCTATGAACGCTCATTAAAATATCACGATTCATTCCTTCAAAATGAAGAATTTGAGTTCAAGTAGAGTCATGTGCCTCTTCCGAGAGACGAATAATAGCCTTTAGAAAATAACAGATATGAGTTACAAGAAAAGTTACAAGATCCGGAGAAATGCCGTTATATATTTCTCATAAAAATAGATCCACTTTTACTCTTTTATTCCTATTGAAGTGTTGTTACATCGTTAACGTTAGTTTTATTTAAGAGTAGAAAGAATAATAATAAAAACATACCTAATGAATCAAAATGAAAATTTATTGTAGTTTAATATAGCCAAAGAAATATTTTTCTAACTTTAACTAACGCGTAATGATTTCCATCATACACAATAATACAGTAGAAGCAATTAATTCAAATAACAAAGGAAAAAAAGAAACTTTAGTCTAATATTAAAACTAAAAATATTGAATGCGCTGCTTACAATATTACATATTTACTCATAAAGTACTTTAAATTGACAAAAAGTACGAATACCTATATATATATTACTGCTTTAGATTTCTAAAAACAGTCGCGTAATTAGTTAGAAAAAAACAGAAAACAGAAAAACTTCTTTATGTACTTATTAACCAACACTAACATCCGCTGATCTGGCGTAAATTTGATTGTGTGTTGGTGCGCCACATGCCTGCTCGCTGGGGGACTAACCAAAATTACCAAACAAAAAAAAACATACGTAGAGAGCGAAGTCGACGGGCGACTTGAGACTGTGCGAGCAGGAGCGCGGCAAGTGCTTCAACGGTCGCGACATCGTATTCGCCACCGTTAACGTCAAGGCCCTCGTAAGTATTATGCGTAACGTCCCCGCACGCTTATTTTGTCCAGATAATGCTTTTATCCATTTCTCGATGTGATCGTTCGTATAGCGAGACAGAGTTCGATACTTTGAAATGACTTTCTTTGTTTTTGTCAGTTTCTGTTGATTAATGATTTTGCGAAGTATGGTTGAGGAGTGGCAGAACGAAACCCGATAATTTCACTGATCTTTTTTTATAAGTTTTAATTGATTAACGTATCTTTAGGTACTTTATTTGAATATTGAGATTGGGTACGAAATAATGTCAGAAGTAGAAAGAGAACAATAACTGTTGTAGGAAATTTCACAAAATCAATTTCTGTTTAAAGTGGAATTATTCCGGTTTGTTCCGCCACTCCTAATTTACCTTCTGGTAATCCCAGAGTAAAGAAAAACATATTTATGTAAAATAAACAGCTCTATTATGATAATTAATTTTAAAAAATCTATAACAGAAACTATATTTAAAATTTCAAAGTAACGAAAAGTGTCTTATTTTATTTACAATTATAGATTCACCATTTTCCATTTACGTATAATGTTCCGCATGTTTTAACATTTTTTATTGTATGTGAAACGTGCAAAAAACGCAGAATCTGTTAAATTCATTAAATTATTGCAGTAAACGAAACACTACTTGAGTGATAACTGTTATAGTTACTTAAAAATTCAAATTTCTCGCCGAAAATTGTTCCTACTAAACGGTAAATTATCATTTGTGATTAAAGGTATATACCAAATTATGTAAAATCAAGACATCAGTACCTTTCCTTATATAACAATATACAATTATACAAAATTTCAAGCAAATATTTTAAAGTCTCTACGAATACTTTTCGAATAAAATATTCAGGTTAAAACTATCGAAATATTTGCTATATATTTTATACTTAATTGTATACTTAATACTTATTATAGCACACTAACCTCAAAATGCCAACTTTATTGTCGATTTTGAGGTTGTTGTGCTATAAAATATCGTATGAGACTGTTGTGGGAGGTGTTTTTCTACCTTGCTAGATTTTCTCACCCTCGAGCAAGGTAGAAAACCATCTCCCACAACAGTGTCATAATATACTATAAGTAAAATTATACTTATTGTAAGTACATGTATTTATTTAATACAAACGAATTTTCACTTCTTGCTCGCTAGGATTTGAAGCGAGAAATTTGAATTATATCTTAGATGACACAAAATATGACGCTCAAGGTTCACATAAAAACTGTTATACACCAATAATTTTATCTCACTCCTTGAATTTCTCACCACCATAAATAAATTGAACCAAATTATAACACCTTTCAACCAACTCCTTCGATAAGTCGAATACACCACATTTTAAAACATCGATTCTACCTCGCACGAAGTCGTATTTCATTATATGTCTTCTCTCGGAGAGAAAGAGAGCCCTTAATAACAATGCACCACGGTAATTGTAGCTCGCGCGGAGATTCGCGAAAAGACTTTCACTCGAGATAAACCTCGCGAATACACAGGAGTCGGGATTGCATATTTTTTATTATCCGTCTTACTCTCGCTATTTTTCTCTCTCGCGTCTAGGGGAAAAATTAAAGATGAAATAATGATAATAAGACTTTCTGAAAATATGAGAGACAGATCTAGGATAGGAATAGGTTGAATATCGGATTTTTACTTGAAATCTATGGTATTTTCTTGGGTATTTATCTTGTTACAAGAAATTACTAGCTGCCACCATTCTTTTTTTTAAATAAAATAAAATTTGGTAATTTAAACAATTTTAAGTTCATCATAACATTATTAAAAAGGAGAAATACATTTTATATAGGTTAGGTATATATACATTTTACAATATTTAAAGACAGTGAGAAATAAGATTATATAGAGTGATAAATAAACTCGTGTCCTAAAAAAATAATGAAAAAATTAAATAGTAAAATTCCTTTGTTTTATATTCTTCTATTCATTATTAATGTTATATGTATCTTAATTATCTCTTAAATCGTTCAACGAACAAGAAAAAGCACTACAAATTATCTGGAATCTCATGTACAAACCGTTGTTAGTAAAGGCAAACTGTGAAAACTTCGTGTAAATATGATAATCATTCTAAGAACCTCGTTTTATTTTTACAAAATAACTGTTATTTAATTACTCAAATTACCGGCCTTTAAAATCATCAAACAGTTCATTGAAAAAGTTAACAGCAAATCATCATTCCAGCTTAAACTTACACTGTCTATAAAATCTACGTTAAGAGTTAATTTTTTACTTAAATACGATAATAATTCATCGTACAGGGTACTTTTCCAATTCTTAGTTTAGTTAATTGATGGCAAATACTTAACTAAACAGGTTAAACCATGCAAAAGCTAAATGTTATGTATTCAATTTAATTTTGACATGGCTGATATAGTTCAGTAAAATATTTGTCATCGGCTCGCCGAGCCAAAAATTTAAAATGAACTTTGTTTAATAAGTGCTTATTGATTTTAATTAAAAAATGAACTGCTTACGCAGATTGAACAATTAATACAATCTTAAGTAATTCATTATTTAAAAAGAGAATCAAATGATTAACCCCGAGCCATCAACTTATATTCAATATTGATAGATTGTCTTGGTTACAGTCTCTCAATACCCCACTGTCTGAGAAAAAAATCAGAAGAATAAATAGATGGGACTTACATCAGAAACAAAACTATTTAAATTTAAGAAAACCCTATTATAAAAGTTATAAGATACAATGGGTTCGTTCAAGGAAGTCTGGTTGGGCTCTTTAGTAGAGATCTAAACTTTCCCTTTCTGGGCACAGATAGCCATAAAACTATTATATCGAATCGTATGCATATAATAACCAAATACAATAAAGGAAGATTAATAAGTACAGTTTTTGGCTCGCGTATAAATTAGTCAATTTTCACGCAAATAACGCCCTACCAGGATTTGTCTACAAAAATAGATATCATTTTGAACTAAATGGAACCGGTTTGACTGATATAAAACTTCACTAGTTAATTATACGAACCACAAAAGAAGCATTAGAGTGACTGATCTGAATAGTATAAAACCTTTTCATCTAAAGCTAAAAAGAAAAAAGTGTTCTCTATCTGTTAAACTGGTTACGTTTAAAATTATCAAAACTATCTGTTTTTTCTAGAAGAATCGTCGGTGCAATTTTATTAAAATTGGCTAATTTACATAGTTTCACGGGAGCAGAAAATTGCCTTTATTGATCCTCTTTCTTTAAAAGGTGTAATCAACAACTATCTTAACTAATAAAATTTTATTTGGTTTTCAAATAGAGCCCTGCCTCACTCATTTATGTTGGCCTGATATTTTAAAATAATTTTATCTTTGTTCATGCCTAAAGAGGGAAAGTTTTGACCTTTACTGAACAGTTCAACCGGACTTCCCTGAGTGAAACAGTTATATTTTCTGACTTTCATAGCAGTTCTTTTTCAAAGTTAAGTAGTTTGGTTTCTGGTCTTTTCTTCTATTTCCTTTCATAAGAGTGCAATTTCATATTGTTCAGTTGCTGAGGATCTCTGAGTAAAATGTTTAGGTCTCTCAGCAAATGGTGTGTTTTTGTGCTATTTAGTATCGAGTAACAAAATTTAACATTATTTAGATTTCACTATGTTTTCGTTTCTTTGTATTACATATATATTTTTCATATGAATAAAATTTACATTTGTTGGTTATCAAGTCAAAAAAATGGTAACGTTCTTTCTTATTAGTCCTTTTTCGTAATTTTCTGTCAAAAATCACTAATAACAAAAAATTAGATAATTCTTTGGATTTTGTAACCAATAAATTCAGATTCTCCAAATCGAAAAACAACACAAAATATCAAGTTATTGAGGGAATCTTAAAATGAGTCAAAATCTACATCTCGGGCTAATCATTCGAGTCTCTTTACTCAATTCTTCTCCGATCAATATAGTCAATAGAGCAAACCTTAATAAATTAATCCAATAGAAAGTGAACCAACTGAGAACTCTCAAATATATAATACATAAACACGCAAGAGAGCAAGAAAGAGAGCGAGAGATAGAGAGAAAACAGTCGAGTGACCGCCACATCTCCGGGCCGTTGGTATCGTATTACGCGCGTGCATGGAGCGCTCGCGGCTCGTTTTCCGCAGTTTACACCGCGACTAATGCACAACGCGACTTATGCTCTCTTTTATCCCGTGCGCACGTTTTCTCGCGTCTCTTTTCTTCCTGCCTCTCGGCCTGGCGCTCGATGCACACCATGCACGTAATACGTGAAATCTGAATCCTATATGCGCATGTGTCTACGTGAGTGTGCATTTCTGGTATAAATGTTTGTCAAGTTTTGTCGATATGCATTGAAAAAAGCGATTGGCGATAGTTATTTAACAGCATAGTAAAATGCAATTTATTTGGGCCGATAAGAGTAAATTTTACTATTTTATTGTAATATACTGCTTTGCACAAAAAACAAATATTTTTTATAGCCATTTTTAAATTTTTAACTCAAAGCTCTAGTTTATTTTTATTACCGATACTATAAACTTTCGGTATAGAATATGTAATACAATTTTCTTGTTGAATTTTTAGTTATAGATAACACAAGATTTTTAAAACGCATCATTGAATATTCCTTTACACTAAAATTATTAAATCAAGCAGATAGTATCTGATTTTCATTAATTACTCAAATTCATGAATATTTTCACAAACTTTATTGTATTTTAGTATCTCAAAAAGTAAAAACTATTTTGATCAGAATTTTCAGTTATATAAGTACATATACTTAACGAAACTTTTTTCAATCACTTTATTTACACAGGTAACACTAAAAGCACTCGTATTTTTATGAATTTTAACTTGTATTTTGACCTTGAATTTTATTTTTTAGATACTTTTTTCATATACTGTAACTGAAAATGTAAGAAATTCGTACCAATGTACAATTTATTTTATTTTCAGTGTGTGTAAATTATTATTCAAAATAACGTAACTCATGTTGTTGCTAACCTTGTCAATTTAATATTTTCATGATAAATAAATACATTTTTTCAACATCTTAAAACTTCAAAAATTCAAAAAATCATTGACGCTTCTTCTAATATTGACGAAACTTCCTCAACTCTACGTTTGAAGCCCTATGAGCTATTGACGCGAATGTTCCCGAGCGTACCTACTCGAAAAGCCCCCTCAAATCCCAACCACATCGACAAATCGAGAAAATCAAACAAACAAATAAACAAACCAAAAGCCAAAGAGTGAAAAAACCGTATCCGCAGCGTGCCTCGTACTGTAACCTGGCGAACTTACGGCGCGCCGATAACGATCCGGCGGAGCCCGAGGCCGCGTGCAAGCGGCGCCGACACTCGCGCGGCAGCATCGGCCCCGGTCTCAGGCCGCGCGCCTCCATCTTCGAGGTAAGCCCACGAGCGAGGCAGCTTTTTCGCTGTATAAGCCGAGCTGAGCTTTCGAGCGGGGACTGGGTAAGTGTTTGTACGGAAGGCCGACACCTCGTGGAGCGCGTCTCGGATTGTTCGTGCGTTGGCTTTTGTTTTTCTTTTCTGGGGGGAGAGATCGCACGCGGTGAATCGATTTCCGTTAATAATGAAAACGTGCTTTTTCTCGGCGATGTCGGAGCTAGAAACTCGTTTTTTATTTTACTGTAATAACTTTTCAAGTGTAAACTGAAAAGAAGAATTCGAAGATGAGCCGTGTAGATGGGAATGATATCAATACTACTGTGCAAGGCAAAGTCATTCTGCTGCGTCGTTTTTAAGAACAATTGGAAATCTAAAGGTACATTTCAGTGCAACGTAACCTCTAAATATTTTTTATTTCCAATTGTTTGTAAAAACAACGCAACAGAATGACTTCTCTTTGCACTATAATATTGATATCATTCATATCTAGGTTGAGCAACGTCCAGTTTTTCTTCAAATTATAAACAAGATATACATAAAAATCATGCTTAGACCGGCCGAAACTGACTCCATCTCAACTTCGACATCCTCTTAAAGATAGAATTATACACAAAAGTGAAAGTATTCAAAATAAGTTTTAAGTCTATATTTCAAAAGAGGCGGGAATACACAAAGTGACTTAATTTGTTTACACTTATAGTTGGACGAACAATATATTTTTTGAAGAATTTTTTAATTTTATATTTAAAATGAAATTTTATATTTCTCTAATTACCAAACAGTAATTTCCGTTTCTTAATAAAAGTTATTATAAATTGAATAGAAAAAAGAAATGACAATGTCCAAAGAACGTATGATCAAGTTAAATAGAAATAAAATCATCTTATTTTCTTCTGCCACTTAAGTTCTCATTTTATGAATAGAAATTTTGCTTAGATATGAATTTTTAAACCAGAATTCAATTGCCGTATAAAATTTCGTGACTAAAATATCCAGTGAACAATTTATATAGTAAAAAAATGTTTAAAAGCTTTTACTGTATCTATATTATCAAATATAAATACACAATACAGTTCATATACTATAGTTTAAATGATATCAATTTTCAATTAATATTTTTATAAAGATATATCATTTTTTTGAAGATTTAATGGTTACAAAATTTATTCTTTTTTTACGTATTACAATACAAAAAGCACATTACGAAATTTAAACTTTCATTGATTGAATTGTCTTTTCTAGTAGAAGGAAAAGCAATATTAATTTTTAACCCTAAACTGATTGAGTATTTTCTGCATATGAATATCTTATCTTAAAAGGTTTCTTCTTAAGTGCATTCGTATAAATGGTATGCAATATTTGTTATCAGTGCATTATGTAGTGTCTAATAGATAAAATAATATCCTGTATATTAGTGATTTAAATGAACTTCATATGAAATTGATTGTATATATATCCTTTAAAAAATTATTAATACGTAAATATAATTCAGTACTGCATCTCAATTTTATCGTTAAATTCAATAATGCTCATATTTCGACTACTTGAGATAAAATTATGATAAAATACCTCCTGTATAATTTCTTTTATTCTGACGCGTATAAATCTAAGTCTCCGACAATCTAAATGTAAACTGTATTTGAATTCAAACATCGAAGCCATTACAATTTATAATAACGTTCAAACACGAAATTGCAGTTCACTTTCACACACCGCGCGCTATCCCTCTAAAATATTCTCGCCAAACGAAACGAACAAAGAAGAGAAACGAATTCACGCAGGTGCTCGCTCCCCGGCGATCGTTCGATCCTTTATCGTGGTTCGAAATCGATCACAATACATCGTCCAGGTATACAATGGCTAATACTATACGCCTATATACCGATATGCTAGATAGTCGAAATCACGAATTTTCTTGCAGCCTCTCGACAAAAGACCAAAAGACAATTCGCAAATTCGTGTTTCTCGCACTGACAAGTCTTGGACAGTCATAGGCACAATGCTTATCTTAAAAAATATTACGATAAAATTTAGACAAAAGATACTTGATTATCTAAAATTATAAAGCTATCTCAAAGATTTCAAACATATTTGCTAATGATTATAGCTTAAATAAAACTCTTGAACAATGTTGTAAACAAAATTATTATTTATCTACTGAGATGTTATCTATATAATATAGTATCTAGATGCTAAATAATCTAGATAATACATTGTATAGATGATAAAGTGTCTAGATAAATTATCTATTTAAAATACTAAACAAAAATGTCCAATTATTGTATCTGGATAAGAAAGAAATTAGCTTTTTATCTTCTTTTATTAATTAAAAGTAATTATTACTTTTTCTAGATAATCATTGTGTATGTGTATTTTATGCCAAAGAAGAAAAATTTTATTTTTAGTTTTAAATTGTTCCTTGGGTGAAACGGAAGCTTATATATAAACGCATCTCGCTCCTCGATAAAGGATCGAGCGATACTCCGAATTGTACATACAAAAAAATACTCCCTGGTTCATTTTTCGCCTTCCCTCCCTTTTTCCCCTCTTGCATCAGTGTCTGCCATTTTTTCCGCTTGCTTTTCCGCTATATACGCCCTGGCTTTTTTACCCCGCGTGTGTTCCGCTTGTTGTACATAGAGGACTTTTATGGGCATTCCGGGGCCGCTTGATTTACGACATATTCGACTGTGTTTACACTCCGCGCCTTCCTATCGCGGGGCAAAACACACGCACGCACTCGAGTATAATGTAGTTGCTTGTTGTTGGCTTGCAGTGGTGGTGGATGCTTGGTTAAATTTAGGTGGAGCTTGTGCACGAGTTTTGCGCTGAGTGTTGACTATGATGCAGTTCTGCTAGCGGGAGCGATATCTGTACAGAAGCGGGGTGAGGGGTGAGAGCTAGATTCCATATTGACACGTGTTTACAGAAGTATAGTATGGAGAAGGAGAATTCATGTCGAATATACTGACAAAAAATTTTATAGCAAATATTGCTATTTTTGTTTCTGTACAGTTGCTTATAATGTAATTTGTTAGACGTCAAATTCGTAGATTTGAATAAATTTCTAACTAAAAAGTACGTCCGCTTTCTCGAGATGTCAAAATAAACTGCTTTTTATTGATTAATTACAAATTAGAATCTAAGAATTTAATATTTTGATTAAGTACACTATAAACAACTGTACATTTGGGGACATACTCGATTTTCATTAAAAATATTCGTAATATTTGTAATATGAATTACCATGTTTATAGTAAAATTTAATATGCATTTGGCAATTTTTAATATTAATATGATCACTTTTATTGATAATCAAGTATGTTCGTATGTTGCCAAAATGTAAACAGAAACAGTAATTTTTGCAATATTTTTTCTTAGTGTGGGCTTATCTTATATAAAATTGGAGTAACATATTTTAGAGGTCCTAAAATGAATCTAAAATAATTTTTTAGAAAATTCAAGATCGTAGCTTCAAATTAAGAAAGAGTGCTAATTTTAATATGTTGAAATTTCTGAACAATCTCAAATTTACCAGTTACGTAAAAGTAAACATTGTACACAATTCTGATATTTTATTGAATCTCCAATTTTTTATTAGATGCATCATCCATTCAATATAAAATGTCTTGTACATTTTGCAGAGATTTAAGGTTCGGTTACTGTTGGCAGATCTACTTTGCAATAAGAAAAATAATTTGTTTTTCAGTAAATAGTTCAATCAATGATAACTGAATCTCCAATGTTTTACCGGCTAAGTATACACAGTAAAAATCGATTTTTTTTCATTCACGTGCTGAAAAGATAAATTCAAAAATTATTTTTCATTTGCATAAACTAACTTTAATTCTAAAAATGATATATATATATATATATATGGTTAACATCTATAAGGTAGGTAAGGTTACAATAATGTTACATTTGAAAGTTTTGATTTTGAATTTGCCAATCTTGTAAGTACCAAAATTTCACACAATAAGCACAAAGACACAACAATTGTCAAAACAATTGAAATCCTTAAAAATATGTAAATATGAAACACACGATGCACTTTTGAAAGATACTTTAAAAAAATAAATGATTCACAAACAAATGATTATTTTTTCCAAATGTGTCTTCAATTTACACTTCACCATATTCACGACAAGAAATGAACAAGCAAACATTTCCAGCACCACACAATCACTTTTCTAATTTCACGTGAACTCTTGCAACAAAATTATCACATACAAGATGCTCCAACATATCGTCACATTGTCTATTTTATTAACATTACGATTCTAATTAAATGTTTCACTAAAAAAATCAACTTACAATTCTGATTGTACGCAATTTTAGTAAAATAGAAATCATCGATATTTGAGATACATCCTTATAAAAGAATCGATTTTTACGATATAAAGCACTATAAATATTCACAGACAGGGGAAGGCAAATTGTGTGGTAATAGGAACCCGTTTCATCAGTCTTATCTCTCTTTGCAGAAATCGAGCTTCAATAAATTCGACGCCCTCAGCAAGAAGTCGGGGACGGTGCTGCACGTGCGCTCCGTCGACGCCGGCAAAGTGCAACAGCAACTTAATTCCGTGAGTCTTAATTTTTCTTAAATGTAATAAAGATATACAAAAGTTCAAAAAATTAGTTTGTTTTTCACATTTATGATTGGGAATTTGAGAAAAAACTTAAATATAATTACATATATTAATTGCGGTACAAATTATAATCAGTAGAATGAGTCCGAGGTGGTAAGACATCATTACGAATTCCGTAATATGAATCATTAACAAATCATCATTAATATCGACAGAAAATATTTTAATTTAAACTTTATTTTTTATCATTTCTTATTATTTTATTTTTAATATACATACTTAGCATACGGGGTTTCATTTAAGAATCATTATACTATGAAAAGTAGTTTTTTGAAAATTTTATTCTTAGTAATTGGAATATCGTCCAGTTGAAGCTTTGTCTACCTAGTTTTAAAATAACAAAATAGATTTTAAAACTTTATAATACGTAATATTTTTTTTAATTATTATACACTACAAAATCGTGAGTTATGTGATTAATGAAAAAATAACAAACTAATTAGGTTTAAAGATTTAAGTTACGAAATTCGGAAAAATTAATTACTTTGCTCCTATGAAATTGTTTTAAAGAATATATCTGTGGTGCTTGCTACAGCTACTTATGTGCTGGAATAGTGTATGAAAATTTTCAACTAATCGGTCAAATAGCTTTTGAGATATCACCTGTCAAAGCAAATCAGCTATTAAACGAAAAAACAAAAATGATGTATACACTCGCAATGTAATATATTAATGAATAGACAAACCTTTAATTCAGTTTAATAGTTGATTCCCTGAAAAAATTCTCAAAAAAATGACAATTCTTCAAATCTTCACAGTGAAATACCCCTTAAAATCATGTTTCTACTTTAAAATGCGTCTCATGAATCACCTCTACCATCCATTCAAAATTTATCTCACAATTTTCATGCAATCCCCTCCGTACCATACACAAAGTAACGTTACAGTAAACACAGAACTTTTTATCACCCGTACAACCACATACATCCACGCACACGTGCTATTCATCTGCTTGTGTATACAACGGCAGTCCAACGGTTAGACTCATCTCGAGGAATCCACCGTATATACCCTCGCAGCATCACCGTCGTCGCAAGAAAATCACAACCTCGACTACGACGTCAGACGCTCATAAATTTCGACGCGAACGTTAATTTATCGCTCACCGATTCGCATACGTACCCCTCGTCCTCCCCCGGAAACGCATTTTTGCCGCGGCTCGTAAAGTACACGGAAGCCCGTTAAGAGCGCGCTTCTCCGACACTTTTTGCCCCTCGATCGCTATGGACGGAAAAAGCTTAACGCGAAAATTACCATTTTACTCGCTCGGTGGGATGTGTATCTATCTGTACGATGTATTAATGATGTATCGAGAAACGCGCGCGCGCGCGGGTAAGAAGAGGTTTATAAGCTTGTTTTGTTGCTACGGTTCGATGCGGTGTTTACAGTTAGCGTGGTTGTGGTTTTTAGCGAGTTTTTGTGTACCAGCGCAGGAAGTCGAAGATACTCGAACATTATGAATTGCTGATTTTTGTATTCGTATGACTGATTTTATTCGTATCGGTAATATTTGTTATTAGTTTACATTGTATTTACTATTTTCAATAACTTGGAATAAAATTAATTGCTTTTTCTTGATAGTTTTTGGTTAGTTTTATTAAAAATGTTACTTTTTATATGAAATAATTTTTAATGTCTGAAAGTCTCTTGCATGAAATAAAAACCATAAAACAAGCATTCATTACTAGATTTTTTAATGAAATATTTGGTTACTTAGTAGTGGGAGTATTGAAACTCATATTAAGAGGGTGGATAATATGAAAATAAATAAAAGGTTCTTTTGAACAAGTACGCATGGACTATAAATAATAGTATTGTTTTAATTGTCTAATATAGCTTTTATTAAGAAGAACTGTTTATTTTTAACAGGGTACTTCGGGTACAAATACGTACAATAAGTAATTCTAGTTTAAATATTGTTTTGAATAAATTCTTATATCCTGAAAAAAATATTCTTCCCCACTTTTGAACGTAAATCCGAAAGATTATCGATCTCTTACTTATTTTCTTATTATATTGATAGAATTATAATTATAATAAATTTCTCATTAAACTAATCAGCCATAAAATATATAAATACATTAAGTGACTTATACGGTACATTTATTGATGATTACAGTATTAAAAGTATACAGTTATATTTTTATAGTTCTAGATATTAACTTTAAGCTTATAATTCCAATATTTTCTTATTAATTTATTTAATATACAATCACAAATAATTAAAAAAAAATTTTAATTTAACAATAGGAAAGAAAATTTTAGCCTTCTAGCGACTATAATGTAGTGCAGCGGGACAATTGATACACTTAAATTTTTATTTAGTATACAGCTTAAAATCAAATAATTCAGATTAAATTTATTCTATTCTTTAAATTCTCGCACAAATTTGCTTCGAAGGTCACGCAAAGTTACGATGTGGTAATACTTAGAAGTTACAGAATTTCCGGTTTATACTGTACACCGCGAATAAGTATACGCAATATATTTTATAAATTATGAGTAAAAACATAATTATTCATGTGTTTTGCGTGCAAAAGCTACAAACATTCTATATATTATTTATACAAATTTTTATATTTATATTTTATATTACCTAGTTTAATGATTTACCGTACTTAAATAATTGAAATAACTAGATAATTTAATTATATAGTAAGGAATTGCAATTATTCTGTAAGCTATTTCTCAAAATTTACATACAGTATGATTTGAAACCATAAATTATTTATGACTTATTGTTATTCTACTGTTACCGTTAATATTAGTATAAATTAATTAGTTATTATAAATAATTTTCATGCAAATAAAATTCATAGTAATAGTAATTTTACACCAGTACGTCAATCTACTCGAGAAGGGCGGATAATGATGCGCAAATATATTTTGTTTTTAATTATTATTAAATTCTATATTTCATAATAAATTTACGTAAAACTTTTTGCCTACTAAAGACATGTTTAGTTAACGTTTCGAGTATTATTAGATTTAGTTGTAAATATTGGATAATACCCTGGTAGAAACATTCCCCATATGTTCGCCAGATTTTACTCTATTTTATAGGGAATGGCCAATTTCTGCTTAAAAGTCTGGCCAGAAACCCCGCTACCTGTCGACGTTTTCTCGTCAGAAACCTGACCAACTTATGGTTAATGGATAAATAAATAAAAAATAACGTTTAACGAATTTTTATAAGTTAATAATGATTATTATGTCATGGATTTAATAGCTTATTGTTAATAGAATGCTAAGATATATTTGGGATAGATTCGAAATAAAAACTAAAAACTTATTTCATTAAAAGTTTTTTTAAGGTTAGAGTTTTATAATTAAATAAGACATAAAAAAATCAAATAAATAATCGAATAAAAATTTGCATGCTGTTTTAACGCAGAAGTACTATAATGGGATTTACATTTTCAATAATTTTTTAGGGTTATGTAAGCTATTTAGATTTTCTATAAATTTCTGGTCAGATGCTGGTTTATTTCTGGCGAACTATTAGGAAACGGTTCTGCCCAATAGATCGTGAACCGACCATCTAATATGCTCAATTTTCTACCAGGGTACTTTAAAGTATGTCACATCCGCTGCTTTATTACTACCAAAAGAAATATTTGTGTGTAAAGTCACAGACATTGATAGAAATAATATAGTATATTTTACAAATAGTTTTCGAATTTTCACCATAAAGTATAATAATTTCGTCACAAAGAATTTCAATGCCCCACAAATTAGTATACTTTAAAGTAAAATTTCGTAGTGAAGTCACTTTTTTCCTGCATTTGCGGGAAAATAATTACTTTTTACCCGCATTTGTGGGCAAAAAGTGTAATTTTGGTCTCGCTTTTCAGGGAAAAAAGTGTCCATTTTCGTTCAGATGGGCATAAAATAATTTATAATGGGTACATAATGAGAATTTTCTGATAAAAATTACTATAATAATTCTAAACGTGGGGCATCTTGGTTTAACGAAAAAAATGTATCCATCTGAACGGTAAAAATTATAATGAGTAACATTATAATAGGTAATTTTTTCCGTGAAGTCAGGATGTCCCATGTCTACTACTATGATATTCTTCTATGATATTCATTTTTATCAGAAAATTCTCTCTGTATACAGTAAAATTTACAATACGTATAATAAAATTTACAATACAGTAAAATCGTATGTGTATATAAAAACTTGTGTTTAACACACTTGTGTATATTAAACAGTATGTAGTAGATTCTTAGTTTTGGGCAGTCTGTGACCAAGTTAGTATAATATACTTTCTGCTCGAAATTCTAAAACTTCTTATAAGATTTACCATACAATTATTCTCTATTTATATATGTAAAAACAACAACTCAATGGATTACTCCACATTCCAAGCCAACAAAACCCATCCTTGATTAATCAACTTGCACAAAAGCCGGTCAAGCCTCTCACAACTGCAGCGCCTCGCAGCAGCAGCAGCATCACTCATAAATCCATGAATACCAGCCTCTCTTCACTCCAATCATCACTCTCCTCTTCCCGGAATCGCCGCAGAACGGACCTCGTTGTCACTCTCGAGCATAAAGTACACAAAGAACGCTGAAAAAAAGAAAGAAGAAAAATCGATTTATCGACTAAGATCGGCGTCGTTGCGTATTATACCGTTGCCGAGGCGACAATTCGCGCGATCCCGTTCCGCCAAACTGGTTTTCTTCCATTTCTTCTCTCTCTCTCTCTCTCTCTCTCTCTCTCTCTCTCTCGCTCTCTCTCTCTCTCTCTCGTGCCCAAGCGCGTTCTTTAATAAATTTATAATCGAATGAGGGGAGAGCTTCTAACGAGCCTCGTTTTTCCCGTTGAGTGTAGGTACGTGCACGGATTTTCTTTGAATCTCTGAGGATGTAAAGGGGATTTCGTTATTAGAGGGGAGAAGTGCTAATGATTTGGGTATATCGAGTCGGTAGCCCGTTAGTCGACGTAGGGTGTAGGAAATTGTGGTGCTTGGGTGATTTTGTCTCAGGAGCCGCTATTTGATAATGCGCGCTGTTAGTTTGAGAGTGCAAAATTATCAGATTTGACGATTCTTGTAGAGGAGTAAGCGTGGTTTGCAGTGTCGGACTTTTTCTACTTTACACGCTGAAGAGAAGAAACTGACTATTATACAGGAAGAAATAAACTGTGTTGTGTATGTATAAGTGACAAATTATATAAGATTTCCTGTATAATTGTTAAGAAATGTGACTATTATCTGAGTTTAGAGTATGATTCTTAACGTTTACTCATATCGTCTCACGTTTCATACAGTATTTATAATTTTGTACACTTTCTTACATTTTTGCATGTTTTTTAATATTTAATTAGGGTTCATTGCTCTTATTTCCCTGTTAATTACTGACATTAATTTAAAAATTACTGATATGCTTATTTAAAATTTTCGATCAATAACGAAATGGTAATCTTCTAATCTAAGTTCTATGTTTAAAAGTGTCAATAGTTGGGTTTGTCGTATACAAAAGTGTGAAATAATGTATGGTTTTAAAGATGAATAACATTTTGAGTTACTTTGTATAGAAATATACACAAATGTGAGAAACTGTGAAATATATTTCAAATTCAGCACATTTTCTAACGTCTGTATATGTTCTCTCACATTTCTTATTTTCACTAGAGTGAGAAGTAGAAAAATTTTCTTTTGGTATTTCATTAATATGGGACTAAAAGGAATTAACAAACAAAGACATTTTTTATTTACAAACCTGTATAACTCTAGAAAGCTTTATAAATATAAATGTATACATTTTACAAATATTTATAAGTTCAAATGTATAAATAAAAAATATGTATTGTGAACAGAAAGAAAGCCGCACTATTTGATCTGGCGTTTAAACTTTCCCCAAACGTAATTTGTATTTTCTGTAAACTGTAAGCAATTATACAACTCTCATAGATTTGCTTTTTGGGTCAGACATCTATATCCTGTGGTCATCCTAGTTTAAATTGAAAACACGTACTATCAGCTTTAATTTGCACTGTCGTGGAATAACATGTAAAGGCGATTTAGTGGCGAAGTTATGATTGAAAAAGTTATCTCATCTATTCTCTTTTAAAATTAAAGTTTTTAAAATGAAATGTCAATGACAATACATTTGATTCCAGTCATGTATAAAATTGTTTATGTATTTTGATCATCCGTAGGAATGTCAAACAAAATAAAATAATCTAAATTAGCACATTGATTATTGTAGTGCTAAAATGTTTTAAATGAATACTTGATGTTTAAATGTTTAGCTTGGAAGCTGTCGATTAGACTTTGCAGATTTACCACTTACTATTCACTTTAGTCACTTA
Source organism: Gastracanthus pulcherrimus (assembly GCA_949152435.1). Taxonomy (NCBI): domain Eukaryota; kingdom Metazoa; phylum Arthropoda; class Insecta; order Hymenoptera; family Pteromalidae; genus Gastracanthus; species Gastracanthus pulcherrimus. Next base: position 136,159,629 of record OX424576.1, on the reverse strand, counting down.
GCGAACTTCGTTCTTCTACTCCATTAACTGAAGTGCGAAATACTTCGTATTTAATTTGAGGTCATTTGCCTGTAACTACTGTACTTAAAAGTACGTAAAAAACTTTAAGTAGATAATGCTTATAAATATAAATACATCGAGAATTCAATAAACATTTATCTATAAATAAACGTTATGTCACTAATGGATGTAGAAATTTTTTGCGTCTCGATGTATATGCCTAAAATTTATAACAGTTTTGAGTGCAATTTAAAAATTTCCGAGATGGTTGCGCCATCGGCAGTAAGCCAACAACTTGTAATTGGACTACAAAACTACAAAGAAGTTCCAAAAAGTACTTGGCAAAATACACGAAGCACGTTTCTCTATCTTAAGATTTGTGATGAATTTTAAATGCAAATATAACATGTTTTTGAAGAAAAAGTTACGTGCAAAGAATTTGCTTCTATAGCAAAGACTGCAATATGACAAATGTCAGGATGTACTAAATTTTGATATAACATGCTTGTAGAATAAATTTTAAAACCACTTCAGATTAAAAATAAAATAATTCAAAATATGAATTTGAATTAAAATTCACAAAATTAAGATTTTATATTTATTTATTTATTTAAGAGAATATACGGGAAGTGAATACCTATTTAAGTTATATCATTGTTACGGTCAGAAATAAAATTAAGATAAATTATTTATAAATAAATAAAAGTCAATATTTTTTAAGTAACGGTAATAAATCTATACCTGATAATAATTAAGCTAATTTATTAATTAACTTTGTAGTTATTTCTTTTATGACTTATTTAGAAAAAAAACGATTGGCAATAGATACTAAACACTCTAGTAAAATACAATTTATTTAGAATTACCAAATTTGTAGATAAAATTTACTATTTTATTGTAACGTTGAGTAAAGCCAGCAATTTTATTGTAACTATCTTGTTACGTTTTAAAATAAAATATGTATTCAGTTAATAAATTTTAACTTATCAATTTTAATAAGAAACTAGCAAATAGTACCCATGTGCCAATATTTCATTAAGAAATCTATGCATTCAAAATTTTTTGTGATCTAAGTAGAGATTAATTTCAATGATCACTATTGTACTATCCTAACATCATATTAATTTAATAATATTAAATATTTGTTTAATATAAGAAAGGCGTTCTTAAATTTAATAAATATTTACTTTATTCAAGCAAACAATTTTCTGAGTAATATTGAAAGAAAAATGTGCTTAAAACGCATAATCTGTAACACCAACCCAACACACATAAAACCATCTCAGACTAAACCCATGCAATAAAAAGAAGAAAAAGCTCGCACTACAAAGTCCGCTAAAAGATAATGATTTTTTGTTCGGATTCCAGGTCGCGCAGAATGGCGACGCGAACCCGAACTGCCGCAGTTGCGGCAAGGTCGTCTTCCAGATGGAGCAGACGAAGGCCGAGGGCCTGGTCTGGCACAAGAACTGCTTCCGCTGCGTGCAGTGCGGCAAGCAGCTCAGCGGCGACAATTACGAGAGCCATGAGGCCATCCTCTACTGCAAGCCCCACTTCAAGGAGCTGTTCCTGCCCAAACCCGTCGAGGAGTCCGATCAGCCCAGTGAGTACAATTTTGCAAGTCGCTGTTGTTGTACCCGTGCGTGTGTTTTGCTCTATCAGCTGGTACTTACCTTTATATCGCGTCCCCAGAATAAGATTCAACAACTTGATTTTCGTACGTAAAATGTCTCGTATGAAAATGTGGGCCCTTCGTACACTTCGAAAACTGGTTAAATAACGTTGACAAACTATAGTACAATAATAAAATTTGAGGGAAAAAATCTTATTAATACATAGAATTTTGAGTTGTTGTAGTTTTGTCCTGTGGGTACGTTACTTTTCTAGCGTTTTAAGGGCGTGTTGCGGTTAATTTAGAATTCGAATTTTCCGCCTCAATCTTATCAAACTGATAAATGAACAATTACACCGAGAGAAAATTCCTGTAAATCATAAAGAAATTCGCAGTAAAAATTGCCATGAATTACGGAAACGTGGAACATTACAACTTCCCATTACAACATATTTTATAATAATTTTCACCGTACTGAATGGGTCAAAATTGCCTGTTACAGAATAAAAATTTCTGATATTCCCATTAGAGAAAACTAATAGAAAAATTAAATATATGAAGTTATACAACGAAATAGATGGTTAGATTTATGTCAAATGTTTTCTTCAGTTTATTATTGCACTATCATTATTCCTCATACGTAGCTGCTTTCTATCAGCATGGTCTAGGAAATTTAAACTATAAATGTCACTAAAATTTAGTTACATAAATAAAGATTTTTTTTTAAATCAGGAAAATTTTTATCATTTAGTACGATAAAATTTATAGTAAAAAAATTGGTAAAAAATGCCGGATTTCAATATTTATAAGATTTGTATGTCAAAATTGATCGAGAAAACCGAAATAGTACACTAAGCTTAATTTACCTTATGTTGTAGCCTTACCTACTTTAAGTGGTAGTATTTTAGAGCAAAGTTTTATTCGGTTACTCTAATAAATATCAGCGTCCATAGATGCTTTACATAATTTCGTAGATAATTTTAAATACAATTAATAATTATTTGTCGTTTGGTCAATAAGATTCGAAGCCGCAAATCTGAGCTTTTCATTGACTTTGACACTTTAAACTTAAGGTTGATGAAGGGATTGGGATGGAGTGTCGTGTATGTGTGAATGGGAAGTTCTGGGGATTATTGCGATTTTTGTTAATCTAAATGTTTGAGGGTTATTTTTTTCTATTGAACTATGATTTCACCTTATAATAATTGAGGGATAGATAGTACATATAGTATTCTGATTTTCTGAATATATATGAAAAATTATTTTTTCTTTTTTGTAGTTTAGCAATAGGCTGTTTCGACAAAATATTCGAAAGAATTACACGAAGAAATTCAAAATAATATTGGTTTATATAAACTCTATTATTAATTAATAAAAACACTACTACTTAAAATTAATTTAGTGATTAGTGATATCTATTCAATGACTTATATGTTTAACTCACGTTATTCCGCGTCAAGAATTTCAATTACTCATCAAATGTGTCATTTCTTACTATCTTATTTCTCTCTATCTTATTTAATATACCTGTTATGACATTTTTTAATTTTCTAGTTATCCGTTATTATGTCATATTCGTCTATACAGTCGATTAAATTTCTGTAATAATTTAGATGATTGATTCTAACCTGTAATAAACTTTCAATGAATCATCATGTTCTCTATACAAATTTTAATTAGCAGTCACGATGATATTGTAACGTATTTTTCTTCAGTATCTATATCTACCTTTGCTTCTTAATTTCCTATTCCATTCTTATGGCTTGTTGATAATAAACAAGACAATAAAACTGACACTATGGACTCATGTTTTTTCTCAATATTCATTCAAAAAATTAATTTTTTAATCTCTGACTGCAAATGACGAACAAATCTCCGCATCATTTATATATTTTATAATATCAATGAAATACCCTTCTAGGCACAAAATATAATTGACAAATTAAATAATTTTCTGTTTTTGTGGTCGCTGAATAGGATGCTGATGTTAGAATTTATAGATTCAAAGTGAATTTTTCAATTTTTTTTTAATGTACCATGCCTCTGATAAAAAATGTTATATAGTATTGTTTATTTGACGAATTTTTGGCGAAGCAGATAATTTAATTTTTAGCATACTTATTTCTCATGTTTAAATTATTTTTTACACTCTTTTTGTTCAGAATTTTCTTACGATTGCATTGTCATTGACGAATAAGATTTTTTAATAAAACAATGTTATCTCATTTTGTTACCATCTTCAGAAGTTATTTACTACAATAATAAAAGCTACATTAGTACTATGCATCTGTCATTTACTTGTTATATATTATATTCTATTTCAAGATAATAGGTACTATTTTGCATTTTACCTTCACACATCAAAATAATACTATTTTGCTCCAAAAGAATATATAGCATTCCTCCAATTAGAATCCTAACACTTATTTCTCTTTAGCGATCAATAAAATATCTCGTCACAAAAAAAGCTTTCATCTCGCAAAAGCTCATCGCGGCTTCCATCAACAATCGAATAAAACATTTAAAATTCCACTCCACCTTCGAGAAGCATCTCGCAAATATAAACAGAACTTTTCCCTCAACTGCCAATGCTCGATATTGCGCGTACAGCCTTGACATTGAGGCGAATAGCATCAGGCGTTGATTCATCACAAGCAGGTGTAAGCTTCGGAAAATGACGCTTTTGAAAAGAAAAGTGTTTGTAGTTGGAGTAGTATGAGTCATTGTTCCTGTATTTACTACGATAGGAGAGTCAAGGATGGTTTATGTATATGCGGAGAATGTAAATGTTTTGAGAGAGGGTTATTTTTAGTTTTGTAGAAGAATTCTCTAATAAATTTTGTTGTCGTGGGTTTTAATAGCATACACTAAAGTTGAGTGATACACTTTTTTGGTGAAATCATAACCAGCTTATTTTCGAGTAATTTTTACTCTATTTTAGTGTATAGCCACTAATTATCAAGTGAATTTTTTACGTATATACGAAGAGATAATGCACTATTCAATTACTGAAATATCTACTCGAAATTCAGTAGTTATTCACTCCAATAAAGTGAAAATTCACTCGAAAAAAGGATGTATATTGGTTGAATTTCGATTAAAAACAATGATAAAATGCACCTTATCTGTTTGATACCAAGAATCTTTAAATTTAATTAACAGTTTCTATTCAAAAGAAATCGTTCTGACCACTTAAACTTGTGTAGAATTCTCTGTATGATTGATGACAAAATTTTGGCATCAAAATAATTTGCACCTAAAAATATGAATTCTCTTCGGATAATTATACCCTGGAAACAGTGGTCAAATTAGCTACTACATACGTAAATAATACATTTTATTGATTCGACATGTATACAGCATTTGTTGTTTGTACTGTACATTTTCGTAAAATAAGTATTTATAATACATAAAACCGCCGGGTTAGACGTAAACCGTACTATTTGGAGTTTTTGTTCAAAACGATTATACTATCTGATATCTCGCTTGGAAAAGATACTATCTGAAGTTTTCGTTCAAAACTGTACTAGCTGAGATTTCGCCTGGTAAAAGGTATTATATTCTGATGGTCCTGTGCTTATCACATTGATCTTAACAGGTTCGGGCCAGCTAATTTATAAGCCGCTTTTCGCAATCTTCTTAAAAAATTAATTTAAATTTCGAACACATAATAAAAACTCTAAATTTCTACATCATGTTATGATTGCAAAGAATAAAAAAATCGGCTACATAAATAGATTTATTAATTTTTAACGTTTACAATGACACGAAAAGTAATGAAATATGTGACAATTCATTCAGTAATTTCTGACTCATGCCAACGCGAACCTGTTAAAATTGCTCAGGCTCCCCTAAACATGGGGTACCATCTGTATGATACCTCGTATCTAGAGAGGCCTGAGCAATGTTAAGGTCAATATGATATGCGTAGAGCCATCTGAATGTAATACATTTTCCAGTCGAAATCTCAGATAGTACAGTTTTGAACAAAATCGTATCATAGTATCATTTCCAAGCGATATCTCAGATAGTATCGTTTTGAACGAAAACTTCAGATAATACAGTTTACATCTAACCCGACGACACGTAATTTATTTAAACAGGAATGAATTATGCGCGTGTGAAATATTGCAAATAGAAACTTTTATAATTTTCAAGGAATTCGTTTTGTGGCTCAAATAATTTACAAATCTCTTTCATTTTAAAATTTCCACGGTTTATTTTATTCTTCATTAAAAATGCAAGATTTATCGCTCTAAAATAGTTTAATTAATCATTAATAGAATAATAATAAACTTTTCTATAAATGTAGTTTATTCGATACTTCACTTAATTAAGCGGTTACATTATAATATAATGGTATAATAATCATTACAAATGTATACGATAATCTCTTACATTTTTAGTAAACTATAACAAGGAGAGTGTCACACCTTCGTAAAACGAATTTTGCTGAAACTTTGAATATAGTTTTCTGGTACCTCAATACGAAACCCAGCAGCCGTAGATTGATCTAATAGGTTCTAGAACCTGAGATACAGCTAAAAACGTTAGCATTGTCCATATTCCCAATGTTAAAAATCTTTTATATATACTAGTAATGTTAATATAATATATTATATCTACTATACAGATAAAACTATGGGTACTGGGTTTTATTTTAAGATACCAGAAACCGATCTCCAAAGTTTCATAAAAAACCGTGACCCGAAGATCTGACACTGTCCTCGTCTATTATATGAGATTTGTAGATTTTCTATAACAATAATCGCTTTTTAAAAAAGGTTTAAATTTAGCATTTACATAAACACAAATCTATCTACGTACTAAAAAGTGCAAAACAAAAATGTTTTATGGAAATGCATGGTGCAAAAAATATTAGTTTAATTGGTAAAGTATATAACTTATGTAAATAGTTGCTAATTTTACCACTACCACTATTATAAGAAGATACTCTAATTATTTTTAATGAAACATTGAAAATAGAATATATTGAACACAAACTTTATGATAAAACTTGAGACAAATACATCAAATCGTTTTAACTATTATGATGCAATATTGCATCAAATTTAAAACCATTGATGTGTATCTCAACTTTCTAACGCATTATTATACAGCCCCAGAAATAATCAATAACTACACAATAAAATAAATGACCCGAAAATCCAATATTGCCGTGATGCACATATACTGAATCTTGTAAATATCCGTTGTAGTTCGACCCCGAAAGCCAGAAATGATCATACGCGAGAACCAGCCAAAAGAGTTGCCACCCGACGTGGTCAGAGGTAAATCCTCGAGTGGCTTGCAGATTTCTTTTTTTTTCTTTCGTTACGTTGTTGTTTTTTTGTTGTTTTTTTTATCTTGTAAACTTTCTTTAACCAATGAGCTACTTGAGTTTATATTATCATTGTTCATTTAAGTTTTTGCTTTTTATTTGTTGTATATTAAGGATATCTGGTATATAATTTTAAATAATTAACCAAGTGGCTTATTTTAATATTTATTTTACTCACTCGATATAATTTCTAATTACTCATTTATTATTAAACAATTTAAATACTTTGAAATTAATATAATTACAAGGGTATGTTTAACAAAAACTAACTGATCGGTGTGTAAGTTGTGATTTTTTTGTCTACGTTTAACAATGTTTGGCTTGGATATTTGTCTATGATATATACTAAAATTATAATTATTTGACCCGATTCAAAATTTTAATGAATTTCAATGAATTGCCTTTATAGATATGAAAATTAATTCGAACTATCAAATATAGTTTTTTGTTTCGTACTGCAACTAAATTTTATTTTACTTTAGGCAACATTTAATTTAATTAAATTAACAGGTTTATCACTTTTTGTACAATCAAAATATAACTGCTAAACAAAATTCAGTAAAGTATTTTTTTTATTCTGTACTTTTTATTCAATACTGATGCCAATTTCAATTGTTAAGTCACATTGTTCCTCTAAAAATAATGCAAATATTAATTTTAACAATCAATAACAAGTACATCACTCGTCATTCACCGTAAATCTTAACAAAATTTTCAGCTACATCAGCGCGTATTTTTGTAACCAATCAGGATTACAGTAGGATTTATCGCAATGCAGTGCAACAATAATACAGTATAATAAGTAACAAAGCACTAAGAATTTGCGCATCGACTAAAACAATACTTTCTTATCGAGAAACGTAGAGAGCCAATACTTACGTTGATTTTTAGCGTCGGACAAACCGGACCTCGGACTGGAGGAGCTGTCCTCGCTGAACGTCAAGTCGCGCTTCCAGGTCTTCGAGAAGGCCAACGAGACGACGAACGATATCGAGAGATCGCCCTCCCAGGTCGCGGTCAAGAGGTCGCCAAGCATACTCAGCAAATTGGCCAGGTAAGCGGGACGTATCATTTAAACACTCGGTATGATGTCATTCATTATCAAGAATGATAGGACGAATATGCATTCATGCATTCGTGAAGAAATTGAATGAAGGAAATGTCAATGGGTTCAATTTAACCTTAATATTTCTCACGTAATTTTTAGAACATTTTATTTTGTAATAATTTATCGTTTATAATAGTAATACTTTTAATTGCATCTTCATTTATTTTTAAAATATTACTTTAATTCTTTTATAGTTTTATTTCCAGTGTTAATTTTTACATACATAAAGTATAAACATTGTTCTCTGTTTTATAAATAAATAGATTATAATACTTTAACCAAAAATATAAGAGTAATGGTGCGTTTACATGGAATCTTATTTACTTAAGATTGACAAAATAAGGCGAGAGAGAAATTTAAATTGAATTGATGTTCGTATTTCCAATTCCTATTTCACTGATATATTTTCATAAAAACCTAAATGTTTGGTTACTTTTAAATAAATACTACAACAACTTTCCCTAAAATACATTATAATAATTATAATAGAGATCTAAGATGCTTCTGAAACCCGCTCGAGAACTCGATACAAATCTCCCGCTCTGTTTTTCATGCCAATCCTAAGTATATAAGACTCCATGTAAACGCACCCAAATACAAGAGATTCTAAATTTTGTCATTTTAATCTACACTCGAAAGTAATAAACATTTAATTGAATGTACTGTTTAAATTAGGTAGTCCACTCTTTGGATAAATCCCTTTTTAACTGCTTTTAGCTTAACCTAATTAGAGGATTTCTAAAACGTTCGATCAGATATTTGTTACGTCGAGTATACATCCTTATAAAAATATATGTGCCTACAAACAGTATTTTCTTAAAAATCGAAATTATTTTTCACGTGCTTAAAATATAATATGAGTAACAAAAACGGTTAAATCAACAACAAAATTGTTAGCGTAATTTAAAAATGTAGTTATAATAGATCACTTATATAATATATTATTCCTTTTTATTATGATTTCTTTCAAGGTCTAGGCATATAAACAAAATTTGAAATGTTTAATTTTTTTCATTACCTATGAAGATTGGCGAAAATAATGAGAAGATAATAATCAAAAATATTTGTCTTACATTTTCTTTTATAAAGATATCTTTACAACAATACGAAATTAACGTAGTGTATCGGTGACAATCGTTTAAGCATTTTACTCATAACTTAATGTTTTAATAAAATGTTCATAATAAAGTAAAATGACTAATATTAAAAGTTATCTAAAAATTTTGCAATAAGGCAGAAATCTGAAGTACTGTACAAACTTCGCTAAAAACTGTAACTCAATATAGATATACAAACTACACAAAGAGCAATGTTAACTTAGCTATATCTATAAAACGGAACCGTCAAAATTTTAAGAAAATAGATAGAAAATCGATTAACCGAAGAGTATAATTCTTAATAGATTTCCGAAAACTTGCAAAATGGAAAGATATAAGTTCAAAAATATATCATTTTAGCATACTTTTTTTAATACGATGACATTTCCAGTAATAATTTCGCATTTTAATATAACCGTCTTCATTTAGATTCCAAGCGAAAGGAATGGATATTGGCGTAGCAGACGAATCCCTCAACGGAATCCCCTACGAAGAATCCAGCGACAGCGAGGAGGAAGTCGAGGAGGAGGAAACGGAAGGTGAGCATTAGCAATAGAAAAAAACATTTTTTATCTCTCGCCTTTTCTTACTGTAAGAAATCAGCGAATTGAGGAACTAATAAAGTAAAAAAAGTCGAGTCGTAAAATAAAGCTGTTTTCAAAACTGTATGATGAAACGTCCGTGTAATTACGAAATAGATGTACAAAATAAAGATGCGGAAACCTAAACAAGTTTATAAAATAAGTGAACAATAGTGATACTGATCTTAAATTGCAAAATACGCTGTTTTACGATCGACGAAGAACAAACGAATTAGAAAATAATACAACTGATGCATTGATTTCCTGTTAGCAACTTATACGTGCAGATAATACTAATAATCTAAAGTCGATAAGACACGACGGAGAAAACTTTAAATCTATTCCCTTATGAAAATAATTATATTCTTCCAACAATAAACTAAAAAGAAAATCACACCACGTTCTTAGATTACACAGACCGATTCAATCGGCATTGCGCAACCCACCGCAAAACGAAAAAAGTCCACAAAACAAACATCTCCGCAGAACACCATACACTTTCCGGCAAACGTGTCCGATAAAGACCCCGAAACTCCCTTTTGTTTAGCACGGTTGCAGTGCGGTGCAGTGCACTTTCTCCGGTGTCAGCAGCGCCAGCGAGTGTCCGAGAGATCGAATAACACGACAACGGCACGCGAACTGAGCTAAAACTTCGCGCCGTTTCTAGCGTTACCAATTAGTATTCCGAAGTCGCTCGAACGATTAACCTTTTTTGAGGGTAATGTTACCGAGCTGACAAGGTTTTACGTGGATTGTATATTGTGCTCTTTTTATTGAATTAGGTGAATAGGTGTTCATAGATTGGTTTGTTTAAGTAATTTGTGCTTATTTTTCATTAATTCTGAAAGTTCTTTGTTAAAATTAATTCTAATTCTTGTTATATTAATATTACCCGTAATTGTACAACTATTTAAGTAATTAAACGAATCAACTAATTTTCTGTAAATTAAATTTTGAAATTATATATTTTTTAAAATAATATAAAAATAAGTGATTGAATGGAATACCTCTTTGTTGACTTTCTTTGGTTAAGTTTATTTAATAATAATTAAATATAAATAAAAGTATATAAGTAAGGTAAATGGTTAGTAAGATATTTTTTTATATACATATTTTGTATGTTTAATCAATAAATATAATAATTTTTTATCGTTATGAGTGAACAACTCATCAATATGTTACGCAGTACTCAATTACGTACCTACTAGAAGTTTAAAGTATAATATAATTTTGTTACAAAATCAAGAAGTAATTATTATTGATAATCGCATTAAATTAATCCATCAAAGACACCGGTACATATTAATAAATTTTGTAATTTCTTTACAATAAATAACAATCTCGAAGGGGCTAAAATTGTGTTTATGGATTTAAAGGAATTAAAAGCCCTTGTCTCAACCTACTGTTATGAAAATACAATTTAATACATTATCACAATTAACGCAAAATACTCGAGTGTCACTAGAGCCTACAAAAAATAGTTTAGCTTTGCGATTTATTTTCCCAGAATGTCTTTCCTACCCTAAAATTTCAAGTACTCATTTCTTTCAACAACCCCTACATACTGTAGCATCCTCATTCTCAAAAAGCCACATTCCCTAACGAATTATACCTAATCCTCTTCTGAAGAAGAAAATATCTGACACCGCGGTCTACAAAGATAAAAGTGTTAATCGGCGTTACGCGTCTCTTACAGAGCTGGAGACGGAGTCGACGATCGTGAAGTCGAAGCGCGGCGGGCGCGAGCGGCCGATCAGCTTCACGAAGATGGACGACATCAAGAACCGCTGGGAGACGACGTCGCAGCAGGGCAGGCGCGAGTCCCAGCGCGAGGCCCGCAAGGAGGAGATCGCCGGTATACGCTCGAGGCTCTTCATGGTAAGCACAGGGCACGCCTCGTTCTTTACCTCTCGGCTCCTTGGAAATCTAAAGGCTTTCATTGTTTTTGGGATCGAATACAAGTACGACGAGAGAAATTATACGGCTTCTGCTTGTACACACAGTTGTGATGCAAAATGTCGGAGCGTCAAATACGAGCTTATTTATTTCTAATTATAAAATTGTGGGTTCCCGGAATAACCACTTAAGTCCATTTTTTTTAAATTTGAGTTTTTTGTGATTTTGATATCTACGTATGGTGTACTTTCAGATAAAAAGTCAAAAGTTGCAAAAGTTCATCTAAAACTTTCTCTTTTTCATAAGTTATGCTTTTCTTTTGCATAGGCTTAAATGGCAGCTTTAAAATTAAAACCTCAATATCTCGAAAACTCGAAAAATGGACTTAAGTAGTTATTCTGGGAAGCGTATGTTTAATTAGAAGATTGCTAAATACTATTGTATGAATACTGTAAAGTACAATAATATACATACAAAGTACGAGTTTCGATGACGCTTTTTCGATAATCTCATGAGAATCAAAATCATTGATTTTTGAAGATAAGACATATTTTAGGTTTAGTGTTACTCATTAAATAACATATAAACCTACATTACTTATTCATCTTACGAGATAATCTTATTATAAATGTTTAAAAAGAAAAAATTATAAGTAAATCTTGTATATCTTACATAAAAGAAACAAACGTATATGTTCAGCTAGAAAGACAAGAAAACAAACAGTTTAACTATCTATTTTTATGACACATCCTTACACTGTATAGCGAAGTACATACCATACGTTAGATGTGAACACGCGTAACGCCTGAGTATAAATTTTATCGTCGCGATGCTTTTATTTTAAGACGAGATTCATGACAATCTCGCTAAGCTGGTTACTCTTGAAGATTACGCGTTTACATTTTCTATCTGTATTATTTTCTGGCATCTTTCTTCCAGTGCAACTTTTAATAACACGTTATTTCATTCTATAATTTAAAGCCATATTTTTCGAAATGATTATTAATTTTTTTTCATTTTAAGTACTGTTTACGATTGCAGACCCAGTTTTTAACCAGTTAAGAAGAATCTTACATTTTCTTTTAAAAAATACAAAAACGGAAAAATCAATACACTTAAAATCTTTTTTATAATAATGTAATATATTTCTTCGATAAATTTCATTATTAAAAAATATGATCATAATTCAAAAAGAGATTCAATTTCCGATCACAAGATGTTTATCATAGCAGTTGCTAAAATTTTGTAAATATTACATATGAGACTATTTAATTAATACCTTAAAGTTATTTATTGGGATTGGAACTTCAACTATATATAGATATATAAGCCGTGCAAAAACAAGATAAAAGAATAAAGTAAAACAACATCTAGTTTGCCATGGGAAATAATCAAGGGCCTCGATAAAACTGGATAATTTTCTACCAGGGTAGCTGTATACAATTTAAATTATAGTAAATATTATTTCATAATTGAATCGTATCTAAAAATAGTTTTATTCACTAAAATCATAAAGAAAAATACGCCTTCTCGAAAACCATTGAAAAAAAGGCAATCAATCGAAGCGTGCGAACGCCGAACGGCATAGAAATACTCCGCGCCGCCCATTCAGCACTCCATTCAATGGTTCGAATGGGAAAAACAAATCAGCGCCTTATGGTCCCTACGCCGGTGGCACGTACATCGCGGTAATATCACGGAAATAGAATTCTAAAAGCTCTCGCGGCTCATTCCGGGCGTCTAAACGTAGTCTGACCCAGAAATCCCAGAGAGATTGAGAGTGAGAAAGAGAGAGAGAAAGTGGAAAAAGGGCGCTTATCTCTCTTTGACTTGACTTCTCTTTCTTTCATGTGACGTGAGACGCGACAGTAGTCATTTGTCTGTATTAACGAACGAGTTTTTCGGAGAAACTTATTATAGCCTGTTTGTGCTGCAATTTCATATCGGGGTGGAAAAGAGCTTTCGAAGAATTTGTATGTTCGTACCTGATTTTAGACCGTTTTTTTTCGTTTTATACGAAATGTAGAATATCAGGTGTCAAAAAGCTACTTATAAAACTGTACTAATTAGAAGGTTATATAAAAGTACCAACTTTAAATTATCTTTATATGAATTATCTTTAATGTTTTAAACAAGTATCTGAAACAAATCTAAATTTACAATGCCAAACCCAATGAATGAAATACATTGAAAACTTAACTATAAATAACTCTCCTTAGAATTTATATTTTCTTGTATTCATTTTAGGATTGCAAGAGCCAACAACAACGTATTTGACTTCAGTAAATTTCAGTCTACTCAGAAAATATGTGATTCTCAAATAAGTAATAAAAAATAACTATGATTCATGTTAAAAAGGTCGTCTTGATAATATGTAATTTTGAAGGAGTTCAAAACTGTTTAATTTTTATTAATATCTTTTCTTTATATCTTAAAGATTTTTTTTCAATTTTGTTTAAAAAAAGTTTATTAAATTGAGATTGATTAATATTATATCTTTTTAATGAGCTTTTTTATGAACTTTAATTTACAAAATTTTTACAAAATATATATTAAAGATTTAAAAAAGATGTTAATTAAAAAGTATCAGTTTTTAACGTTTGCAGAATTACTTCTTAACTGGGTCTCAAATCGTTCCCTTTTTGAGACGTACCAAGAAGACCTTTTGAATATAAATGATATATATGTTTTATTTTTGATAGGGAATTTACAAGATTAATTTATTTGTGCTGTAGCTAAAAATAGTTAACTATTCATAACTTTTTATACTCTTTATTGAATTTTTTTAAGTCCTTACCTTAATTGAGAATTACATGCATTTTGAGTAAAATTAGAGATTAGAAGAAAATATAATTTTTCAGGAGAAACTTTCATATTTAAGATTTTCAATGTATTTTGCTGTGAATAAAATTACTTCCTGTTATTTATATCATGAAAATGACTTGCATTGGTACTGATAAGCGAAGTTTTAATAAAGACTTCTTTGAAAAAAGGAATAAAAATTTGTATTAATAAAAATCAATTTAATGTTAAACTATTCTGTTTAATGTAGATAGATAAAAAATAAGAAAGCACATATTATACGTAGTTTGCATTTGAAACTGCAAGTATAAACATATAAAAAATAATGCAGTTTGTATATACACTATAAACTTTAAAGTTAGAAACTTAATAAAATAAATTATCGAATATTCGGTCGTTAAACTAAAAATCAACCCAAGACATTTACGAATCTACAGAAAATCTCATGAATTTACAAAAATCCACAAAATATCCGCGCATCACAATTAGACCATTATCCCCAAACCCAATCGAAAATCCTCCCCAAAAATCGAGTATCCCTCGTCAACAAGCCGAAAACCCCAATAACACACAGCAAGCACTCAGCATCAGCCGCACTTCACCATATATAACTATATATATATATATATATATATATATATATATATATATATATATATATATATATATATATATATATATATATACGCACACGCACAGTACACTGTCACACAGCCCTGACTTACCTCTAATGTTTCGCCTGGTCCCAAGCAGGGCAAGCAGGGCAAGATGAAGGAGCTGTACCAGCAGGCGGTGGCGGACAGCGAGCGGGTCACCAAGATCAACGCCGCCGAGGAGATACAGCACGCGACGAACGCGCGCTCGATCAAGGAGCGCTTCGAGCGGGGCGAGCCGATCGCTGCGATGAGCGACGACGAGCAGGACCCGAGCGGCTCCGGCAAGGCCAAGGGCGCTGAGAAGCCCGACGAGGAGATACTCGCTGCCGGTATATAACGCAGATTTCTGGCTTATCTTTCATTTTTAGCGGTTTTAGAAGGGTGGAAATTGGTTGTGTGAAAAGGTGGTATCTTCTGACTCTGATGTTTCTTTTCTTCAAACTCTAAGCTGGAAATTAGCTTATACTTATATTATCAGTTAATAAAAATCTACCTGATCATGACTGTGATAAACAAAGTGATATTATGTTTATAACAGGAAGTTTTTTTACTAAACACTTAGTTTCTCAAAAAACAGTTTTTCAATGTTCAAAAATTTGACCTTTTTTAAAAACAATATTAGAACACAATTTATTGTTCTTCTACTAAGTAGCATAAAAAAAAGATTAATTTTATTTTAGATACATTTTTTAAATAAACAAAATTGTCAACTTTTGTTTGTAATATTGAAATTTGTACACGTTTTTTCAATATAATAATAGTAAATATACCATCAAAACCTCAGTACGTTAAAAAACAACAAATTTTTTTCCACCATGGCCTCATCTTAAAAAGCGTTCAAAATTGTAAAAAAGTGTAATTTTTTGTCTTATGGGGAGGCACTACCGCTAAACCCATACGAGAAATTGTTTAGAATCATTCAAGACACACGTAAAAAACTTTAAATATCAAAAACTGTAGGAGCTAAGATAGATTTTTAAAGAATGTTTTAAATACAAATAAATCATATGCTAAAGTCTATCCTCTCCTACAGTTATTGATATTTTCAGTTACAACTTTTTTTACA
Organism: Gastracanthus pulcherrimus; assembly: GCA_949152435.1. Taxonomy (NCBI): domain Eukaryota; kingdom Metazoa; phylum Arthropoda; class Insecta; order Hymenoptera; family Pteromalidae; genus Gastracanthus; species Gastracanthus pulcherrimus. The sequence continues at coordinate 136,143,470 of OX424576.1, read as the reverse complement.
TGTTTTTAGGTGATTCTAAACATCTTCTTGCATGGATTTGGCATAACGTTTTGTAGTTTGGAAGATAAAAAGTAAAAACCGCTAAACACCAATTTTTAGTAGTGCCTTCATTTAATTCTAGCGCAATTTTTGCATTTTCTTACATTTTTTTTACAAAATGGTACATCATTTTACAGAATATTAGAGCTTTCTTTTATATTTTTATTATATTGAAATGTGTACTAAGTTAATAGTAATATATAATAAATCTTCATTAAACCTTCATTAATGTAACGTTAGAATTATATTTCAGATATTTTAGTTAGTTAATTTTGTAGATAAATGTAAAGAAACTGCATTACCAATTCCTGATGAGAACTTAATTCCATATAAATATGTGTATTTAAACTCTAAAAAGTTTAAACAACAGACACTTTTATTAAAACAAGAGATGATCATGAATAGGTCTTGAACAGAAACTGATTTCGTGACGGTAAAAGGTATGTAAATAGTGTAAGAAAACGTAAAAACGATATTCGAATTAAGACAAAAAATTACTCTTTTTTGTGCAGAAAATTTCATTTTTTAACACAAATGATTTCCGCTAGGGTAAGATGAGAAAGTGTTTTTTTATTGTTCATTTTTCTTTGTTATTTTGTTATTTCTATGATTTCTTGCGTCGATTTTAAGCTCATTAGTGCTAATTGCAAGGAAACTTTGCATTGGGGGTCTCTGTATTTTACTTCATGGATATACCCAAACAGATTGAATTTTCAATAAAAGCATACTCGATGCAAAGTTCTTCTGGTCGAATTTGTTTTAATTTGAAGTACTGTAACTTGTTTGAATAAAACACTTGTTTTTGCTAACCTCATTAGAGAAGTTCAAAAAAATTCAAACAAATTCAATCAGAAGAATTTTCTGAGTGTAAGTTGATGAAAAGTTTTAGAACTCACAAAATACATCTTCTTTTTATTACAATATTTTCACTAGCATTTTTTTATAAAAAATTAATCTAATAATTATTTTCTATTTGGTCTAAAAATTCTCGCAATTAATAGAAATGATATTTGAAAAGTTTCATGAGGTGCACTTTTGGTTTAAACTCCATCAAATATCATTAACGTGATGTTTCAGTCGTGACCCATCAAGGAAATATGAATATTTTACCTATACTGATGTAATATTTTATCAACTAAAAAGATTGAGTCTTGAAATCTTTAAAGTTGATGTCTGAATTGTAGCTGCAACAAAGCTCTAACTGAAATAAAATTAAACGCTAATTGATTTTCGAATATGAGAGCTAAATTTATTTAATAAAAACGTAATTGAATGACATATTGTTTTATATGATACATGGGTACAAAGTAATTATGATTTTGTATTCACATATAAATTTATGCTTTCAAAATCTGTAAACATTAATTATTTATTAATAAAATCAAAATTGTCAGTAATTTAAAAGCTTATTTTAATGTAATAATTTAGATGATAAAACTCCTTATGGCCGTCATAACCGATACATAACAATTTCTGAATGTATATTTTATTTATTTATTTTTAAAATTTTAAATAAGGAAATATAATTGAGTTATAAAGATGTGTAGAAGTGTACATAATAAGAGTTAATTGTATCTTTGAAACTTTGAAAAAAATACTAAGAGTCTTCTGTGATACGTTGCACTCATGCGCTTGAAAGAGATAGTCTTGGTTAAGTTTATACATATGGTTTCAATTTAAATGGCGAAGATCTGAAGTGTATTTATAGTGAGAAAATATTTTAATCTTTGGTGTATAGTCTGAGTCAGTATTGATGAAAGGAGAAGGATCATTTTAGAAACTCGAATAATATTGTCTTTAGGAGTATAAAAATTAAAGAAAATATGTACTTTAAAATCGGTATTTTAATCTCATTTCCAAGCATAATTTTAGCATGAAATAAAATCAATCTGTATATAAATAGTTTTTTAAGTAGTTTTTACTTCGTAAATGATCTTCTTATGTGAAATCTGAATTATGAATGATTATAATTACAATAAAAATCAACATGATTGCTTTACATTTTGAAAAAAGTAAATTATTTTACACCGAATATATAAAGGTTTAGATAAAACTGTATTATTTTATCAGATAGGATACGATTTTTTTTCATATGTGAATTCATAAATCCTTGTTTCTCTCACCGTTAAATACGAATTTTTTAATTGACTCACGGAAACAATCTTATCCTGTATTCCACAATAATTCGAAAAACTATCAGTGATAAGGTTATAAACTAACAACTTACAATATAAATGAAGAGCTTAGAAGCCAAAGGTTACAAGTGACATGCTTCGAAAAAACTGAGTTATAAGCATTTTCCGGTAAACAAAGCAGTAAAAAGAGAGTGTCATACCAAAGCGATAACAGCGATTACACTAAATGAAACTAAATTATTTAATGTTACTCGCTTCTTTTTAATACTCTCCCAACTTTAAAAACACATTTTTCTTGTAACGGCAAAAAGTACACGCTTGTATCCTTCGGCTACAAAGCTGCATCGCTCCAATTTCTCAACTTGTTCTCACTGACCGCATTATACTTACCAACATTACAATTTCTCCCTCGTTGTCGGCTGCAGGAATCAGTCGAAAATCGCGCTCGCTATTTCTGGAGATGGACGCGACGGCCGCGAAGACAGGCAGGCCGGTGACGCCCAACAGCCAAGCCAAAGCACCCGTGGAGGCGCCCAGGCGGGCGCGTGACGTGAGTACCAAAACACGCTATACATTCCCGTATATAATGGCGCTCTTCCCTTCTTTTAACTCGCGTGTGCACGAATCGCGCAGTCGGCGAGACTCTGCGTATTATAACGAGCAAAAAACGAGCTCGACGAAAAGGTCCACGTGCGCGCGATGTGCATACGCGTTCATTGCCACATGTTGCCGATGAGACAGGGAGGGGGAGGGCGGGTCAGAGGCAGGTTTTGATGGATTTTTGTGTAGACTTGCGGGTTTTAGCTGGGGATTGCTTTGACTATAAAGTTTCAGTTGAGCTTAGTCAGCAAGTGAATGCAAATGCAGTGTTAATGTTTTCTTATGACGAGAGAACTATTATTATTCAAAGGAAATGTTTTTTTTATAATTGAGATTTTTCGACGGTGTTAATTCTATTTTCCACCTTTCACTAAAACTTATTTCTTATTGTCTCATCTGCAACATACGCATAGTAAACGTCAATTCTCTGTCCAAAATTTATATTTATTTATCGGTGGAATTGGACTAGTTTGTATCCAAAGAAACTTGGATCAAAACCTCGATGGATATGAAATGTACCCCGAATGATTCAAAGTGAATGCCATTATAAAATACCATTATACAGTTTATAAAATGTATTAGTATCCAAAAACATTTCTAAAAAAACTATATATATAATTCTTTATAACATGTGAAACTTCATTCAGTGTATAGTTCAAAATTTAATTTTTTATTAAATTTATTAACTCAATTAGAGAGACAGGCCTGTATTAAAACTGTAAAACAATGTAAATATTTAAAGCTAAACCATTTTTCCGTTTTAATCCTACACTATCAATATAAAGTAAGATTTAAGGTGTTTTAAGAGGTATAACAATAATAATTTTTCTTTTAGTTGATTAATGCATAATTCTTGTGGACTTTCTAATGAAAACATTAGAATTAATGCACACGATTGTAGAAGTAATTTCTAACGGATTATTTATTTATATAAAAACTTCAATTGTTTAGTTTAAATTTTAAACACTTGCATTATGTGGCTTTTCACTAATTCTAATAAATGTTATTACTGTAGAAAAATATAGTTATTTCTTTATTTTCCAAATTCCATTACGCATATTTTTAAGAGGAAGACGTTTTGAAGATTTCTAGAAAGTTTCAAATCAACACGTTTAAAATTACTTTTACAGTAGTGTAGCATATGAACATTGATACTAAAATTTTTCATTTGAAAATCTCGCAGATATCACAAACCAACAAAAACTATTACAGTAATGATCTCTACACATATTAAAATACTACTCAGTATATTATTAAAAGTGAAACGTTTTGAAACTTGTCAAGCTTCTCATATTCTCATTGTTTTTCTAGTTTTATCACTGTTTCATCCCCTTAAAAACATACCCAACTAAGAATTTCAATCACATCATTCACATCACAACGTAGTTACTTTAGAAAAGGCAACCACATCATACATCCCCTTTGCAAACAAGCTAAAAGCGAGTTACCTCCCCCCTCCCCCAATCGTTAAAACGCAAAACCGCCTATCTGAACCAATATATTCCCCAACGAAATACCAAATGAACGAAACGCAGGCGTTCATGGGGCGGCAAGTGTGTGAGGACATGGTGCGCAGCACCGACACAACCGCGGAGGTGCAGGTCGACAACTCCGAGATCACCAACAAGTTCAAATTCTTCGAGAGCTACAGGGAGCCTGAGAAGGCGCGCAAGCAGTTCCGGATCACGCCGCCCCGAGACGGACAAGTCAAGGTTGGCCTCGGCTCGCAAACGAAGCTGCTCCTCGCTTTGCGTCTTTCCCTTTAACAGCGTCGTTTCTAGTGTACTATACGCATAATCTTTCTCATCGTCTTAATGGCGTTCACCAGCTGCTATAGAATAGTACAATAGTGCTATACATTTTTTTCGGATTCTTTTAAAAATGTTATTATATGTAAATAGTAATTTTATTTGTAAACCCTGAAATTTTCAGAGGGCCTAGCTATATCGATACCGAGATATATATTCTCAAATATTCATATTTTTACTTTTTTTGGTGCTAAAATATCAATCTTTCAGATTATAAATAATTATATATATTCAGAGAGCTTAGCCGTATCAAAACCGAGATCTATATTATATAATACATCGCGGTTTTGATACGGCTAAGCTCTCTGAAATTTTAAGGATTTGTAAGTAATATTACTATTTGTATATACAGTAAAAATTTTAAAAGAACACAATGGACATTTTTTTGTATTAAAATTGTGATTCGTGAACATCTTTAATTTGATTATAAAATAATGTCATTATTAGTACTGAAAGAATTGCATACCATAGTGCACGTTTTCATAATTTAAGTAGTATGTAAAATTCTAATTAAGAAGAGAAACATTAAGTAGTTTAAAATAATAATGATGCGTTATAATAATTGTTAAATCTTTCATTCCTGAATTATTTTATAAAAATGGGATTTTGTGTACAAATAATCCATTATGAGAAAAAGAATTCATTCAAATAAAGATTTCTTACTAAAGTATCTTCTCTGGATATACTGGAATGTAACTATATATACCTCAAAGTTACACATAGATTTTGACAGATACCTCATATAAATGCAGTATATTTTTTAAGAGCTAAATTATGTGCCATCACTACCATAGGTATGATAGAGTTAAAATAAAATATTGTTCTTCTTTTCTTTAATTCAGTGAACATGCGATAGTGCCTATATAACGAATCCATTTAATTTTCTTATTGTAACATCACATATTAAGGTGTCAATGCAAGTTTAAAATTCAAAGTTCCTGCCTTAAATATTACTGATCGAGAAATGAATAATATACAAACTGAATTGTACAAATCTAGGACCTTATTACTCTTCCTTATGTATTTATCTACCATTATATACAGAGTTTTAAGCAAATATTTTAATATACTGCTACATGGAGATTTTACTCTAATGGCATGTTTGGAAGGTTGAAATATTTTGTTTGTAACTGTGTATAGTATAATAGTTATATCTCTTATTATACAAGGTAGAGTAATCATGCCTTGGTTTTAAATAATTTCCTCAATAAATTTAATTACGATTAATTACTCATCGTTCGATCGGTATGTAAGATTTAAGGTGGAAAAATTGAATTTATAATTTTGACACCACCTTTAAATGTTCATATAATACCAACAAAGTAAACGCAAGTACAGCAGATTATAGCCACAATAATTATCTTAAATTACCAGAATGATTTCTCGCAAAAATATACACTAGAAACGACGTTCCGTAATAACAGAAGCGAACAAAAGGTTTTGCGAAATCCCGAGTGAAATAACGTTTTCGTTTTACGCTAACCACCCTGACTTGGCCTGTGTTTTTGAGTGTTACCCGATTAATCGCTTGAGCATTAACTAGCTACACTCATCGATAAAAATTGTCTGCGCTTATAATTAAAAGATATAAGGAATAAGGAGGTATCAAAGTTGATTTGAAATTCAATTTTACTGGCCGACAAATAAATGTGTGGTTGTAGTGAAATATATAGACCAAATGATCCAAAACGAGAGTATTATTGTCCTTTATTATGTATTTATTTTTTGCTATATAATATTTCAAGCAAATATTTCAATATTTCGATGAGTAGCATTTGAACAAAGTTTGAAATTTCAAACTGTTGAGTATTTGTGTCCCGCACATTTTCTCAATGAAATGAAAAATAATTTAATCTTTTTTTTTCATACATTATATATTCATTCATGTTATTTTTTGTGGTCCATATTTGATTTTTACAGCAAAAACATTACAAATTAAACTGAAAAATATTCAAATGCTAAATGTGAGCATTTTATTTGGTATGTTCTCGAACTAAAAACTAACTTCTTTCATCTTATAAAAAGCTGTATAAATTGTTATTTTTTTAAATGCGTATTGAAACACCTTCTATTTACTTGTATAAAACATTCTTTAATTTGTCTTTGTTATAAATGGACTTATTTATCCTTCTTTTATGTCAGCATTTTAAAGAAATTGTACCATAATTAAAGTAGCTTATTATTTTCTTTATGAATCATACATAGTAACTAAATCATACACACTGTCTCTGAAATATTTGGAGTATTGGAGTGAAAATCTCACTCCTTAACCCATTTCTTCCCAAGCGGCCATTTTATAGTCGATTGTTTTTTTGCCTAAAAAATTGTCGAAAAAAAAATAATAATTACCAATAGCACTTTTCTAAGTAAAATTGTCCGCTCTTTCCGATTCTGAAGTCAGAATTTTGAAATTTCCGTTGGAAAATTTCAAAATGGCGGTTTTAGGCAAAAAACCAATCGACTATAAAATGGCTTGGGAAGAAATGGGTTAATCCAGTCACTAAAATCGCCCATGTAATTGTGTAATATTACATAAACGGTATCAATAATGTTATGTTTTTATTTTATTTGGTATACATATTTAATTGCAACTGATTATTTATCGTTTGACCTCAAGTATTGATCAGGGAAATTCAAATTTTCAACCAATCTCCATCCACCTCAAATTGTCAAAATCTCCAACGTCGGTAAAGCAGATACCGCCCAAAACTTTCACATCCCCTTAAACAGCAGCAAAGTATCTGCACGCACGCAGTAACATCCTTTGTAGAGAAAACGAGAAAGAAAAAGTCTCGCGGCGCTCTCGAGATATTTATTCGTGGGATCAAATGCGGGTTTAGTTTAGCCTGCGCGAGCCGACGACTGCACTGTTCTCACGATAATCCTAGGAGAGATTATGCCTGTCTCTGTGCCTGTCGACGACGCCGACGACGATTCGCTTGTTTTTACGAGCTGTTTAACAACGGGCTCGATTATTTTGCCGACGATTGAATTGTAATTTGGCAAGTTGGGAGATGGGAAATCTATGCAAAGTATAGGGGAGTTTGAGAGGATTGTAGGAAATTATTGTTTTTGAGAGCACGTAAAATTTTGTTTCTTCTTAGGTAACACAGTGTATTATGAAGCAATTTTTTATAGCTCAGATTATTATTTTGAAGAATGTAACATGTTTTGCAATTTGAAATTTTGTTGGAGAGTGTGGGGCTTATTTTGTACACTCATAACTTGTATTTAAAGTTAAAAACAAATATATTAAATGAATATAGAAAAACGTCCTAAATAGATAGTTATGACTACTGATTTTTGGACTACACCGATCGAAAGAGTGAAATGTTTTTTAAAACAGTAACAAATAGAAGTTTCAGAAAATAAAGTGTACAAATTCACCTCCTTCCCCCTATGGACTAACATAAACAAAATATATTTGATATAGAAAACTAATATGGTGTTCTGTAATTAATTATAGTGTTCTATAATCTTTTACGCGAAAATTAGGTTGTAATTCTTTAAAAGTACGATCATTTTTATAATTACAATTTTTTACTGATAAGCCATAAAGAACACAATAAAGATAGTTTCGAATTAATTGTAGCGAAAAATTTACCGCATGTGTCAACTGCACCAGTATAACTTCACGAAATGATCGCCCAATAAATTCAAATTATTCAGTGGACTCGAAAAAATCAAGTTCCTTCTTAACTTTATCGCAAACAACACGCGATCCCTTCCCCTCCATCATTAATTACACAAAACAACATAACAAAAATCAATCTATCAATGAATATACTCTCCAAAAAAACTAAAAAATTAGTTCAACATTTTACGAACAATTATAATTAAGACTTGCAACGTACAAGAGATAATGCAATTCTTGCAAGTGGGCAGCCTGTATCGCGAATAATAAAAGGTCGTAAAAAGGCGAGTTGCCTCGTAAAAAGTCGCGCAGCCCGTAAAAAAAAACGTCGCTGCGCCGCGCCGTGCGGCAGCAGCAGTTGATTGCGAGGCCATTCACTGGACGAACCCCGAATGTAACGATTTGGCGACCAGGCGAATAAAGACACGTGTGTTGCGGTATTATATGTTGTACATCGATTTTTTTAAAGAATTTTTCGCGTATAGGAATGTGGGAAATTTAATGCAGTGTTTTACATGCAGTATTAGACGATTTTTCATGGACTGAAACAGTGTAGGTGAGCATAATTTTAAAATATCATTTCAATTAATTTGAAAATTAGTTGAAAAATTGTTGTACTCTTAAACTGTGAAATTCTTATATTAGTGATTGTCAAAAAATGTAGACTGAAACTATGTTTTGTAAGTCTTAATGTTCTTAAAAACATAAAAATGGCAACATTTGTTTTAAATAATCATCATTATTAATTAGAGTATTATCATTTGGTAGTTATTAAATGTCTTCATGTTGCGTTAATTAGGTCGTTGTTAACTTGAATAAATATTGCAGATGAAGATTACAAATGCTATAATCTAAAATATGCTTATAAAATTTTAGGGTAGGTTACCGATTTTGAGAAAGACATCACTAAAGTTCGTAATATGCTTATGAGGATTGAGCATATATATAATACATTACACTTTTTATTGCATAGTCACTTAGAAACTGGATTTTGCTATAAGAAACTATGTTTATGTATGAAAAAATAGAACAAATCAAATAACGTAAAGAAATTACTGTGTTGCTGAACTTTTAAAAGAATTATTAATTAATATACGGGAAAATTGCAGGTATAATACGCCTATCAACATTTTATAGGGCATAAAATACCATATAAAATTACAATATGTTTGAAAAATTGAAATGTATGCATAAATCACATAATGGTTTTCTTGCAAAACTGATCAAATGAGCGAAACAAATTTAAGACTTTAACGCGCTCGAACCACTTTATAGATATATAGATAATTACGAGGATAATTAAGTCTTATTCATAATCAATCGATTTACTCATGCGAATAAACTCTTGTGATAAAACAATTGTTTCATAGTTTGATTTGAGCGTATAATAATGAGTAATTGATCTTGCTTTCGGAAGAACCCATTATACATTTGTATAAACCATTATTTACATTTACCATTCTGCGTAATAATTTATTTTCTGATATTTGAATTTAATTGAATGTAAATCTTTTAATGTAATGTAATCTCTTAAATTGTACTATTTAGCTTTCATTTAAGAGTTTAAAGATCATCAATAAACAAAGGATTTTGTATTAGCGATTCAAAATATGTACAAAATTAATGGGTATTTGGAACCATATTGTAAATTCTTGAATATTTATCATATGCAGGTTCAAATATTATTGCAAATGCATTATAATAAATTCATAAAAACAAACAATACTACATTATTTTATAAAATCGTCGTATAACAAACAATAACAAGAAAGTACACTTAAAGAAAGATTCATAAATAATTTAAACAGTATTTACAATACGATTGGTAACACGATTCATAAACAAATTCAACAGTATTTATAACTCGATCGGTAACACGGTGCAAAACATTTAAGAAAAGTACACTTATCGAATGACGTACCAACGAACTTAAATCCAAAAATCCAAATTATTTATCAAACTGCACAAAACCTTATCCTCGCCGCCGTCGATTAAACCAGACCCGGGCACACGTTTTTCCCCGCTGAGCGTCAGTGATTGCGAGCAGGGCTCTCGCACGAGCGGTCCCTTAATAAATAAACTCGAGGAGCCATTAAACACAATGTAAGCAAACGAACAAAAGACGCGAAGCGAAGGAAACGACGCGCAGCACGAGAGAGAGAGAGAGAGAGACAGGAGAAAAAAAATAGTAGGGAGATGCAAATCAAGCGGCAGAGCCGAGAGGAAGAATCGCGTATGGGCGCGTGCATGGAGAAAAAGAGGAAAAAATGTTAAATCTTCTGGCGATACGAAACACGCCCTGCTGCAGTATATGTGTGTTTTTGACTCGGGTGCTGGAAGGGAGCGGATGTGATGACGTTGTGTTGAATTTCTAAGAGGTTGATTATTATTGTACATCCTATGGGGTTGGAAAAATATTGTTTATGAATGATTCATTAGACAAGTGAGCAAAGAATGCATGGAAAGATCTAAATTACGTTAGATTAGACTCATATAGGTACAGCACCGACCCATTCTCGGGTTAACGTACTCAGTCTACATTAATTCTTGAACATGAAAATAACAGCCATAAAAATATATAAAAGTCCCATTTTTTGCATGGAATCAATATTAATTGACTAATATTTTAACTTTAACTTGGTATTTTAAAGTCTTTTATATCGATTCAAGGTAATATTTTAAATAAAGATTGTCTAAAAGTTGAACGACAATAATAATGTTAAAAACTTTGATTTTAGTAATTCAGAGAATTTGAATGAGATAGTAAAATGAGGTGGTCGGACCTTACTAGATTTTGTAATACACATGAGGTATTCTATTTTGTCAAAATAAATCTATGAGGCATATAACTTTAAGGGAAAAATTCTAGAGTCCTTATTTATGTTCATTTTGACTATTTAACCAAGGCTGGAAACCTTAACATAGGTAAAGTATTTACCAGATTCTACTCTAATACAACGTTTAACTGTCACTCATTATTTGATTATAACCGATTTTCCGCTGCAAAACAGTAACTTGCACTCCGCATATCATGACTCATACATCGACTTCCTCAAGGTGCTCTCAATTCACGCATAACCATTTCCAAAAATTCCACACAGAAACCTAACACTCCGAAACCCCACAAGTATTTTACCTCGAAACCCAATAACATTGTAGGAATCTCGATTCCTCTTCTCTCTACCGCCAAACATCCTCTAATGACCCAATCCCTAAAAATTCAGGAACTAAATGTTCAACTCCACCTCTCGCAAAAAGAAATCTAAGGACATATTCATTTAGGTATTTTTTACCTGATTTAAAAATCAAATGTATATTTACTAGATATAACAATTAAATTGTATAATAATCAAGCATATACTATACAGTAAATCAATCGTATATTTGTAAGAGATCTGAAGTTACATTTTTAATTTTTCATTGCAGATTAACAATTTATAAATTGCATGCTATAACATCTAGCATTGTATACAATTTATCTAAGCTCATTATAAGGAAATCAGATCATCATGTTTTGAAACTTAATTTAACTTAAAATTTTTTAATTATTACCGAAGAAATATTTTTTTTATTACGTTGTGTAAAAATAATTTAGCTTTTTACACGTAATAATTTCTATCATTCTGATGGTCTTTCAATTCTGGTTAATATTCGTTAATACAAAATAAATATTGCATCCCGTTTAGTTAATAATATTAATTTTGTTCTTAATTTTTAAAGCTTATCGATAGTGAATCTTTAAGGCTAGAGAACACTTGAAGAGGTCAGAAGATTAACTTTTTTCTTCACAAAAGTTTTCCTTGAAGCTCACTTTATACGTTAGAAAACTCCAAATTGCATTGTAAAGTATCCTATAAGTGTTTTAAAAAATTTTATAGCATTCAATTACATTGGTTTATATGCAATTTGCCATCTTTAAAGTCGTTTTTCTCAGCACTTCATTTTTGTCCTTAAAATGCTCCCTGCGCAAATGCGCGCGGTGAAATGATTTGAAACTATATAGGATTATTGTTTTTTATATTATAAACACATTGTTAGAGCGATTTTTCATACAACCCCCGTATACACATTTTACTCACATAAATCAAAAAGTAATACATATTTATATTTCATAAGTTCGTATGGAAAATGTGTATACGAGGATTATATGAAAAATCGTTCTGATTCATTGTTCATAATGTAAAAACTAATAATCCTGTGAAGGTACAAATTATTTCACCGCGCGTATTTGCGCAAGGGGCATTTTAAAGGCCAAAACACTTATAGGATGCTTTAAAAAATAATTTGGAGCTTTCTAACGTATAAAATCAGTTTCACGGAACACTTTTTTGTAAGAAAAAAAAGTTGATTTTTTTACCCTTTCAAGTGTAGCCTTAAACGAATGCTTTTAAAAGAGCTTAAGTCCACGAGTATGACATTGAATATGTTTAGAAAATAGTATTTTGTTTTAAAAACTCTTGAACGGCGAACTCATTGAATTATAAATAGAGAAACAAACCACAATGTTCTTGTGCAATAAAACGAACTAACGTTTTTTAAATTCAGTCGAAACCTATTTTTTGTGACTTTTGAAGTATCAATCATTTAATTCTATTATATCTTGGATTAGATTAAGTCCTCGGCGCCGTACTCAGTCTACTATTAAAGCGCAATTCTTCATTTGATCAAAATCGATTATTTACTTAGAAGCATTATATCTGCAGAAGAATTATACGGCAAAAATGCATATTCTGGACACACTCGATTTTCTAATTCGATAATAAAATTTGATATTCGTTTTGCAACATCAACTATAAATAATATAATTTTATAGAAAACGATTATATCTCCACCGTAGCTACGAATAAAAATACTCACTTTTGTTATGCATTTTCCCTCTAATAAGCCATCACTCATCAACATTCTCAATAAGATACATACTCTCAATTCTATTTCCAAAACTTTCACCTGTCGACCCCCGCATACAACCCGGCCACCTCGGGGAATCTCCGATCCCTAGCTCAGTTCCAACAAGCCAACCCCCTACGCAGTCCAAGAATCAAAAGCCGAACTCCACCCATCGTCGAAAAACCCACCTTATATTACACACCTACCTACTTATACCTCCATCGACGCGTGTGCAAAGCTCCCCCAACCCATCCACACACACACATACACACATACACACATACACACATACACAGGCGCAGAACTCGTCGAGAAAGCGAGGAAGGGATTCGTGTGCAAGAGAGGGGGGGGGAGAGAGCGTGCATCGGGGACCTTCGGGCTCCTCCAGGCTCCGCAGCGGCGATCCGGCCCGCCGGGGGCTGTCCTTGAACCCCGAGGAGAGCGCGCGCGCACCCGCCGACTGCAGCCGCAGCAGCAAAGCGAGGAGAGGAGAGAAGAGGCGCTCTCGCTCGCTCGAGCCGACGGGCATACTTTTACCGTTAGTGTGCCCACATCCTTCCATTCGTCAAGAGCTGCTGCTGCCGCCGCCGCTGCTGCTCTCTTCTCATTTTCTCTTTCTCTCGACGCTGCACAGCACTTTGCTCGAGACACTCGGCCGGCTTTCGGGTTTATTCGATATTATTGTATACCAAGGTGCAGTGCGCGTTCATTTGTGCGTGATTGGTGAAAAGTATAGTAGCACTGTACTCGACGGGGCTTCACGAGGTGCGACCTAGGAGATTCGAGACTTCGAGGGTGCTGAGGAAGAAGCGGGCAAGCTGGAGTCGCTGGCGGCGTTGAACTTGAACTTGAAGGTATAATTGGCATCGAGGATGATGCACGTCGGGGATTGCGCTTTTGCTTCGTTCTTCGGGGTTGTGGGGGATTTAGTTTGAATTTGGTCGTTCGTACGATGTACAAAGTCACCTGTAAGACTGATATTGCGAGGGTAGTAAATGTGATATTTTTAAATCAGTAAATTTAACATTTTTGTAGTATATATTTGTACTGCGCTGAAAATTGCATATTTACTACTTTCAGGATAAGGCCCGATGATGCTTCCTACACTCAGATTAGGGTGTTTATAGGCGAATTTTTACACCGTTGTTTGCTAAATTGATCAAGTATGGCTTGCGAGGTTATTGGGAATGTAGCTTTGATATAGGACTTTTAATCACTCGTTTCATTTGGATTATGATTCTATACTGCTCTACTGCATCAAAGAATGGAATAGCTAAAATTTACGAAAATTCAAAAGATTAACGTTATTGAAAAATTTGGTTAATAACCCGATCTAAAATTCCATATTGTCATAATTATAGATATTATCATCAATACATTTCAATTTCACGTGATTCCTTATTGCTTCTCAATTTTGTACAAGATCAATCTCAATTAGTTTTTTTATTAAGAATATTATCTAAATTTGTTGACAAATATTTAATTAAATATTATAATAATTCTTTTAGTGTAAACTTCTGTTTTAATAAAAGTACGCTGAACGCTTATTCCGAAATTACATTTTGCAACGTTTTCTGCTACTAAATGATAGGTACTTTACTCGAGGGTAATATTTTAGTTGAATTTCGTAATATATAAGATGATTGGTTGGGTTGAAGAAAGTTACGCTTCCAAATGGTTTTTGGCATATGGCTGCTCCGAAATTTCGCGTGCATCAAATGAAGTTTTAAACTGTGGAGGGTCTTACTACACTCCATATTTTAAACGTTTATCTCAAAGTTTGTGGTGTACCGAAATCGAAATAATTTTAATTTAGAAAAGCTTTGAATATCTACTGATAATAACATGATATGAAAATGATGTGAAAATTAGTTTAAAAGATAATTAAATATTATATAAAACTTATATAAAAGCTATGATAAAAACTGATATAAAAACAAATTTTTAAAAATAAATAATTACTTTCAATTTGATCTATTTATTTCGCCAAACATCATAATAAGCTTGAAAAATCTATACGATAATAAAATGATTCAAAATCGCATTATCTTATTGAAGTTTATGAAAAAGAATCTTGGAACAGAAAAATTGATCAAATTTAACAGTCAAATACGCAGGAAAATTGATAAAAAAGATAAAGTTATAATCACAGACATCGCGTGTTATCAAATTTCAATGCACTTATGATAACACTCTCTGATAAATGGCTATTCAAAAGATACGTTCAGTGCTAATACATCGACTGATGCGAAAAGCGGTGAAAGTGTACTAAATGTTACTAAGACACGCAAACGAATGTTAAATATGCGCACTTTTACTTCAATTTTCTTCATTGTTAGATAAAGAGATAACTCTTGCAGATATCAATCTATTTCACACATTATTACAGAGTTTCTCTAACTTTTAAATATCTTTCTAATGTTTAAAATTAGGTATATACTGTAATCTCAAACGCCCTGTAATTAAATTTTATTTTTGTTGACGTAATATACTAAATATTATAATTTCCGAAACGGGTATTATGTACAGGATATGACGTATAAACTTTTTTATATCGATAACCTGTGTAAAATGTTAAAAATACAATGGTGTAGATAAGAAATCACAAAAGTCTATTGCTTTGAAGGTAATTTATAAAAATGCAAGAACAAAATTTTACAAATACTAGTCTAATGGTCCTGAGTTCAAAAGTTTTGGGATTAAACAAACTTATCAAACTGTAGATGATCAAGCCGATTTCGAATAACTATTTATTGATTATTCCAATTAAATAGATTTTTGTATCGATTAATGACAGTAATAACACTTTACATTAAAAAAACCGTGATTGTTAGGTAAATAGAATAACGGATAATTATTTTTCCAAAGTTTCTCAAATTTTAAAAGATCTTTTTAATGTTTAAAATGCGATCCAATTCTTTGTCTAATTAAATTTAATTTTTGTTGATATAACAAAGAAAGATTAAAAACTGGGTTCTGCGCATTTACTGGATCCATGCCGGTATATTTCAGTATCAATGCAAAAACTACTAGAACTATTCCAAGAAACATTAAAAGAACACGAACCAAAATAAAAGTTTCTGTTTCTCAGAATCACTAAAAATTCAAATCCAAAAAATATGCATAATACACAAGAGGCACACAAAGCCCGCACGCGCGTTCTTACATCCACACATGACACATAACAAATAATACAACAAACCGTGATTGTTAGGTAAATAGAATAACGGATAATTATTTTTCCAAAGTTTCTCAAAGTTTAAAAGATCTTTTTAATGTTTAAAATACGATCCAATTCTTTGTCTAATTAAATTTAATTTTTGTTGATATAACAAACTAAATATTGTAACTTCTTGAATATTAGCTTATACTTGTTCAAATATTATTGCAAATGCATTATAATAATTTCATAAGAACAATACAATACTACATTATTTTATAAAATCGTCTTTTAACAAACAATTTTTGTTTAAATTTGAATACAAAAATTAATAATACTACTCAAAAGTGATGAACAAAGAAAGTTCCTGTATATTTCACAGAACCTCTAAAAATGCAAATCTAAAATAAATATAATCCAAACACATATACCAAACAATTTATACTTCAATTCTAATGCAAAAGTTAATAAGTTTATTAAAAAATGATGAACAAATAAGAGTTTCGTTATCCATTTCTCAGAACCTCTACAAAAATTCAAATCGAAAGTAAAAATATGCATAACGCACGAGAGAGACACACAAAGCCTTCTGATACACACACACACACACTCACACACCGAATATAATACAAACCAAGCGAGCGAGCCTCAGTCCCAGTCGTGGTCGCGCAGAAGGGGAGAAAAGGTAGAAGAGAGACGCACACTCGGGGCCTCGCGAAGGAGGTATAAAGAGAGAGAGAGGGAGTGAGAGAGAGAGAGAGAGAGAGAGAGAGTCGAGGGCCCCGCATGGTAACGCACACGGCGCGCAGGAGCAACTCTCCTGCGCCTCGAGAGACTCCTTTTTATATTCCCGTTCGGCTTCGTGAGCGTCGCGTCGTCCTGCAGCGAGTGTAGAGTGAGTGTAGCTTCTTGTGTGACTTGAGAGAACAGAGTTTTTTTGGTGTCCTGGTGCCTAGGGGTGACAGGTGTGTGGATATTTTGGGGAGGATCCGGTGTGAAGGATTTTGGAGTCGACAATGGTGAAGGAGGTGAGAGATATTGTGTGGATTTAATAGAGAAAGTCGCTTCAAATAGGTTTTTCGCGTGGTAAAATTTAATAATATTTGATTGATTGGACGGTAATGATGCACTTTTATATTTTATTCGTGAAAGTATGTAGTTTGAGGTAGAAAACGTATGTAGGTTATTGGTGGCTTCAAAATGGGCGTCCATTATCACATATAAAGGCTCTCTATATGGTAAATTGTATTATATTAAGATGGCTCTCTAATAATGAAAAAAACTGCAATTTGAATTGTTATTAAGTGGTACTTTGATTGCATTTTCCAATGATAATAATTGGCTGATAATAAGATATGATTTAATTAAAAATCTTGTTTAAATAACATTTTATACATGTAGATTTTTACGAGAATTTTTAAATATGCCTTACTATAATAATATACATAAACTAGATGCAGACATTTTTGTAAATACTTTGAAGATGATTCCCTGAAAATTGTATTCAAAACTAATTGTTTTGTTTATACCTAAACGCAGGTTATAAATTTCATTAAATAATAGGACTTCTTATACGATATAACATGAAATAGATAACATTGCTTGGAGTACAAGAAATTAAAATAAAATAACGTTAAACTACTAAAAGTTCTTATAATAAAAAGACAATAACAGTTTCTTTTTCGTTTTTTAGGCATTCAATTTTTTTTCAATGTTAAAAATCACCAAAGAGCTATTTTCAGTTTATATTTCAAAATCTACGCAAAATTTCACAACGAGCATCTCAGTTTTTTGTCGATGCAGATCTTTACATTCCAACGCTAATACCTTCTATACTGTACATTGTACAGTCTAATCTGAGTATGTATATCCAGCTCAAAAATGTTTGATCTTCACCGCCTCTTGCCCAAAGTCTTCGGTTATATTATTTAAAAAAACATATGATATATTGGTAGAATAATAACGACGTGGCTAGGCGTCGGTTTTTCGCAGAAATACCAAAATATACTAAAAATCGTCCCTGCCTTAATCAAACGATTACGCATCGACTCATAAATTCTGTCGATAAAAGAACGTGTACTTTGTATTCTTTGTTTCTTTAAGCATTAAACTTCATACGTGCCAAAATTGCAATGCAAGTTACATTGAAGCAGCACATGTAGCGATAAGAGTCCTTTCCGATCAACGTTGATACAGGAATTAACTTTTATTATCCGCACTGAATGGCAAAGACTAATTTTAGCATGAGATCCAACTTTAAAGTTCATCATCATTTTTTAAGAACGAGCGATAATAGAAACAATCATAAGTAACTTGATATTCTTACTTAAATTTGGTATATTAATAAAAATTATTTTGATAGTGTCCGAAATTAGATGTAATAAGTAATTAAATTTCAAATTTTCCCCATCTCAAATCTTAACGACCGAGAAATTAATCATTGCTATACAAACCCATTTATGGAAATCAAGACATCATATTTGCCTTATTTATTTATCCACCGCTTATATATACAACGTTTTAATCCAATACTTCAATATTTTGACAATTGTCTTTTGAATAAAATTTCTATATACTTTACTAATATGTTAGTGCTTTATATTGTAAACTGGAGGATTTTTATTATAAATATTGCCAATTAATCTTGATTTTTTCTAAAATTAACTTTCTAACCTTACTGTTAACCGGTGCATGTCCTTAAGAACTTCGTACCAGAGTTTGGTTAAAATAAAATTTTGAGATTATGTTCGGTTCCCTTAGATTGGTATTGAATACCTAACTGGTTAGGTAATGCTTAAAAAAATATCTTATGTATCCACTATACCTATCCGAGTAAATAACCATTATTCAAATTTTTGGAGTGATAATCTCACTTCAACTATTTGATATTTCAATCGATGAAGTTTGAGGCGGGAAATTTGAATTTTAAATTCCTTTCTATACACTCATTTTTTAAGTCAAACACACAAAACAAAGAAGCTTAACGTTTAGTAAAATCATTTTAGACATATCAAATCAGCAGACACTGTATATTATTAGAAATTTTTTAAAATAAAGGTATGTGAAACCTACCTGTTACCTATAATTATAAGAAACTGATTTTCCCATTTAATTTTCAATTTCGAGAATATATATTCTACTTCACTTTATTGTTTAAATCAAAAACAACAACGTGAAGTAAATATATATTTCTTAAAAGTGAAAATAAAATGAAAAAGTATCTGTAAAAGATGTATTTCATATCCCCATAGCATTGTGTTTCCGTAACTCTTATATATTTAACACACAATAATAGTAAACTCATTCGTTCGCACCTGCGAACTTGCCCTCGTTTTCACTCCTCCCGCCGGGTCAAAAACCGCGCTCGCGATTTTTCATCCCATCCCACAACCAACAAAGTCCCCCCCCCCCCCCCCCCTACATACATCAATAAAAAAACCTCGACACAGTGCCATAAAGCAATACCACTCCAAGAGAGGAAAGCCGCGCGAGACTTCTTTTTCCATTCCGGGCGAGTCGCGCGATGAATGAAATCTCGCTCTTTTCCTCGAACGGCCAATTACCACAACAATGGGCGGCAGGTGCAATTCAAACGCGACGAGCGTGTGTGTATGCGTGTGTTTGAGTCCCTTTTCCCCTACGGCCTCGATTTCTTTTGTTGGCTAGTGTGCATGGTGCGCGGAGACTTTACGAAAATTAATGCTGAACGTCTGGGGAGAATCGTTGAATGATCTGTTAATGTGACGATGATATTGTTGGTTGATTTTATAGGTGGGTTTGATCGTGGAGTAGAGAGAAAAACAGAAATATTTATTGTACGTCATTTTACAAATTTTGTAGTATGTAGAAGTGAAAATGGTTTATTGAAATGGAAATAAGTTTCGTTGAATCAGTAAAATTCTATTGATATTTGTTGGAAATGCCAGAAAATTTTGGCTACATCAATCTTAAATTCATAACGTTCAATAATTTCGATGACAGTAGCAAAAAATGTATTAATAAGTCGAATATTTTATCGATAGTTATTATAGTAATAATTTTTTGGCATTTTAAAAATAGCAGTGGAATTCCACATATTCAACGAAATATCTTCCCGGCTCAAAGAAAGTACAGACCAAAAATTAGATTAATATTTTAATTTATCAAAGAATTAAATTTTCTTTTAGTATGAAATTTGAAAAATAGTATTATACATTTATTTCTTTATAGGTCATACATAATCAGTTTCCTACTAAAACATATTATTATTGTATAACGTATTGCATACTTATAGACGATTATAGACATTTTATACATAAAAACTTTTAATTGTGAACTTCAAGCACTCCTTATAAAATTAAAGTGTCTTAAACTTATGTACGCACTCTGATGGAGTTTTAATCTCGTGCTAAGTCATCATTAGAAACACGCTGTTGTGTGTGCAGTTCAACGCTGAGAATCTCCGCTTTCAAAGTTTTTTTGCAGCACTTGAAAGTCTTCTGCGCTCGTTTTTCACTGACCAGCACAGCAGCAGATGTTTAACATAATTAATTTGAAGTATGAAAAACAGATCTGAAAAAGTAAAGAATGTAAAATTCTATTTTATAATAATTATACTATAGTTCGAAAATCGGATTTTTTATTTAGTGCATTAATTAGCATAATCATTTTTATTTGAAGCTTGAAATTGTTTACAATGTTTAACGATGAATTGAAAATTTACGTTATATAGCTTATTTATTATATCTTTAAATAATGAGCTTTGTTGCAGTATATGTAATTAAATAAAATTAAAGAACGTTTCCTATATAACAATAAAATAGTTGCATAATTAGACAATAAACTAATTCATAATTATTGAACGTGTTATAAAATTCAAGCATATAAATTAACTTAAATGTAAAATAATCAAGAAGTTTCTTAAATTTATTCACAGTTATATCTTCTAATATGAAATTGCAGTATAAAAAATTGATAATGACTAATTTTGAATTGAAGCATTAAATGTATAAGCTGTTCTTCTATTTTTGACAGACTACACGATTATAATTTCATACATAAAAACACCATACACAAACTAAAGTTTTAGTATTAGTATATCACCTAAAATCTATTAAACCCACGAAGTATTAAAAAGTCTCTAAAATTATATAATCCCTTATTTTTTTAATGAATCAACATTATTGTTAATTTTCGAGTGTCGAAATATCAAAACCGGACTAAAAAAGGACGAAAAATCCGTGTTTTTCTTCCTATCACATGACGAATAAAATCATTAATGTTTATTAAACGAAACCTATACCATTTAATTTTGTGAACGGTTAAGTCAAATGTCAAGCGACTTTCTTTCGTAAAGATATTAACCAAAAAAACTCCAGATGACTAACTCCTCTCTTCTTCTCTACACTCACCCCCACAAAAAAACCAATACTCTCGTATGCACAAGCACGCGCCAGCATTTCAAAAAACTAAGACGCACACCTCCCGTGTCCTCCACACCACCAACATACACAAAGAAACACACGCCCACAACATAATACACATGCATAAGAACGCCGGTGCATCGCCGGTAGGAATGCAGGAGTTTCCGCAGTGTTCGCCGCGCGGTTAACGCAGGTACCTATATAATATATATATATTTATATATATATATATATAAGATTGCCCGGCCGCCCTCGAGCAGAACCGACCGACTTTTCTCGGGTGGCTTGTGTCTGTGTGTAGGTATATTGTGGAGAAATAGTTACGAGCGTTGCTCGAGGTTGTATGGGATCGTTGGCTGGATTGGAGGCATGTGTATGTAGTGTCGTTGAGTTAAAAATTCAGATGAAATTTTAGGGATGATTTGATGTTTTTGGGTGGCTTAAGGGTTTAAGAGTGTGAATTATTGGTAACTTATGATTAGAATTGTTTGGAATTAAGCAAATTTAGATAATCGCAAAATTGATGATTGATTTGATCTTCAATAAAAAGCTATAAGTATAATAAAAAACTCGTGATAATAAACGCTTCCTTGGGTTAAACTAGATAACTAGTTTCTATGCGACACGTATGTCTTTTTTATATTTTTTATATGCATTTCTTTTTTTGTTAGCTTAAAAAAAACTTGTTTTTATTTTAAACTCATTTTAAAATTTAAGGTTTCATTAAAATTAATATTGAATTTTGATGTTGGAAATATAAGAATAATGATGGACAATATGTATCACAACAAACAAAGTTCCTGGCAACTTTTTTTACAAAAATGATTTCCTCCTTAAAAGGTCGTTTTAAGGCTAAAGTTTGCTTTTATGAAAAGAAGAGCTGATAAATAAACAAAAGCATTATAGAACAAGTATATTTTTAATAATAAACGCAATAATACTACTGCAATTATTACTAATAACAATCAAAAAAATAATTCATTAAAGTTTTCGTTAAATATAAATGTTGAGATTTTAAGATTCAAATAGTTGTCATTTTCGCGTCTGTATTAAACAACCCAATATATGTCATATCTTTTTAGAAAGGAAAATCACTCCCGAAAACGTATTTAAAAATATACATTCATAAAAAACTCATAATAAATTTCATTAAATTCATCATTACAAACAGTTCTATTTAGTTCTGTAAGAGTGTACTTTTCTGTTGTACAATTATGATATCATTCGAGTAATTGAAATCATGCAATTAAAGAAAAATTAAAAATTCTTTATTATTCGTATTTATTACGATATGTTCCACTACTGTAATTCTTCAAATTAATAAAACTCTTTCACAGAGTAATTAAGACTGTCAGCTTTAACGAGAATGTAAGCTTACACTCGCATTAATTAGCATCTTGTAATTCAATTGAAAGTTTTACGTTGGTTATAAATCATTCTGATATATATATAAGTAAAATTGCTTATAATGGGGTTGATTTACACGTAATTATTAATACTATGTGTCCACAAATTCTGTAAGACTTAAATTAAAAATAAATTAAACAAATATATTTACGTGTGTGATATATCGTTAATAATACAGTTTACAAAAATCGTGATAATAGAACGGAGGAAAATCACTGAGCACATGGTACAATAAGGGTTTATAAGGACCGAAAATGTCAACTTGATGGTATCATTATTGTATATCACTGTGCTTCAAACTCCGAAAGCCGGGCAAAAATGGTCTTATAAATGAAAGTTTAAACATAAATCTATAACTTTACAATGTCCGGTCGTAATCTTAAATTTTGGTAGTCATTAATAAAACCTTGACCTAAGATAAAATGTTCAGTTCGATGATAGCGCCTTTATATAATAGTAATCAATTTTTTGTAATGCTGAGAAGTCCATAAAATTGTCCTAAAATGAAAAAAATAAATATTCAACAAAATTTTAGCTATTTAGTAAATATTTATTTCAATAGTATTAATAACATTACAAATAAATACATTTTAAATTATGAATACCTTTCGTATATTAAATATTTACTATTACCGAATAAATTTGTGCTAGTAGGTATTATTAAAAGAAATGCTTACTTATACATCACGAAATATTGTTTTCAGTGATGTTTTCAGCGTAAAGTATTATTCTTACCAAATTCTTTAAACTATTTAAGCTCACACAAAACTATTAACATCGTCCGTTGCAACCAACTGAATTAAAATTTCAAGTGTCACCCGACGCAAAAACTCCGAAGATCTCTGATAACGCGACACGCTACACAGCAGATGTGGAATAAGCTCATTCCGAGGCCTTGAAGGTTCAGCCTCAATTTTTTTCGCTCGGACTGTACTCACATCCTCGAGTGGCCGCTTCTGCCGCTTCTGCTGCTCCCCCATGTATATTTGACTTTTAAAAAGGCGAGCGCGCGGAGAGCAGAGTGCCTCCTCCGATTATCGTGTATACTGCTGCTGCTGCTGCTTTATGAGGCGTGAGCCAACTGTAAATCGCCCCCTCCCCCCGAACAATGCCGATATGTATACGTGTTTCGAAATAACGTGGATGGTCTCACGTTCGATGATCGTTAATGACGTTCGGAAAATGGGCGGCTGGGAGAGTTGAGTCGAGTATGATGATTTTTCCTTGACGATGGTGTGATCGGAGGAAATTGGGTGTTTTAATAAGCGTAAATTATGGTGTTTATTGTAGGTACGTTATTTTTAAGTGAACTAACGTTAGTTTACTTGCTGTTAATAAATGAGATCGGTTTTTAAGTTTATTTAAACACTTATAAAAGCTGTCCTGTGAGGCATTAGGTGCAAAAATAACTTAACCCGGGAAAGTTTTCAACCGTAACCGTTATTTAAAGTTTTTATTTTATTATAATCATTAATGATCATCCTGCATATTATACGGTAAACATGTACTCATGTACGTCCAGTTGTTTTTGCACCCAAAGCTTTATTTAATACTATAGATTTACAGACTCTGTTGGCATAACGAACCAATATATTTTATTTTATTAGTACTTCGATGTTTCGTGCAAAAAAGAGCTTATTTGAAATTTTAAACTAATAAAATTTAAGTAAAAAATTATTTCATGAAAAAATCACTAGGAACTCAATTTTCAAAAAAGTGGACTCAAGTGGTTATTCCGGGAAACCACATAATTTATTGTCACTTATTTCTTATAAAAAAGATTTATTAGTATATCGATAAATGTAAGCAAATATAATTTATAGCTACAGTAAGTACACCGATTGATCGTTGTGCATTTTGCATAAATGCGCTCAATTAACTGTGTTCATGTGCGTGTGGTTTGTTCGGAATTATTAACCATGAAATAATCAATGACTGCCTTTCTATTTGTGTGCTTACAATATAAGATATAATCTAATTTATTATCTTTTGAACGATGATCAAAATAGACGAGTACATGCTAGCTCAATTTTCACTCCATCCGTTGAGAAAAAGGAGGTTGACTCATCAGAATTCAGCTAAAATTCGATATTACCCAGACTTCCGGCGACTGCTGAATTAGTTACTTGATCTCATGTATTTTTCTCATTCAAGTTTCGTAGAATCTCCTCTTTTCCGTGTATACTTTACTTTCTTAACGGATCGAAGCGAATATGGGGCATTAATAAACCAGTGTCAGCCGGATACTGAGACAGTATCCACTTAAAACAGTTAATCATTTTTGAAGATGGGCTATACAGCTATTAAAGCTTACAACATATAATTATAATTTGCAACAGTAATTTAATTTTTATAAGATTATTAAGATTATTTAGTGAGCAAGATCCTATTTTGTACAAAACACTGATATAACATCAATTTGAATATAACACTGACTAATATAAGATATATTATATTACATGGGGATGTCAAAGTCAATTTAAAATTCAAATTTTCTCTAATCTTACTAAGTGAGAGATGAATAATTTATTGGTATAAATTAAATATAATATAGACCAAATTATGCAAAACCAGAACATCATCGCTCTTTCTTATGTATTAATCTACCGCTATACAGAATTACAAGTAACTATTTCAATATTTCTTTAAATTCCATTCATAGAAAGTCTAAAGAGTTCAGTCTAAAATTTTATTTAACAGCATCAGTTTTAATAAAATACTTGTTTGAAAATTTGTCTAATGGTGTGCACAATCCAAGAAAGGGTTAAGTGATGTTTTTGTTTTGGCATATAATTTGGTCTATATATATATATTTAATTTAACAATTAATGATTTATTGATCGATTGGTATGATTCAAGCGGAAAATCCGAACTTTTAAACAACTTTCACACCCTCTTAATATTTTCTAGAATAGATATTTCACGTGTACTATCCCTAACATTTTTTGTAACAATTTAATTGCCTATCTAATACGACCTCAAAAACTAAAGTACTAATTTACATTCTTTTCCTCACACAGATGGATTCGCCGGACCGCGAGATCTACCGGGATCCGGAAGTGGTGCGCGCCGAGGACTGCGGCGAGAAGGTAGTGCGCACCGACACCGCGCGCAAGATGCTCTCGATCTTCCGCCAGATGGAGGAGAACGCGACAAAGGAGGAGCTACCCGATGGCCCCAAACCCTTGAAGCGATTCACGCCGCCGCCCGAGGATAAGTTCGCCAAGGCCACGGCCTCCGAGTCCGACGAGGAGGAGGAGGAGGCCGAGGAGTCGGAGGACGAGGAGCACAATCCCAACTACGTCAGGGCTTCCGATAAGGTGAGGAAATTGTTTGGTTTTTTTTACGGTTTCTGAGCTTATTTTAGACAGTTGTATAAGCTAATGAGAAATGTTAGTTTCTGTTTTACCGACCTTGCTATGAATGTCGGTACACATATGACAGGGATTCATACATGTTTCGATACAGCTCGTTTTGTATTTTTCTTTCATTGACCATAAAGTTGAATTAGAGCCTTCAAAACCAAGTAGTCTTATTGAATTGCGCCAGTTATTGATAAAACGGTCTGCAAAACAGAGCATCGCTCAAAAATATTAAAATAAAAATATTGTTTAGTAAATTCGTTCTTTTAGCTGTAACGAATCTACGTTTTAAAAGAATAATTAAAATTTGAACACTGTCTACGAGCTACATTCACAGAGGAAAGCTATGCACATGTTGAAGTTGTTCTGCATGAATTTTGCACTAGTATCTTATTGTATTTGCCAATAAGAATCCGGTTTATACATTTAGCTATGCTTAGGCAATAGGCTTACTATTCAATTAGACTTCAATGAATTAACCATCGCTATCTTCTTTTCAGTTTAGTTGAGGATCTTAGAGTAATATTATTTTCTATTGTGTTGTGATATATATTGAGTTATTCATAAAAGGTTTGGTAAAACAGAGCATCAGTACCCTCTTAATTTGCAATAGTGAAAATTCACTGTTTCGCAGTGAAAACTCTGCCACTACATGAATTAGTTGCTGAGTTCTCACTATGAAACAGTGAGATTTCACTGCTTTACAGTGAAATTTCCGAGGTTTCACTATTTCAAATTAAGAGAGATAATAATACGAATTAGATATTTCATAGAAACTCGTTCTGTTGGCTGTAAAATACGTTATTAGTGAATTGATCATCAACACTATGATTTGTTATAGTTTTAATAACTATAGTCAGTTATTTATAAAGCGGTCGGTAAAACAGATCATCGGTAACAATTAGAATTGGATATCTCGTAGAAACTCTTTCCTTTTTATTACGGCACATAATATAAACCACTAATTCATAAAAAGGCACGTTTTATTACATATTCTAAATTTCCGAGAAGGTCGAGGACGAGTTCCTGAAACAGGCGCAGAACGCCGCGCGCGCCAAGACCCTGCGCGCCAAGTTCGAGCACTGGGAGACGACCGACGGCAAGACGACCAACCACCACGTCGCCGAGATGGACATCGCCCAGACGGACGGCACCCAGCCCAGCATCGAGTCGGCGAGCAGTCTGAGGGCCCGCTTCGAGTCCCTCGGCTCCCAGCCGGTCGAGGCGCCGCGTGCCGCCAAAGTCAAGGTCAATCGATTTGTGGTAAGTCGAGTGATAGTTTTTACAAAAGGTTTTTTTTACCATTAATTTATCAATGTTTGAGGAAAAAGTTTGAAATTGGAGGCACTAATTTTTTTGTTGAGGCGTAAAGACGTATTTATTGGATACTACTTTATCGTCGGATAATCGGCATCAATACTACTTTTATTTCGGGAGATAGTATAATTGTAGAAAAAGAATTAAAAAAATATTTAGTGTAGGATCATAAGAGATTTAAATTACTACTTGAGCAGTAAATATAGTTATAACGAAAGCAGTTTCAAATCAGAACCCAATTGATGATATTTTTTACATAAATATTTATTGTTACAAGAAATTGCTTCAAGACTAAAGAAATAATTCAATTATTGATTTCAAATATGGGTGTCCGTGATATGAATATAGTTTATCAATTTCGAAAGTTAATTTCAAACTTTTTCTAAATTAATATTTAGTTTGAAAACATGTAAATAATATTCTTCTGCACGGTGTTTATAAAACACACTTAACTTATTTTTAATTTTTGAACATTTAAGTTTTTAATTAATGAATTGATAATCTTATTAATTTTACTTAAAATTATTTATTTTTGTTATAACCACATGTATCGCAAATGCGTTAACCGACACGCACAATTTTCGTTAATATCTATGACATGCTAAAGTTGTTTGACCCTCAAAAATGCACGTATCTAAGTGTTGTCGTGTGTTTATTATTATTATTATTATTTATTTAATACTATTATTTATTACTGTTATAGTGTATTAATAAATGGCTAATGTGATATGACTTGTTAATTTAGTTATAATTTCAAGGTTGCGTTCTTTTACTTTATTAATTTACGTAATTTATAAGTTTCTGTTAAACCGCCTGGCATGATTAATTTCTTATATCACTTTATTTTAATAATTGTATAATTGCTATTGTTTTTTTCTTTAATTAATTGTATTAATTTTATTTACTCAGGGTTGGCTCTAATTATTCGGGAATTTTTTTTCAATTATTAAAAAACAAAGTTTATTAAAAAAATGAACTAAAAACTCCATCCTTATCAATATTAACTGCATTAAAACATAAAATTACGAATTACATCTACCTAAATTTATCTATTTAATATTATGTATCTTAAATACATCTAATTTTGTTTTATAAGAACATGCAAAATGCTATAGTTTGTTAGTTAGTTTAAAAAAATGCATTTTTATAAAAATTACATGCTTTTTAGCAATAAAGGTCAATTATCATTCTCGCAACGATGTAATTCAAGTCTAAAAGTTAGGGCCACCCCTGCTTAAAACATAAAAATCGCCTGTCGACGTTTATCCAAGACTCAGAAACCCTTGTAATGTGTGTACAATAACCCTCTGCTTGCCGTTTTTTCGTCGTCGTCGTTGCCGCTACGCTGCTATACTCTATACTTCTTCCGCTTGAAGTTTCTCTCTCCCTTTTTTATATGGGTAATTCTCTGGAAATGCGTAAATTTTATGTTAATTCCGTTGCAATTTTGAGATTTTGAGTATATACATTTTTTAGAAGGATTATGTTATTTTAAAAATATTACATTTTTTAGAATACAGTAGACTTTTAAGCATATAATCAAGTCGAGAACCTAACTTTGGTGGTTTAATTTCTAAATTAAAAAGTATGAATATATATTATTATAATATGTGACTTCATATTTAGAACTTCAAATAATGATTTAATTACATTTCATATCATAAAAATCGGTGAAAATCGGTGAAAATCAATCTTCCGTTAAGGTGATGTTAAACCCCGTGTTACTGGTAAATACGGGAAACCACATTTTTTATTCATTTTTCAATTTTAAGAAAATATCTATGAAGAGTTGTTCTTTTTGGTTAGAACAAAAACTTTCCATAGAGATATTTACTCTAAATTGAAAATAAAATGAGAAAAGTGGATCCTCGTATTTGTCGGGGACAGGTGACTTTAGCATCACCTTAATATATATTTTGCGAAGACATTTTTCATTTTGCGGTTTAATTTGGAAATATTCTTTTTTTTCAAATAGGTATATATAAAAATAAGATAATTTGTCATACGGATCTTTAAACACTGAAACTTTTTTTCAATGTCAATTCTTTTAGGGTTTTCACTGTTTTTATAAAATAAAATAATTTAATCATAATAATAATCATGTATCCAACAGTCAGCAAAATATTCTTATGTCAGTATTCGCTAAATTCATCATTGAATACAGTTTAAATTTTATAAATAATAAATAAATAAATTTATGATCAATGTTATATAAAAATATGATGTTAAATGTATCACAAAAGTTTTTGGTAATTTTAATCATTTAGAAACCTGAAAATTGTTAACTAAAAGATCTTCAAACTTTCACCGTTTTTTCCGATTATTGGTTAGATTATATCCTTAAACAGATTTATTAAAGTTTTCAAAGTATAACTCGAATAGATAAATATTTACTAAAGTAGAATTTAGTAAAAAGAGAGACACACTTTAACAAAGAAAATTGCCTGTTTTAATATCTTTCTTTGTCCAGGTGACATGTGCAATAGCTGGTACCAGCAAAATAAATTGTTTGAGAATATAAAAATTTACAATAAACAATTTACAATTTCCGACTAAATTAGGTATGAATAGGTCACTTGCATATACATTTTTAGACACTTTTACTATTGCTTAAAGTAAAAAAATATTTACAATCGAATAAACCTAGTCTAGCCATTGAAGTCTTCATTACAACCAATTTACCTATCAGAGACACAAATTTGATCTTTTGTGGAGAATCACCCATATCGCCTTTTTGCACGCGCACTTTGTGTCAAAAAAAACCGAGAGAGAGAGAGAAAAACTTAGGTGTGCGTGTGCTCTTGACTATCGAATTACCGATAATTACGTGTGATGTATATTTTCGACACAAGCAGTAATCGGCCTCTCCAAGACTGGGAACGAGACTATCTACGAGCGAGAGCCTCTCACGCGGCCGGGCGAACGTGCAGGAAAGGAAGGAAGGGAAGCCCGCGTGGATCACACCGAAAAAAAGAGAGATCGCATATGCACACACAAACAAAAACAAAGACAGACAGACACACACATGCACGCGTGGGAAGTCATTGTTCCAACCTCCAATAATATATTTTTGATCGAATGGTGCAGAATTATTGATCGAAGACGGAGAGAAAAAGAGAAAGCCAAGGGCCTCCAAAAAATATGCAAATATACAGAAGCACGCATCATTGAACAGCCTTAAAGCGATTACCTACATTAATTAACGATATTATTATTACGATAGTGATTATCGCGATTACGATTATGTTATAATAATTAATTATTATATTATTAAATGGATATTAGCAGGGTTGGACGTTTTTCATTGTGTTTAGGAAGATGTTGCACTGGATTGATTGAAGAAGTTTGTACAGTCAACAAGCATATTCTTTTAACAATAAACCTTAATAGAAGCAATGCAGTGTTAATATATAATTTGCATAGTGCTTGAGTCACAATGAGAAATTAATTATTCATATTAATTTATTTAATTCTTATATTGATGATTTAAAATTTTATAATTGATAATTTAAATTTGATCTTCATCTAGCAATTAAAAACGTTCAACTCTGAATATTAGTATATTATATAGATAGCGTTCTTTAAGTTTTTAGAGATGATTTTAACTTGGAACGTTGTGCGTTTTTAGCGGATTTTACGGATTTTATGAATTTGTCGGAGATTTTAAAAGCGGTTTTTTCTTTATTCGGTTGAAAAGAGCCTGCAAATCTCAAGTGAAAACGTAAGCAATTGCCATTGTGGTCGAGGTTTGTCGAGGGAACGCGCGCGCGAGGAGAGATGACAAACATATAACTTTGAACAAAAATAAGAGACAAGAAAACTCGGAAAAAAACGCTTGTCGACAGACGACAGCGTATACAGACCAAGAAAGAAGTGGAAAAGGAATATTGTAATTGTATAAAAAAGCATAATTTTTTAACTACACAATATATACGCGGTATATAAAATGGTATCTAAACAACACAGTCCAGTCTTCGTGCTAAGAGTGCCAAGTACAATGCCGAATTCATTAGAGGAATTTTTCTCTCATCTATGCACCGTTTAAAGATATGTTCCGAATACCGACTGATATTTCTGTTTTATCGATATCCATAGTTTACAAACATTAAAAGTTATTCTAATCTGTAATTTTTTTACTTTATATAATCATTATCCTTTTGTAGATTATTTTAATGTTGAAAAGGTATGAAAATTAAAATTATATCTTTACACCACTACATAAAAATATATTATTTTAAATAAAAATATACACATGTCTATAAAACAGACAAGTTTACAAATACTCTCTTGCTGTATATCATTGTTCTAATACATTAATTTAAAGTGCAATAAACATGAAAATAAAAAATTATATGTCTACACCACTAGGAAAGAAAAATTTATAAGAAAAATATATTATTTTAAATAAAATACGTATGTCGGTGAAACAGACAGTCGGTATTGAAAAATTCTAATAAAGCAGTTTCTAATGATATTCAAACGACTGAGCGAGAACGACACACACACACAGTTTTATAAGCGAGTTGATATACGAACTTTTTGACAATGCGAATTTCAAGCGCTTTTATACGGATTTTTTGAGAAAAATGGAACAAGACCGTGCAAATTTGTAATACTCCCGAGATCCATCGAAGATCATTTAACTGCGGGGACTCGCTGTGTAATGACGCGGAAAAGTCGACTTAACGAATTTTTGAAACTATTATCATGTACACGAAATTCCATTGAGTTTATTTTACATACAAAACGAATGTGAAGTGTGTCATCAAAAAAGAGGGAAAAAATATTCACGTATACTTATGTAGTTAGGTGGTATATGACTAACATTAAGCTTTAGATGATTGTATATTTTAATATTATTATTTGTTAGAGATGTGTTGATTTTTGTTTAATATATGAAAGTGTCGAAAGAAAATTATAAAAGTTATATTGACGGAAGTGTGTATTTTTAAGGGGTGAGACAAATTTTTCATATTTTTCTAGTGAAAGTCGACGAGCCGATTGCTTTGTGGAGAAAAAAAAAGAAAAAAACCAGAACCTTCACGTTTCAACTTCCAAAAATAAACTCAATGAGCTTTCGTATATTAAATATATATTATAAAATAGTTAATGCATACCTTAATCTGACTGTATATTGGCGTAATTCTTAAGGACCCCTGTAGGAAACTCGTAGAACACTAAACCTGTCGATTCCTGCTGTACTGAGTTATCAATATTTATGTAGATGATGCAATTCTATATTATGGGCTGAGTGATGTACGAAGTAACATAGATTTTTCTTTTACGTATATGTGCAAGTTGTAAATTGTGACACTTTTATTGAAAGTACTACTTTTCAAACAGAGCCTAATTATATAAAAGATCTGTTATTTTCTGCATTTAAGTCTTACAAGTCCGGAATAAATAGTATATTTTCGAAATATGTGAAATAAAGGTATAATTTATTATCTTGCAACATGTACAAAAGTATTTATAAAATCCATTTTCATAGTATTTTACTCAGTATATAAATAGACTGATCATCTTTATCGCCTGCAATTTTCTGTATCATTTTGACGATTCGAAATTTACACTTGCATTTGCACTGGTGCGTTTAATGAAGAACATGGGCATTAATCTCGAGTTTCATGTTATGCATTTTGAAAAGAAAAATAATTTTTTTTATTTAATTAACAAGAGAAAAAAGAAAAATGCGATAGTGTAAGTTTGTAATCGATTGTTCACTTATAAGTATATGATTTGAAAAAGCGATTGTATAATCCAAGTCTCCTCCGTATGCGTAGCAATTATAGGCTTACGTGTAGCTCGTGCGTTTGCGTTTTGTTGTATAACCCCCAAAAACAGGAAAAAGTAAAAAAATAACTATTGTATTGTGCTACTTGTCATAACGTGTAATATTTTATACGACACACACTGACAATTGTGGTAAATAAATAAAAGCAAAGATCGGTTTTTGAGGGTCGAACTGATTTTTCTCAATAAAATGAAAATTGTACTTTACTCCATTAGTATTTTTCTTGAATACATCGATCTATTTATCAATTATTACCAACGAAGCAGAACATTTTTTTCAGTCTAAACATTGAATAATTTTCTAAACATTTATAATTCATTTATTTTATACAACCGTTATCATTATTTTAATTTTTAACGTCAGAAATGGAAAAATTCGAAACGTGCAGTTTTTTATTATTATTTTAAATTTTCATTTCTTTTTGGTTTTTGATTTTTTGGTTATTCTCCATTGTCATTTGACATTAAAACAGGAAATGCAATCAAACTGCATGGACGTATGCGAAAGCTGCGAGAAGAAAGTTTATCCCCTTGAAAAGGTCGAGACAAACAACAAGATCTTCCACAAACAGTGTTTCCGGTGTCTGCAGTGCAATTGCATCTTAAGGTATTTATGATTGCATTACTAATATATATTCAAATGTAAGGTAAAATTCCAAAATGTGGATCAAGATTTTAAAACCTGGTTCAAATTTCACTACAAATGTTATTTTTATCATAACTTTCGTTCGATTTAAGTTTGCTGTGTCATTCTAGAATATACTTTAAAAATGTCAACGTTTTAGGTTTTTTTATCAGTGTCAAATCAACATTCACAAATAGCACAACATTTTTTTGGATTTAAATTATAAAGTGATACGTCACCTATTTTAACACTTTAATCTATTTTAACTTATTTGTCTGCTTTTTTCATACCTTATTTGACCTGTGAGAAACCTTTGTTAAAAAAATCCATTTCTAAATGCTTGGCACATGAGTGATTATCAAAAAAAAGGGCTTTTGGTGTCTTACTTTTAGCTATCCCTTTAAATGTACTTTAGAACATATGATAGAGCTAAAAATGTTTCGAGTGTTATAATACATCATGTAAAAGATGTTCCTTTAGTTTTGAAAGTCTAAATATTCGATTTAGTTTAATGGTCGATGTGTCATTTTCGTGGCATGTCTAGTTCACGCATTTGTTAACGTTAAGGTGATGCTCAAGCCACCAGTCCCCGACAAATATGAGGAACCACTTTTCCTATTTTATTTTTAATTTTGAGTAAATATCTCTATGAAACGTTATTGTCCTACTCAAAAACAACAACTTTTCAGAGAGATATTTTCTCAAATTTAAATATTGAATGAAAAAAGTGGTTCCCCGAATTTTACGGTAACAAGAGGGTTTAGCATCACCTTAATCGAAACCAAAGGAATATTATCAGATTAGCCGAATATTTGGAGTTTCAAAATTATAGCAACATCTTTTACATGATGCATTATAACACTCAACAAATTTTTAGCTCTGTCATATGTTTTGAAGTAGATTTAAAGAGATAGCTAAAAGCAAGACACCAAAAGCTCCATTCTTTTGACAATCACCCATATGTTCTTTTACTAAGCTTTAATTCAGTATATTTATAAGTTTTCTTGCACATAGGCGTTATTTTCATATAAAGTGACTGAAAACTAATTAAGTTAAAATAGATGCGGGATTTCGCTCCTGAGCTGTTAGGTGATATTTCACCCTGGTAGAAAATTGAGCATATTAGATGGTCGGTTCACGATCTATTGGGCAGATCCGTTTCCTAATAGTTCGCCAGAAATAAACCAGCATCTGACCAGAAATTTATAGAAAATCTAAATAGCTTACATAACCCAAAAAAATTATTGAAAATGTAAATCCCATTATAGTACTTCTACGTTAAAACAGCATGCAAATTTTTATTCGATTTTTTATTTGATTTTTTGATGTCTTATTTAATTATAAAACTCTAACCTTAAAAAAACTTTTAATGAAATAAGTTTTTAGTTTTTATTTCGAATCTATCCCAAATATATCTTAGCATTCTATTAACAATAAGCTATTAAATCCATGACATAATAATCATTATTAACTTATAAAAATTCGTTAAACGTTATTTTTTATTTATTTATTCATTAACCATAAGTTGGTCATGTTTCTGACGAGAAAACGTCGACAGGTAGCGGGGTTTCTGGCCAGACTTTTAAGCAGAAATTGGCTATTCCCTATAAAATAGAGTAAAATCTGGCGAACATATGGGGAACGTTTCTACCAGGGCACTGGATATTCAGCTAAAAACAATGGTATCGATCCACATTTAAATACTATTTTAAAACCTAAATTCTATTTCGTAAGTAACTTAAAATTCTTGAATTAATAAATAACTTCTCAATCAAAATAGTTATAAAGAGTTTAGGTATAAGTGGTAGCTTATAAATATCTCACGATTTTTAAAAACATGGTGAAGAGCCATGTTCAGTCAATTACACATTATGTATTCTTAGGGTGTATGTAATGTCACTTCTTAAGAGCGAATGCTACAAATTCAGCTCAAACGAGAAAACAATTGCTCGAAAATTCACGGTTTAAATGTGCCGGCGAAAAGTGTGATTTAAAAACTAAACCAATTCGCAGAATGGACACGTTCACGCTGAACAACGGCAAGCTCTACTGCATCCCGCACTTCAAGCAGCTCTTCATCACGCGGGGTAACTACGACGAGGGCTTCGGCGTGGATCCCCACAAGAACAAGTGGTCCTCCACGACGACGACTCCAACAGTCGCAGCGACTCCGCAGGCGGCGTCACCGGCACCCATAGCCGTCAGCAACGGCGACGTCTGAGAATCCAGAGATGCACACACCCACACACACATCGAGGAAGAACAAAAAAAGAGAGACTAGCAGCAGCAGCGACGTGAGCTGTGCTGGAGACAAGAATATGAACTTTTGGCGGAGCGACGCGACGTTGCAACCCATTTCTTTCTTTTTTTCTTTTGATACAATGATTTCTATTTCTTCTTCTTCTACTTGACTGTCGAGTATTTTTCTCTACTCCCCCAACTCTACTTTTTTTATTTTATTATTATTATTTTTATTATTATTGATATTATTATTATTTTATTGCGTATGTATTATTTGACGGAAAAGAAAAAAAATTGATGAAAGAACTGAGCGTGCAATATATATGTAGATAGGGAATCGGAAGAGGATTTTGTAATTTTTTTCTGTGTTTTTGAGAAAAAAAAGTCTTGCCAAGATCAAATTTTAAATGCGTAGCTTTTATGCGCTCGTCGAAATTTTAATCTGTACTATTTTAACTTTTTTAGAAAAATATGATATGTATACGTATGATATAGAAATTAGTGAAACTTCACTTCGTTTTCGTTTCTTTTTTAATATGCGCTTTACTCGAATACGAAGCGATCGATGATTATTATTTTTTTAAAACTGATGATTTTATTGATATTCTTGTAACGGACTTGTGATTTTTGCGAGGTATACACGCGAGGAAATGAAATTGTCACATAGCCCCACGCGATCGAATTCGCACTTTTAACGATTGTTATTATATATGATTATTGTGAACTTTTTTTTGTCCATTTGCATCGCTATTGATTAATTATACAATTATATTTAGTAAATATTATTATGTCACGTTGTATTATACAGTGCCACATGCGCTCATTATACTTGTCACTCTCCCCCCTTTACATTCCTTCGTTGACCAACTTCGTGTAAAAGCTTTTTATTTGTCGATACAATATATTTAATTATAAAATATTTGTATTTCTTCTGAAGCTTTGATTTATCCTTACTGCGTTCGAATACCACTAAAAGCGAGATTTACTTTCAACATAAAACAAAATACTTGATAAATACAAGATCAAACAAGACAATTAACTTTGTTGTTGGGCAATAACTTTTTATTTTGTACAATTTATGAAAAAATGGAGTTTTCAAATGGCACAAAGAAAAATATGTTGTGAAAATATGTAAGTAGTGCAATTATTATTGAATGCGTTTATTTAATTTTAAAATACAATAATACATTTTATCATAAATTAATATTTTAAATAAATATTACTTTTGATCATTCATTAATAAAGTATTTACATAAAAATAAAGTACGTAATGGTTTGTTTTGGTATTAATCACTTAAATCATTATGTAAAAAAATCATCTTATATACTTTATATATAATGTAATTGAAGGTAAGTAAAGTTTAAGAAACATTGAATTAATTTAATTTCTTCATGTGTTTATTTGCTCATCTATTTAAGTATTATTGAATAATGTACATGGAGTTGTAACGTTAGAGAGCAGGCATGCATTAGAATAGGTGGTGTCTAGTGCACCGCCCTCCACGTGCAAGTTTCGCCCCGCGGACAATGGGTAGCTCGTAATGCATCTAGACTTCCGCGAGGACGATTTGGGATTCTTAAGTGATAAAACAATTATTTAATTAGGTATAAATCATATATATGTTCTAATAATAAAATAAGTGTAACAATAGAATGCAGAGTATCTGCGATGTCGATAGAACGTTAACGTGATCACTCGCCTTCTTTACCATTCGATGGTCCGTAAACAACATTTTCCGACGACTCGCCTTGTTAAGTTACCCGTGGCACCATCCTCAATATCGACTTTCTCTATTGGTGGTACACGGAAAAACCTTTTCATGGCAAAAACCAGTTCTAAACATAGCACATGAAATAACTGTGAATCAATCACCTAAAAACTTGTGATTGTATTACTTTTATCGGCACTAGCACTGGAATTCCAGATTTCTGCTTTAGCATAATTATTTTTGAAAGCCGGTGCATTCATTTTCGATGCATGGCACGGGCAACGAATATAGACTTGTATAGAAGAACGGTTCTGGGTTACGAATCGGGGGCCAAAACATGGGTAACAAAACGGTTAGTTATGTTACCCAGCCACTTGGCGCCGCCACGGATGATCTTCCTACTAAGCATGTGCGCATGCGCTACCGACTTCAGGATAATATTTTTATTTCTTTTGTATTTTCGATGAATGAAAGAAATTATGTATGTAAAAATAAGTATTGTTCACTAAATAACCTTCCCCAAATATATAAGTAGATA
The DNA here is from genome assembly GCA_949152435.1 of Gastracanthus pulcherrimus. Taxonomy (NCBI): domain Eukaryota; kingdom Metazoa; phylum Arthropoda; class Insecta; order Hymenoptera; family Pteromalidae; genus Gastracanthus; species Gastracanthus pulcherrimus. The sequence goes on along the minus strand of OX424576.1, from coordinate 136,104,813 downwards.
GGTAAAGGTTTAAAGGCGTAGTTAGAAAAATAATTCTTGCCGCGAAAATGCAGACGAAGTCATTTTCCGTCGCGACTTTCTTGCGTAAACAGCGGGTAGGGCTTTCTCAGTATCTGTGTAAGAGTACCTTTGCCTTGAAAATTTGTGTAGTTTCCTAGTTATTTTATACTAAAAGCAAAGTTGATTAATCGTCATCTTCTTCGAAATTGACACCAAGAAGCTGCTTCTTTGGTGAAATGCCGCCTCCACGTGCACTTTGTGCCTACAATGGGTGTAAGAGCTCGAAAAAGAAAACCCCTGATTTGACGTTTCACCGATTTCCTTCGGACGAAACAAGGTTTCTTTTTGTTTTAAATAATTGCTCAAAATTAATTTACTACCGATACTAATATTAATGTCATCGATAGTTAGATTAAAAATGTACCAATGTTAAATCTGAAATAAACCACTGCTTTAGCATATTGCTTTCTCAAAGAGCTTTAAATGTTACATAAAAAAAAAATTGTTAAAATGGTTCCCTGTCTTTGAATCTAAAATTTGTATCCTATATTTCATGCATTTTCTAATTTTGAAGTATTTATATATAACACAAAAGAAGATTTTATTTATAACGTTGCTTAGTTGTCTAGAAAAGTTGGTAGTAAAGAATAAATTCTGACTACATAATTTATTTAAAAATACAGATTCGAATAATCGCTATAAAACAAAAATAAGTCGTCGAATCTTTACTTTTGAATTTCAAATATTTACCAAATAATCTTTACCTTTCTGGAAACCTTTTCGGAAGGATCGCTGCAGCTTTACTCCAGTTATCGTGCGCCATAGAGAATCGATTTTTTTTCAAATATGCAGTCTTTTTCGAAATATGCTTTAAAGTAATTGTTAAATTTATAAATACAATTAACGTCATTTATATTTTGAGATTATTACCAGATATGTTTTGAATATTTATAGTACAAAAAAATGAAACTTTAATCCATTTTGTTAACATACCGGGTCTTTGCGAGCTCTCCGCGCGGTGAGGCTAGTGCCACCGATGTTAGACCTTAAGTTATTGGTTAAGCAATTCCTTATGTTTTACGAACGTATAATCTAGGCAAGTATTAGTTAGTTCTTCTTCCATATTTGAAATATTTTTTATCATATTTTTATTTATTTTTCTTAAGCTACCGGAGTGGTAAATAATCAATACAAAATATTCCGAAGAAAATCGTGAAATCAACTAACAAATGGTCAAGTAAATAAATTAATTATTGCATTCTCAGAAAAGTATATATAATCATCTCAAATGTGTAATTATTTTTAACATTTTATAATTATCCAGACATTTATACTATGTATTTCATATTGCAGTGTGAAATATTGTAATATTCCCTTTACAATCATTTTGTGTTTATTTTAGACGCCCCCCCCCTCCCACGTATACCACACTCGTGTAACCTTATTATAATAGTAGTATGCTCGTTGACATGCATCTATACATCTATTTATTTAAAAACTTAAACCAGAAGTCGGAAGTGACACCATCAGGGAAGAGACAAAAATCCTTTTCTAATTTCAACGATAAAATTCATAACTCTCTAGTACATACCGTTGTAGTTCATAATGTACAAAAATTCAAAACGAATGTACTCGAAATTTTGAGAAGGTTATGAACCACGAAATCAAAGTATAAGGTCCACGGTGCGGCCCCGAAAGCTTCGTAGCGTACCTAATACTCATACTTGCTACCTTGATGTATATAAAAAATTTCGGGTCGAAATTAATTTTAACCTATAAACAAACCGGAAAACCTAAAACCCAAAAATCGCTAAAAAACAAAAAGGGGAGGCTGGAGGGGGGTTGTGGTGATTAAATTAAAGTAGGCGGCACTTATGTATAGTACACGTGATTAAATACGGCATAGCGCGTTTCTTACACATAAGAATTATACACATAATTATTGTACACAATTTAGCATTGATCAAATTATATATAGATATATTTGATCAATACTAAATTGTGCACAATAATTACGTGTATAATTCTTATGTGTAAGAAACGCACTATGCCTTAAGTACATAATTATGAATTTGTATATGTAGTTATTAAGCTTGATTTGTACGACTATCGAAAAAGTTGTGTATTGTAATAAATGGGTAAGTATAAAATTAGAAAAAAAATGGGAAATAATGAGGGGGCAGGGGAGGCGGTGAGCTGATAAAATTATAGTAGGTGGCACTTATGTACAGTACACGTGTCTAAATAGATAATTATGAGTTTGTATGTGTAGTTATTATGCTTGATTTGTACGACTGTCGAAAAAGTCGTGTAACGCAATAAATCGGGAAAGTACAAAATTAGAAAAGAGAGGGGGAGAAGGGAGGAGGGGGGGCTTAGGTGATAAAATTAAAGTTTGTGGCACTTATAAATAGTACACATGTCTAAGTATATAATTATGTGTTCGTATGTGTAGTTATTATGCTTGATTTGTACGACTATCGAAAAAGTTGTGTAACGCAATAAATCGGAAAAGTATATGATAAGAGAAAAGAGGGTAAAAAGAGACTTGGAGAGGGGGGGCGGTAATTAAATTAAAGAAGATAGCATTTATGTATAGCATATATATATATATATATATGTTTAAGCATGTATAGTTTATGTGAAAAAACAGGGGGAGGGGGATAATACAGTGTGTGATTGAGTGTGTGAGTTAGAATATCAGCGAAAGTGTAAGTATGTGATTAAGTGAGTGAGAGAGCGAGAGAACACAAGTGCTGGAGTGAGTGAGTGAGCAGTTGAGTAAGTGAGTGCTTGAATAAGTAAACAAGTCAATAAGTAAGTGAGAGATTGCATGCTTAAATATGTCAGTGAAGGGGTAATTGAATTAGTGAGTAAGTGCATGCAAGAGTGCGTAAGTGATTAAGTGAGTCAATGAACATATGATGTGTCAGATTGTACATGAGTAAGTGCCTACGTTAGTGGGTGAGTGAGCAAGTAAGTGCGTGTGTATGTGTATGATAGAGTAAGTGTAGCGAGTACCCGAGTAAAAATGGCATATATAATTATATATAATTATACATAAGTATTTATATATAATTATATATAAATTTTGTCTCTATATAACTGTATATAATTATATATAAGTCATTTTACTCGAATAATAAGTTAATGCAATTTTAACATAATAAATAATTGTTTTTATTAAAATTTTTTTATATTTTGTACATCGCAATACAATAAAATAATTAGAAAAAAATAAATTTCCCTAAAGTGGATTTGAACATAAAATCTCTAGGTGGCAATAGCCTTTAACCACAAATTAAACCAATAATCTTGTTGTAAGAGTAGGATCTAAAATACATCATAAGCTGTACCGGTAGTCACCTAATATATTATTATATATAGTTATACATAGTTATATATAATCATATATAAGAAATTTATTCAAAAGAAAGTAAAATATAGTCAGTAAAAAAATGAAAAGCAAGATATAGTTATAAGTGTTTGGTTATATTTACTCATATATAAAATGTTATATATAAACATGAAAATCTGTAGGTTCCTGGAAAAACGACTTAAGTCCATTTTTTGAAAATTGAGTTTTGAGTGATTTTGGTATCCTTACATAGTACTTTTTTCTGAAAAAAATGCAAATAACCCGAAAAGTGTGAAAACAAATGATCATATCTACTACTTATGATTTGTTTAACATTAGTTTAAATGGAAAATAAAAACTTTAAACCGTAATGTCTCAATAACATAAAAAGTGGACTTAAGTCGTTTTCCCGGGAGCCCACAGATATATGCTTATATAAAGTTATATGTACTCATATATAGCTATATATAGTTTTGTTACAATTCTATTTTTGAGAAAAATTATAATTTTAAGCTGACAGAGGCACAAATGAAGTTAAATAAGTTACACGATTCAGATAAACAAAAGCTAGAATAATTAGCATTCGATCTCAATTTTATAAAAGTATATGCGTGGGGTATAGTAAAAGATGGTACAGCATATACATATAAATTATAAAACAAACGAAAACTAATTCGAGACTGTATATGTAGTATTATAAAACCATAATATAATATACGGCGAAGTCAAATTTTATTTTATACAAAATCAAAGTTCATACATGTACGTTTAGTCATTTGGGATTGAACAAAACCGGATTAATTTTCATTAAAGAAACAATGGCAAGACTTTCGAATATTTTACTAATCAATGAAGAACATGTTCCAGTTATTAACTTGCCGGGCATAAGAATATGTGCAACTGTTAGTTAGGGTTGGTAATTACATTTGTAAAATCTTCAAATCATCTGAATAAAATTATGTGATTTATTGGCATAATCTGTATTTATATTATTTATTAATTGTTAATTATTGTTATTTATTATTAAATGTTCAAAATGAACATTAAAAATAAAACTTCAAGTATATAAAATTATATAAAATTATATATAGGGATATATAATCAGATCAAACTGTCGAAAAATAACTATTATGACTATATATAGTTATACATAACTATATATAGTTATATATGCGTTTATATATCGTTATATAAATATATATAATTATATATAACTGTATATAGTTATATATAGTTATATTGTTATATATAATATTCTTTTTCTAAGCTCGGAACTGATTATATATACCTATATATACTTATATATAATTATATATAGTTATACAGAGACAAAATCTAGATATAACTATATATAACTATATATAATTATACATAATTATATATAAGTAATTTTTACTCGTGGAGTTAGGACGTGAGGAAGCTAGCAAGTGAGTGCATATTCGAATTGATATGAGAGAGAAACAGAGAGTAAAATATAATATGAGAGAGTGTGAAACTATGAAGAGAAATACATAAATTATTTTCTTCGCATATATACATAAACTGGCCGTGTTACCACGCACCCCACTACCCATGCATTCCATTATCTACACACTCTACTATCCACAATCTTTACTATTCACACACCTCTATTAAATATGGGGTTTTCTTTCAATTAAAAAGTATGAAACAGTAACGTAATTGAATTGTCACTTTTCTACATAGAAAATTATCGGAATTCTGATTTATAGTACATTATGCATCAAGGGAGTAAAGTGGGCAATGTACGCACTGTGTGACGTTGCCGACCGAGCGAAGCGAGGTCGGCATTTCACACAGTGCATGCTTGCCTACTGTACTCCAGAGGTGCGTATACTACTTTTCACCACACCCCCGTAAAGAAATGACTGTACGCATCTCAGCAGGCCGTACAGTACCCCATGCTCTGCCTAGAAGTAAAGTGACTTGGGTACGCGCGACGCGCTGTTTTACCGCTCGAGACGCAGTCGAGAGCGGAAAAAGGCGCATCGCGCATGCGCAAGTCACTTTATTCCCTAGGCAGTCCATGCGGTACTGTACGGCCTGCTGAGAGGGCGTACAGTCAGCACTTTACGCGCAGTGTGGTGAAAAAATGATTATAACTTTTACAGGTTTGGGGTTTGTTAACTACATATGTCTGTTTTAATAAACTCACGGATAATATGATTTTTTATTAAAAGTATTTTAGATAATAAATCGAGTGAGATAATGTGTTAAAATTTCATGTGATTTTTTACATTATTTTACAATTCAAAATTAGTATTATTTTTTAAGTGAGGACCACTTGATTCACATATTTGACTATGAAATCTTCATTGAATCTTTCCTTCTTAAGCATATTGTTTAATACTTTAGTTAAAACTACATAACATGTTTAGCAATCATCTGCTTTATATTATAAGAAATGCGTATCAAAATATTGTGTACAAAAAATATATTAATATCTATTTCATGTAATTCATATGGACGGAAGGAGTGCTGAAAGAAAATTGTGGCGCGTATAGCGTCTGGCATGCCTAGTAATATTCAAAATAGGGAAAAATGTATGCTTCAAAGGGTTAAATCATAAGGACATTGCAGTTGACAAAACCAGAACTTCCGTTAATAAGAGTTGCACAAATGTCACACATTACGCAACAGAAAATAACAAGAACTGTGCAAACATTCGTCGTTTTTGAAGGTGAAGTAATGACAATGTTGGGTGGGTTTTGATTATCAGAACATTCAAAGTCCTCCATTAAAAACTCCAGAATGCAGAACGAACATGATCAAAATTCAAATGTAGTACTGCACCGATAGTTCATGGTTCAGAACAATAAAAATCAGACTTTTTAAAATTACTAAAGCCGTATTACAGAATATTCAAAAATCAGATACTTGAAAGTATGTAAAATTGAACAATAAGTTTACTAAAACTATATTTTTTTTTAATTTCCTACATTCTTATTAATTTTTATAAATTATTGTTATCGTGACATTCTTAATAATGAACTCTCTGAATTTTCGCTGTATTGTAATTAAAACTTTATATATTATGAACTTCGAAACATTAAAAAAAGTGATTCTATATCTGAAAATTTGAAGGGAGATACCGGAGAACAACTGGTCTTCAGTATTTATCATTTAAAGAATAGATGGTTCATTGATAGAGAGAGCTCATAGATCGAATAATGACAATTATACATTTTAAACTTATCTTTATTCAAACTATTACATACATAATGATCAGTTACATTTGTGAGATAAGATTGTTGATCGGCCTCCGTAATAGTTTGATATGTCATAACTATATCTTATACTCCAGATTTTCTTATCTTTAAAGAATAACAAGTTATACGATAAAATAAAACTAAATATGTATCTATATCTATTTTTATATGAATATACAATTTACTTTTGTTAGATAGATTATTAATTGTGAATTTTTAATATAATTTCTATATTGCCATTATAAACCTATTTCTGTTTTACTTTTATCACAATTCTTTATTGTTACATAAATACTGTACCTATTATCCAGTGTAGAAGCAAAAATAACAATTCTTTTTCAAATATATGAAAATACTACAAAGAATTATTCTGTTAGGCGGCATTCGCCGAACACGTAAATTTCTTCGGGCTTGCAAATGGGTGCACTGTAGATTCCATCAAATCTGAAATCTATCAGACCATAATAATCATCGTCAATAGCCGTAGTCTGTTCCACGAGAACTGTACTATTCGTTGAAGAATTTGTTGTGATAGACGAAACCGGAACTTCGGTCGATGGCCTGGCTCTAATATCACACAGAACATAGCAGACGATAAAAAGAACTGAGCAAAACTTCTTCATTTTTGGAGTTCTTCAAATTCAAATTCTTTGGTCTTCGATAATTAATATAAGAGAAGATCATTCAGCAATGAATGGAGATCGTAAACTAACAAACGACAGCTAGACACTTCAAAATTTATCTTCATTCGACCGATTAACCGTAATGAGCTGCACTGTTAAGATAAGGTCAAAGATGGAATTCGTTATCGTGTGACATAATTTCATATAAGTAAGTCTATTCTACATGATTTTAAATGATGAATATAATAAAGCAACAATTGTTAGATGAATTGGAAACTGTGTACCTGTAAAAATACATATTTTTACCAAATTTTTTAATTACCGTAAATTTAAATAAATTTAACGGAAATAAAATATTATGTTAACGATATTCAGTTGAGCTAACAAAATATTTGGTTGTGGAAAATAAATAGTGCATCTTTAATACAACTTTTGGTTACTGCAATAAAAAATTAAGTTTTATTAAAGAAAAAGGACATTGTCTTATTGTGTATGTACATACATGCACTCTACTGCACATGGTTCATACTCTTGTTCAATATTTAGATAAGGTGTAGCTAGTGCGCTACGTAATTTCTTCTATCTAGGTGCACATACTAATTTTGGACGATGCCTTAGGCAGAACCTACAAAAAGCGTTGTTGTTACGTTTGACTCAAGTTTGAACTGAACAAACGAGTTAGTGAAATCGGCCATTTTCACTAGTACCAACAGTAAATACATGATTGCACTATGATTAATTACGGACGTAAAATAAAAATAACAGGTTTTTATAATCTTAGTAGTTGGTACCAGTGAAAAATAGTTGATTTCACTAGTTGGCTTTTCCGGTTCAAACACTAAACGTGACGAAAACGCTTGTTGTAGCCCCTGTCTTAGTGGTTGTGGTGGCAGAAAACCAGAACTAGATTGTACGCTCTCTAGTTTTTGATGTCTAGATATACATATTGGTTTAAGGCGATCTTTAGGTGGTTATAGGGGCCGGTGCCGATGTCCACTCGGAAGTCTAGGTATAGTGCGCTTCGAAGATTTTTGTGTTTTGGTGCATTTACGAGTCAAAAACTAAATAATCACCTACATATCGTCTCTGCTTAGTATGTATATCTAGATACCAAAAACTACCGAGCGTACAGCATTGGCCACCATAATAACATTAGCAGTGTCTCGATTTAATCTTGCATAACGATATTTAAAATGTATCACATCTAGACATAACATCTTTTTAACCTTGTTCTTTAACTGTAAACGTAAGCTTAACCACCATCAATGGTGACTTTTAAACCGAAATATCATGTATAATTTATTTATTTATAAAGCCACGAGGAAGACATGGCGGCTTGGCATATTGCATTTAGTATGTTCACACTAAAAGCCTAGGAAAGGAGCACGATAATCAGCGTCCTAATACATCTGCAAAATATTCCCGGCGGAATTAAACACACACGGGTATTGAGATCTGACACGGTGGCGTGGCCTATAAAGATAGTCGACTAATGTGGCGGACGATATCCCGAATTTATACAGCGTTTAAATGAAGATAACTTAGTTTTTCGTTAAAAATAATATCTATGAACAGTATTTGCGATTGGACTGGTAGTAATCCTTCACAACGCAAATTTGTAGAAGGTGTTCCGTCGTAACACATATTGTTTGCGATTGCGTTGTGTGAGTGAGCTTCTCATGGCTGAGTTTGCATGAGTGCGTCGGAGAGTGGCGGCGCTGGCCATGGCGACTATCTCCGTCAGCGCGCGTGAACTCGCGTCAGATGCTAATTCCGGGTAATGCAAAGTCCGGGTTCCCACTAATATCACTATTCGCTATGAGAGATCATGTCGACGGTGTTAGATCCCAATACGGGAACCCCAAAAATCCACAAAACAAAATTTAAGACAATGAAAGTGAAGTTGGCCCTATTAAAATACTTAGTTGTGCCAAATAAATAGAGGCAAGTAAATATTAAGTTACTGTAACTAAATAGACCTCGATTTATTCAACTTAACCAAATGAAAAGTTTGCATTACACAAGTTTTTCTGTCAGAGATATATCGACGCCTCATGCGAAAACTAACAGATTCCAGTTTTCCGAAGAAAACACTATTTCATTTTACTTTTATGAAGAAAAATAATGTGTTCGAAATATTCAAAACTATATCAATGTGTTCACTCTATCAATATATTTCATTTTTGTATTTTGCTGGAATTTCTTTTTCTTACTTTTATCAATTTTTCAACTCAAAAACTAAACGACATTTCAAAAAGCTGAAATCTGTTAGTCTTCGTACGAGGCGTCGATATGATGTGCAAAATAACTTATACACAGCATTGATTGGATAAAATGTTTCTATTTACGAAAAAAATTTAATAAAAAAAAGCAACAAATGGGCTTCTATCTGCAGTATGAAAAAATGTAAGCGCGTTTACAACCCAACAAATTTTTATTTTCAAAGTTATGATTGTTTAAGATGCTTTCTAGAATCCTCAGACAGTTTACAAGATCTCCACCGTTTTAATTTTAATAAAATACTCAATCAGTGCAGGACAATAGAACTTAATAAATTTTGTATACCTTCAAAATATGTAAAATAGGTCCTAAATATGACCGGACCCCCCTAAACATATGGTATCATCTGGATGATGATCTCAGACCTCTTTTAGACATTTAAAATAAGTAAAGTATCCGAAAAAAGTATCCAACGTATACTATTTTTATATAGTCGGATACTTTTTTCAGATACTCAGTATTCGTTTTAGAGACCTTTTGTATAGGAACTTATTGCACAGTTACATTCTCTTATTACTATTGGATTCTATCCGTAACATAAATGAAATAAATAATTGCCCAAAAATATAAATATATTACGCTTCAGAATTATAGAATGTGATGCGAGGTCACACGATTATTTTGATTAGGAGCTATAACGAATAATCAATAGAAACGTGGCCAGGTACTGGTACATTTACCTTATATTATTTTTAATTTCATTTTTAATTTCTTTCGAATTAGGGGAGAAGGGGGCAATGACAGTCACTGGCTAATTTCAGTCACCCTTATTTTCAATAATCTAAACATTTTTAGGTAATAATTCGAATATTATATCAAACGCAACATGAAATGTAATTAATTTAATGTCCAAACAACCTTCTATTCAGTTTTATTAAGGAATTATACACAATCAAAATTTAGGCCTACATTTCTTATAAGAAATCTGGCCTATAAAATAAGCTTTTATGCTTATTATTTGTTACTTTATGCAGTTATTTTTACGACTTTATTAATTTGAACAATCTAAGAATACGAAGTAGTAATAATAAAATAGTATAAACCTATTGCTATTTTGTCATTTCAATTTAAATTACTAAGCAAAATTGGGGTAATCCCGATCACAATGTTATTTACATGACGCTCCTGAAAGTGAGGCTACGAAAACGTTGCGCTGCGCTCTCAGGTAGAGCAATTTTGCTTAAGTGTTTTTGATTGAACAGTGGCTATGATATTATATATTTCACTGCGTAAATACGAATAATAATGCGACGGATCATATGAAGGTTCATATAATATATTTAAAGAAATTTTTCACCTATAAAAGTAACTTTATAATAGTGACCGGAATTGTACCAAGTCTGATCGGTATTACCCTTTGATGTGGATCCGGTCAAAATACTTTTTTTTATTTCGACTTATAGCTTCGATATCTTAAATGTATATATTAAACCAATAAAAAATATTTTAAATCAATGATTTGAACTAACATAATAATTATTTAAAGTTAAAACAAAGAAGTTTGTTCGCGCGCTAGCCGGCCAAAACACAAGAAGCTGATTTTCGATTTGAAACCTGCCTACAATTGATCGCGGTAATAGCGTCGTGCGAAAGTGCAGCTAAGGGCACTTTACGATAGCCCGGAACACGTGCGATGGATGAGAGGATGCAGAGTCTGAGGGAAAATAACTTGAGGATTTACCCTGATTTTGATGTAAATATCACAAAGTAAAGTGAGCATTTATTGCTCTTAAAAGTAGCTATATACAGGTTGTATTAAAGTGTAACTGTTAGTGTAACACGCGGTCGCGCGAACAGGCGTCGCGAGACGCGTATCGAGCTTGCCATAGTCGCGGTCAAGCCGGAAGAGAGCCAGCTCAGCGAGAACAATTGGTTTTTGATCTCGCTTCGCGGAAATTAGGAAGGAAGAAAGTGGGAGAAAGCGCGCACTTGTGTCCTCTCTCGCAAGAAATCGTGCGAGCGAGCGCTTCAGTTCTCGCGCGAGAGGGAAACACAGTGCGCGCGAAAATATGAAATATAAAAGGGCCGCTGCAAGTGCAAACGGCCCGAACATACCGCCCGCCTCGTTATGGGTAGAACAACGACGGCACAGTAGTTCAAAGAAGGAAGAAGGAAGATAGAGAAAGAAGGAGATAGCGTGTAGGTAGTAGGTGTGAAGATGGTGTTTGTCTTCTGCCGCTGAAGTCACGTCGCTGTATGCCAAGGTTGGCTGTCCGCCGTGGAGCCCTGACTGCTGCTAGCTGGAGCAGCTTGGACATCAGGGTGGCAGGTAACCAGCTAGCTGCTCTGAGCCCTTCGCCGTAAGGCAATACAACTGAAGGGCAGTCCTTCAACGAAGGGACAGATACAGCAGGCAACTTAAGCGGCTGTTGATGGCTAAAATGTGTAGAAGAGAGAAAGTAAAGAAGAACAGAATGATTTTACTTTTAAAAGGATTGCAGGTAGCAGACTGAATAGAGAAAGCAGAGGAGTAAAGTGGCTCGATGTGTATAATCTTCGTGAGGTCTTCATGAGCTCTTCGTGTAGTAGCTAAAGCCTTTATGAAGAACGATAGAGCGCTGTCCCTCTATAGATGCGTAGATTGTACAGCGTAGATGTGGTCAGCTGATGGTCCGCCCGCCGAGGACGGACGCGGGAGCTGCTTGGTAGCAGCTGCTGACTGGACCACAGCCAGGTCGATGGTGGCCGCCTAGTCTAGGCGGGCAAGTACGTTGCCGACCGAGGACTTGTAGAAGGTGCAGCTTGGCAGGCGACGTTGTAACCTGTTCCACAGACTGGCAACGAAGATGGTGGTGCTCGACCCCTCGAGCGGCTAAGCGAAGCGGCTAAGCGAAGCGGTGCCGCCCGCCGTGACGAATGCGGCCTCGCAGATGAGGCAGCTCAAACCTGCTGGTGATGATGGCAGCTGAGTGGAACGTTGCCGCTATCCATGCAGCGATATTCTCGCTGCATTCCGGGCCATCTATGGTGCTGCTGTATGGCCCGCAATGTTTCATCCATACCCGGGTTACCGGCGTACTCGGAATCGTGGTATTCGTAGAGTATTCGATGGAACGATTATTCTCCAGGGTTCGTTGACCTTGTCTCGTTGCCATAAAGCCCCGTCTAGCACGAGATTCTTATCCAGGAAATCCTTTTCGACTCGATTAAGATCGTTTTTTAGAACGAGGGTTAGGTAGCGTTTAGCCAGTATGCAGATTCTTTCGTCGCTTTGTTGTGCGACTCGAATCTCGCTGGATAGACAACGGTCTCCGACTAAGTAAAGCGCAGGAGTAGTTTCTTCCGTGCGACATTTTGGTAAGTCAGGAGGGAGTAGTCTCTCTTGGTCATCGAGTTTTTCCACATGTTCCTGGCCGGGTTGCCGGGATAGGGTATCCGGCAACTCGTTGTCTTTCCCGGAACAATGCTCAATCGTGAAAGAGAACTCTTGTAGGAGAAGTGCCCATCGCATGAGCTTTTCCTTGGTGTCCTTGAATCGCTCAAGCCAAGTTAGAGTCTTATTATCCATCCGTAAGGTAAACGGTCGACTCTCTAGGTAGGGTCTGCAAGCCTTAATGGCCCAAATAATGGCCAAGCATTCTTGTTCGTTGCAGTGGTATTTCTTTTCGGCTGACCGAAATTTGGCGCTGGCGTAACATATTATGTAACGACCTTGGTCCGGCCTTTCTTGATAGAGCACGGCTCCCATCCCCTGGGCGCTCGCATCCGTTTGCAGGACAAAGCGTCTCTCCGGGTCTGGTCGAGCCACCTTCAGTGGTTTAGTGAAAGCGGCCTTGGCTTCCATGAATGCTGCTTGTGCCGTTGGTGTCCACCTGAAGCATCTTTTTCCTTGCAGTCAGTCGGTCAGTGGTGACAGGATGACGGCCAGATTGGGAATCTACTCTCGGAGTCAGTTGCACGGGCCTATAAAGCCCTTGCAGCTGCTTTTTGGTAGTGGGGGGAGGGATCTCCAAGAGGGCGCTTAAGTAGTCCTCCTTGGCCTCGTTGCCATTGGATGTGACTCTAAAAAATCGTCGAGGTAGACTTTGCAGAATTTATCAAGGTAGCCAGTGACCACTTCCTGAGACATCAATCTCTGGAACGTTCCGGGCGCCCCCTTCAGGCCAAAGGGCATAACTTTGAACTGATAGGTCCCACCAGAAGGTGTAGAAAATGCTGGGTATTTCTTTGCTTCAATATCCAAAGGGATTTGCCAATATCCACTTTTTAGATCATTCGTAGAAAATACACAGGCGTCCCCGATATCCTTTAAAGTGTCTTGGATTCGGAGAATTGGTTGAGCTGTCTCCTCGGTGATGGCGTTTAGTTTTCGATAATCTACGCAGAAACGAAAACGACCATCACGTTTTTTCGCCATGACTATAGGCGAGCTGTACGGAGATGTACACGGTTCAATAATACCAGCCGAGAGCATATCCTGAGCCTGCTGATTTATCTCTCGCTGTTTCTCTTCGGAGTAACGATAGAGAGGTAATCGAAAAGTCTGCCCCGAGGTCAATTTAGTGGAGTGCCGAACAGAACGGGTCTGTGGCAAGCTCCCGCCTATAGGTGTAAAAACCTTAGCGTGCGTTCGAATGACCTCTGAGAACTGACTTATGTATGGCTCAGGGAATTTATTCTCGAGCTGCGGCATTGTTTCAGACGACACGTCTGCTCCGCTCGGTGGCTAGTTAATGAAATGAGCTGTGACTCGTTCAGTGTTTCCTTTATATAGCACGTTCCGGGCTAAGTCTAAGATTCCTCCCTCTTTTCTCAACCAGGGTAACCCCAGGAGAAGGGAGTCTCGTAGCTAAGGTGCCACCAGAACAGTTGCTTTGAATTTTTTATCTTGTATGAGAAACTCGACTTCTGCCTGACCGGTAATGTCCATGGACGTTATCAGGGCTGCGAGTTTTGTTGAGATGGAGGGGAGTTATTTTTGTGTGGCTTTGGATGGCTTCTGGTCTTATAAAACTATGTGTAGCGGCCGCGTCGATTACGGCGGACACGTTACTTCTCCGGAAGCTTCATGGCCACGCTTCTTAGTTCCGGTTGGGGGTAGTGTTGGCGGTGGCAACCGGAGCGTCCGCCGCCTGCCTCCAGTTTTCCGATCCTCGTTGCTTGTCCCTGAGTACGACACAATCACGATGGAAGTGAAAGCCTGGGCAATGCCAGCATTTGGGGGGATTGCTGGCGTCTCCCTTCTTAGCGGTTTTGGCTTTTTCTTCTTGAGGCTCCTTCTTGATTTTTTGTTTGGTGTGGGTTTGTTCTTCTTCATTGTCTTTTTCGGCTTCCAGAGCTTTGGATAAGAGTTCTGAAAAATTTCCGAAAATGTGAGCTCGCATAGGTTTTTTCAGGTTAGGCGCCAATAAGCTCACAAGCGTAGTTATTCTCGCAAGCTCGGGTTCGTTTGGTCGTACACGTTGATACAACATGTATTTTTGCTGTAAAAATGGTCCTACAGCTTGTTTGTCACCTTTCTTTCTTCCGTATAGCTGGGCGACAAGCATACTTTTGATAGATTCACTATCAAAACGATTGCGGATCAATTCTTGGTAGCGTTGCCAATCCACACCCATAGTGCGATAGCATTGCCACCATTTGTCACCTTCATTTTTTAAGCCCTTCTCCAGAACTCGCACCCGTTGTCGCTCTGGGATATTAAATGCCTCGATGTATTCGGTACATCGATCTAAATATCCCACCGGGTCCTCATGGTCACGGTCATGGAACTCCGGTAGCGCTGGCTGGTGTCCGAAAAGGGCTTGAGAGAAAGCTTCCCAATTGCGTAACGCGGCTGGCATGCGAATTACTTCGACGAAGTTAACGTTGTTGCCGTCACCTGCGCTATTGTTTCTATTTCCAATGCCGTTATTGCCATTTTCTGCGCCGTTAGCACCGTTTTGATTACCGTCTGCCATCTAGTAATACTTGGTCTGCTTCGTTCACAAGTCTGGGTTCAATTGGCTCTGGCAGGTGACCGTTGACTCTTATATTCTCCTCTGGTAGAGGTAGTAGGAGTGGTGGTAGAGGCGGTAGCCAGAAAGGTTCGGCTGTGTTGTTAGCGGGCGCCACTGGGTTTTGGTTAACTCCCAGAAGTATTTCGTTTTCTGGACTTCGTTGCCTGCTTCGAGATCTCGTTACTGGAGGTGAACGAGTTTTGGGCGGCGTTCGACTTAACGGCATTCGGCTAGCTGTTTCTTCGGTAGTGGGTACGTCCGAGCAGCAGCTCGGTCAGACGTAGACTGTACTCCACGTTGTTCCGCCACTTGTTATAATAGATAGATAGATAGATATACTTTTTATTCATCAGAAGACAAAATCTTACAATTTCATGTACATGTAGTTGTATTTATAATTAAAAAATAACAGTCGGTTTAATATAATTGTTATCTTACTTTCTCTTATTGCATATTTCTTGTTAAAATAATAATTCACTTTATCAGTTCGTCAGTTTATAAAATCTAAATGCAATGAACACAGTCAAATATCACATAAAACGCTTCGTCAAAAAAAAAAAAAAATAATAATACATAGAATAAATATAAATACAATAAAGATAACATATAAATAAGAATACATACATATACTTTGCTAACTCTTTGCGTACACTATCACGTCCAAACTTAAAACACACTCATTCATAACACTTTAACAATCACGCTAATAAATACATTCACACTTAATTAACACTAAAAATATTTAATAAATAAATAAATAAATTAATAAATAAATACGTCGAATACATAAATAGACAAGATAAATAATTAAATTAAATAAATAAATAAATAAATTTAAATAAATAAATAAGTTAAATAAATAAATAAATAAGTTTTAATAAATAAATAAGTTTTAATAAATAAATAAATTAAATAAATAAGTTTAATAAATAAATAAATTAAATAAATAAATAATTTAAATAAATAAATAGCCTAAATAAATACTCGACTCATCTTTTATTCTGAACGTACTCCTCACCATGTAATTGCTTAAGGTGCCTGTTTAATGCCGTTTTAAATTTACAAAAAGATGGCAGGCACCTCACACTGCTCGGGAGCGAATTCCAGAGGTGCGCACCTTGAACTCTGAATGAAAAAAGGCCCTTATCGGTGCGCGACCCCGGAACCGAGAGCTCTTTCATACCACCCCTACTTGAAGTCCTGGCCTGGTTTTTTTCAAAGAGGGCAGTAAGATACGGTGGCTGCCGCATGACAACCGCTTTGTAAAGCAGCAGCCCCATAAAATACTCCCTCCTCACCTTCAAATCTAACCAGTCCAGTTTTTTCCTGTAGGCGGTGATATGCTCATCCCGCCTAACACCACATATGTATCTCACACATGCATTCTGCAGACGTTGTAGTCGTGTCTGGAGCTCCCCTGACACATCAAGAAGAACCACTGAGCAATAATCTAAGTGAGGTAGTACCAGTGCACATGCCAGCTGCTTCCTCAGTATCTCTGTGGTGCTTGAACGGAAAAGTTTTAAGCTATACAGAGCCCTATTTACCTTTCTACTGACCGCATTCAGTTGCGGCTTCCATGTCAACCCTCCGTCCATCACCACGCCGAGGTTGGTGACTGTATCGACAAAGGGAACGTGTACGCCGGTCTGTATCTCAATGCCTTGCAAGTCGAGGCTCTGAACCTGTTTGATGTTGTGATCAGATCCAAAAATGATCGCCTTTGTCTTGCCGAAATTGAGGCGCAGGCCAGCTGACGTTGCCCAGTTCGACACTGCTTGTGCTACAGCCGACATGCGACCGATACCATCACGAAGACCTTTCAGGGTCACTTGTGTGTAGGTTTGCAAGTCGTCAGCGTAAAGTATGTGTTCGACACCATCTAAGTCGAGTGCGTCTTGTAAGTCGTTTATGTACAGGCTGAAAAGCAGGGGTCCCAGGACTGAGCCCTGTGGAACGCCAAGATTGGTGGTTAGCCAACCTGAATCCCCGTTTGTAATTGTGACGACTTTCTGTCGTCTCCCCATGATATATGACTTAAGCCACAGGAGAACACTCCTGGAGAATCCCATGCGCATCAGCTTACGCAGCAGTTTAGTGTGTGAGATGGTGTCGAATGCTTTGCTAAAATCAAACATTAACAAAATAGTCAATAGTTTTTTGTTGTTGTCAATGCCTGATCTTATGTCCTCCGTCAGTTTCAGTAGTGCTGTCTGTGTACTGTGATTCTGTCGAAAACCAGTCTGCATCGGGTCCAAAGTATTATTTTCTCGTAAGAAGTTGGTTATTTGGTCGTGTACGATTTTTTCAAGGACCTTAGAAAGGAAACTCAGCAGGGCAATTGGTCGGAAATCTGACACCGTAGATGGGACAGGTTTCTTCTTCAAAGGCACCAACCGAGCTCCCCTCCAAGCTCCCGGAAAAATGCCACTGGACAGAGAGGAGTTAAAGATCTTAACAATATGATCTCCCACAAACGGAAGAGCCTTAGCCACTATACTTTGGGGAATGTCGTCTTCCCCTCTGGCTTGTGATGAGAAGTGGGCAACAGCCAGAACCACGTCCGAGAAGCTGACTTCTCGGAAAACAAAACCGTCATCACTGGCAGTGGTCAGGACGCTGTCAAGTTCTTCATCACCCTCATTTTGGGAGATCGACACCCCTGCAAAGTGGGCATTGAGCTCTTCCGGTGAGAAACCATGAAGCTCCTCTCTTGTCTTTGGCAGAAGGCCCAGAGCCTTGAGCTCTTTCCAGATATCTTTCTTATTATTAATCGCTTCAGAAATTTTATTTTGTAAAAATCTTTCCCTTGTTTCCTTCGTTCGTAATTCAGCTTCAGCTGCAAGGCCCTGATACTCCCGCCACAGTCTGTCGTCATTGGTCCTCGAATAGCGTCTTCGTACGGAGTCACGTTTTTTGTAAAGATGTATTAGCTCAGCATCAACCCATGGTGGATTTGTTTTCTTTTTCGGTATGAATTCTTTTAACGGTGCAATTTTATCTATCACAGCCATGAGGTTGACACTGAGGCACTCTAATTGACTGTCAACACTCGCCGCGGGACCATCGATCCGCGACCAATCACAGTCAGCTAGGCGAGACAGGAGGTCGTCTTGCTGGATCGACTTAAAATCCCTGTAGCTGAATGATTCAACCACAGGGGATGCAGCAGTTTCGACCCCAATCTCGACCTCTATGATGTTATGATGACTGGGAAAAGGCGCCGGCCGATTGTCCCTGCTCAGTACAACGTCATTATTATCTGTCAAGATCACATCAATCCACGTGTGAGAATCCGTGAGATGATGAGTCGCACCATGATCAATTATTTGAAGGTTAAGATCATCAGCCAACCGTCTAACAAATTTCGCATCGGCTGACGTTCCGAGTAGGTTCGCATTCAGATCTCCCATAATAATTTTGTGACTAAAGTCTTGAGTATGTATCGTCAGTTTGTCTATTAAGTCCGAGCCCTGTAAAAACGGTACGTGTGGTGGTCTGTATATTAAAGCAACAAAGACGGGGGGAAGGCTGCCCTGCTGAACACTGCACATTAAATATTCAGGTATAAATGGTCTGCCCTCCTGTGTTGTTGGAGAACTGCTTAGTAAATTTGCCTTGAAAGTGTTATGAATGTACAGGACTAGCCCGCCTCCTAGTTTGTTGCGATCAAGTCTAAGTAGTGAGTAGTCATCGATCTGAATGAGATCACTCCCAACATCAGGGTCAAGGTGCGACTCAGCAACCCCAAAGAGATGGTAGGTAGGACGAGCTGAAAGGTGTTGTTTAATCATGCCAATGTGCCCCTTCAGTGAGGTAACATTGACAAAACCTGCCCTCAGTCCCTTACAGTGAACCCCCCCAGCAGTGTCTGCGGATAGTCAATTTTTTGCAGCAGTTGACGGAATTACATTATTATCAATCTCGATTTCATTATCAACAGTTTTTTTTTTCAGTATTTACAGTTTGAGATGGTTGATTAATGGCATATGATGCCACAATTGTCTGTAAATCAGCCGCAGATGAAAATTCATGAGAGACATCGCCATCGCGCCTCTTCACCAGGAAACGGCCCCCTCTATGCCAAACATATTTAAAATTAAGTCTCATCGCAAGGGCCTTGAGACTTCTATATTTAATAAAACATTCTTTTGTTAACAATTCATTTATAAAAATTTTCCCATTTATAATCCCATCCCTTGTGTCCTGGTCAAGAGCTGCAATGTCGACATCTCTAGCATGAAAGCCAGTGATAAGCTTTTTGGCTCGCATTATTCTCTCGCCTAACGCACTGCTGGAAAGGGTAACAACCCATGGTGACCTTCTACGTTCGCTGTTTGTATCTGCTAATGCCGCAGCTGTCGATTCTTCTGACCGAAGCAGGCGTGTGCCTATTATATCAATTTTTTGTGTTGATGGAAGGACACGGCACAGTATCGCGTGTGCGACGTCAACACGCTTAGAGACATCACCGTCGAAAATGTTTGAAATAATGAGCTCCGTATTACCGCTTTTAATGTTTTTACTGTGCATTGTCCCCCCATCAATCTTTTGCACCCGCGTGCTTCGTGCAGGTGATGCCGCAGCGTTAGCATTGTCGTTATTATAATTGTTCAAACGCCTAGACATTTTATTTCTACTATTTACAATCTGGATAAACCCGTCATTATTGCTTTCACAATTGTCAATTGTTTCGCTTATATCACTATAATTGTCAAGTAAGGTACTATTCGTAGCAGACGCATTATTATTAGCAGTATTACATTTTTTTGTACTTATAAGAGAAACGGTATTGTTTTGTGTACTGGGTAGTACTGCGATTTTTTGGAATTCTATTTTATTTAGTATGAGTTTGTTATCTTTTTGGATGTTCTCAACATTTCTTTCAATTTTCTCAATAGTAGTAGTATATACAGAGGTAAAATCTTCTTTTGTTATTATTTTTTCTATTTTTGTTATTATTTCCTTGTTGTCAAGTTCAACTCTATTGATTTTGTTTGTTAAATTTAGGAAATCGTTTTCAAAAGTGTTTAATACAAGATTATCAATTTTAGTCTGTGACTCGAGATTTGTCTGCTCTAGATTATCGATTTTATCAATTAACATATTGTAATGTACCTCTGTATTGGTCAATAAAGTGTTCGTTTCTACGTTATTATCATGTAATTTTTTATTTTTAATTTTTAGGTTATCTATTTCTTGATAAAGCACTTGCTTCTCCTTTTTCATCTCCTCCAGCTGGGAGTGTTGTTTCGACAGTTTTTCCTCAATTTTTTGCAGCTTAGAGTCAATTGAAAGTGCTAAAGTATGTATTGCTGGTAACGTATTTAGCCTATTTACAATTGTTATAAGTGAGTGTTGTGGGTAAGGAGAAGAGGGGAGGAGAGGGGAGATGCTCCGCTCAATCCGTCCGTACGTTTTGAATTATTATATAATAAATTACGCGGGTGGGAGGGGAGGAACGCGAGCAGAGGGTGCGAGAGTATAAGCCTTTGCGAATGCTTCTGCCTATGTGCCTTACTTTTGAACTTCCATGAGGGTTAATTAAGAATTAACTCCCGTAGCGGTTCAATCGTTCGAAACGGGAAGATTATAGCCGTTAAAAGGCGCTTGCGGATCTCGTTCAGAGAACAACGCCTTAGAACGGCTTTTCCGTCAGGACTTGCGTTCGACTTCCCCGTGCTCTTGACGCGCGTTCGTCAAGAGCCGTGATTAACGGAAAGATACTGCCTTCTTAATAAGACTTCCGTGGGAGAAAGTCTGTTCGGCGCGACAGTACCCGGGTTAAACACCACGGGGAAAGTGTGGCGTTTACCGACCACCACAGGCTGACTACCTCAGGGGGATTACTCTCAACCGAGGAGGTCCGACCAGTGTGGTGCGTCGTGGCCGACTGATAGAGAGGCGCGCGTTCTCTAGGAGCCTGTCCCTGCGTAGCCACAACTGAACTTCCAAGAGTTAAATTAACAACTCCCGGCTTTAGGTTGTGGGATACGAGGATATTAACGCTGCTAAAAGACGCTATCGGCTCTCGTTAGAGAACGACGTCCTTAAGCAGCTCTCCTATCAGGGACTGCGTTCGACTGTCCCCGATCTCTTGACGCGCGTTCGTCAAGAGCCGTGATTAACGGAGGGATAATTACGGAAGCGCCTATACGCCATAACTAACGAACGTGCGCATGCGTGCCTATATTTTTTTGTTTTGGAGCAAATTGAAGAACGGAACCGCGCGTGCCGTGCTGAACGCTGAACTGAACGCAGTGTGCAGTTCCAGATTTTTTTTTCGATGGAATAATTTAACTGCTGTCTGATAAATTAATTAGCTATCTATTGATAAAAGGTAACATAAAAATTAATATTTTATATAGAATGTAGATCACGGTGTAATAAGATATCTTCTTACACCGTGATATAAATGTCTTAATATATATAGGTCATGTTGGGATGAATTGTCAAAAAAAAAATTAATAAACCATGTATTTTCATTTACAGATGCAGTCCGAATCAGCAACAGTATCAAGAAAAATAAAAATTAAATATGAAGACGAAAGTGTGAGTGTCATGGTGAAGGATTGTCGTTTGAAAAAATCAATTTTAAGAGAAAATTTTTATGAAGGTAATACTTTAACATATAAAAGAGATGGGGAAACATATCTATTAGATGCTGATGATGAATACATCTACATCGAAGCTGATGTTGATGTATATGGTTTAAAACATGTTAAAGGTTAGCAACAGATTATTATTACTTATTGAATTACTTGTGTACATTATAGATATATTATACTATTAACATTGTATTTAATCATATTAATTTTTAATGGATAAACATCTTGTTGCAGATAAGTCAACGCCTAGGTTAGGAGCAAAAAGAACAATATGCTTCAATGACTTATTACAAACGATACATTCAGGAAAGTTTTCAAATGAAAAAGAGAGCAATAAAAGAAAGGTATATATAATTTTATAATAATAATAATAAGCTTTATTAACCGTACGTTATATACGTTATATTCTATATATATATATATATATATATATATATATATATATATATATATATATATATATATATATATATATATATATGTGTGTGTATTTACAGTCTGTGTCTGCGTATGTGTGTATAATCATTATTCCCAATTTCTCTTCTCGCCTGTGTGTGCGCCCTCTCTCCTCTCCACTCCCTCAGTCTCCAGCTTTGACTCGTCCCTTTCTCCCCTTCCTCCTCTTTCTTCTTCCCTCGTTCCCCTTTACAAAACTCAATCTGGGCTCCCTCGAACCCAGCCTCTGCAGCAATCCTCCTCATCTCCACTATCACTTTATGTCTCGCTCTCCTTTCCATAATTGTCAACTATTCTTCTATCTCCGCAATCTCCCTCCTTCTCATCTCTTTCCTCACTCCCCACAGCAATCTCTTCTTATCCGCATCCTCGAACCAAACTTTAACCACGTTACTTCTTCCCATTCACTCTCACTTTCTCTTTTCCCTTTTTCTTTCAAACACTTCTCCACCTTCTCAAGCCTCTTCATCACTATCCCCATTTCCTTTGCGGCTCTTTCTCTCAGCCTACCCTCCCTGAAGCGCCACTCCTCCTGTTTATCTCTCCACTCCTCTTCCTTTTTTTCCCATTCTTTTTTCAACTTTAGTAGTTCTATCTCCTGTCCCCTTGCATTTCTTCTCAACTTCCTTACCTCTTTATATTTCATTTTATATTAAATTATATTTACCACATGTAATTAATTAATAAATAAACGTTGCATAATTTCAGTTATCAGATCAAAGGATAGGTAATAAGAAACAGAAGAATTTAGATACATAGGAAGAAGTAGACCAAAGGATTATTCTTATTTTCTAATAAGAAATAGAAATCTTCAGGAGGAGAATCAGAATGCGTTGAAGAAAAAAAAAATGAACAGAAAGTTCCATTCAGTAGAAGGGTTGTGTATGTTGGCTGGAGTCACAAGGAAGACGGTGATGACAATTACGAGTGCATGGGTTCAAAATTTTCTACAACGCTGAAAATTTATCTAAATGGCAATGAAGAATACTCTATAGAAAAGTTAAATAATATTATGTTAGAGAAGTACGTAAATGAGAAAAACAAATTTTTTTTTGTAAATTCAATAATAACTATTGGCACGAATGAGAGAGAAGTAATAACAAATTATACACGTGATGGTACTGTATATAAGTTTTGGGAGTTTTGTAGATTGTTTGTTCGTAAAACAAATCACAAGCTAATTTTTCATCTTCTGACTGAAAAACAGAAGCCTGCTGCTACGATTAGTACTAACAAAGATGAAAATAGCATTAATTCTTTTTCTAGTCCGTTGATAAAAAACTCGTATTGTAATAGTGATAATTTGCTTTCTTGTTCTATACAAAACATGAAAACTAAAAATTATAATACTGATGATTTGCCTTCTTGCGCTTCACTAAAAATTAATATTCGATTAAATATTAATGTTGATACTGTAAAGCCATTAGATTTAAGTAAAAAAAATTGCGATAGCAGTAATTCTAATGTAACAAAGTCGGTAAATGAAAAGTGTACAGTTAATATTCTAATGGATTCAACCAATACCAATTATTTTTCTTTTAAATGTAAACTATCTAATGAGATTAAAAGCCAAAATGCGTTTAAAGAAAATAAAGCATTAAATACTACTGATGTTAGTTCTAGGGAATCTATAGAGTCGCCTCAATACTCTGTAATTACCAACAATTTAGACAAGGGATTATGCAGGACATATAATGTACAAAGTTTGTCAAAAATATCTAGTGATACATCAAGCTTAAAACTTTTGAGTAAGAAAGTGTATGAAAATGACGATAGTTTTTGTTTTATACAGCCTCAAGATAAAAGTCACAAAAAGATAAATTCTTCGAATTTATCAATACAAATGATTAATGAACATGATGTACAATTCAGCAATGTTATAATTGGCAAGGGTGGACAGGATGTAGTTAGTAAAGGAAAGTATTTGGGAACTTATGTAGCAATCAAATCAGTCCAGAAAGGAAGAGACAATAAACTCGTATTAAAAGAAATCATGCTTCTTGATAAAATACACCATCCCAATATTATACAAATTATGGCAGTATGTTCAACACTCACGCAAATTCACATTGTGATGGAATATTTTATCTCAGATTCATTATTTCACATTATTATTAAACCACACGTAAAAATAAAGTATGACATAAATGAAAACAATAAGAATAAAATTGCTTACGGTGTTGCCTGTGCGCTTTAATACCTACTAATATTTAATTTAATATTTAATCGAATATTAATTTTTAGTGAAGCGCAAGAAGGCAATACAACCTGTGCCAATATTGCATAGGGACATAAAACCTAATAACATATTAGTCAATAACAACTTTCAAGTAAAATTATGCGATTTAAGATTAGGTTATAGCAAGTGTATCGATGAAAGTTTGCAGTCAACTCGTGAGGATAATTTACGAGGAACTTACCTCTTTATGGCACCTGAAATTTTGTTGAATAGAAAGCCCGCTACTAAAAGTTCTGATGTATGGTCTTTTGCGTGTTCATTATGTGAATTGTATAATGAAAATTTGGTTTGGGATGTAGGTAGTTCTTACAATGGATTTTTCTGTAGGATAGATAATTTACAAAAAAATAATGTACCTAAATGTGACAAAGTCCCATATTATTTAAAAGAAATATTAAAAAAATGTTTTGATTACAGTCCAGCATGTAGACCAGAGGTCATTGAATTGCTTAATGTAATTGAACAGAAGATAAAAGTAGACAACTTAAAAACTACTAAAAAGGTTCCTGTTTACCATACAGTTGTTTAAGGTAGAAGATTGTTTACAATGTGAAATTTAACGATTGTTTAATATATAAGTACCTTATATTCTAAGTTGTTTACTGTTCACTAGTTTATAATATATATTTGTTCAAATAATTTTCTATAAAGAATGTGATGCGTTGGATCTATATCCAAAATAATAGAGTATTAATCATCACAAGTAATTAAAGTGCATAGAAAATGTGCGTAATTAATTAGATAATTCATATTTATTTAATTAATATTGTTAACTAATCTTAAACTATTGTTTCTGACTAAATATGCATAAGATCGTACGCGTAAAACCGTTTACTTAATGTTCGTTTTAATAACTCTTTAAAACATGTGATACATTCAAAAATGAAAAGTGCCAAAAATTATTAATAAATTATGAATGTAAATTGAAGATTTAAGTTAATTAAATAAGAATGAAGTAGATTAGTAACAACTAATATTTTATACAATTGCTTATGAAAATCACCAATAATACTTTTGTAATACACTACTTTATAAAATGTTTAATAAAATGCGTTGTGGAATAAGATTTTATTTATTAATTGCGGTGTCTGTCTGTATGTATGTCCTCAAATTGGGGTAATATTAATTACTGAATTAAATATAATTTATTAATTTGAGCAAATTCATTTAGTAAAAAATATTTTATTTTCTTTTACATAAGATACATATTTTATTTACAATAAAGTTAAATACAATAATCTACATAAAGAACTATTATTTACATAATTTGTTTCTCAGCTTGTTTTTCAATTGATTCAATGAGTTCCAAATATAAGTTGAAAGCATATTCGGCAGTCAAAGGAGTTTTTGCGATTGATATCAAATTAATTAGTTCTTCAAATTGTGGCGAACATAATGTAGGAATTTTAGTATATTTTTCAAATAAAATGTCCATATTGTCCTACATCAATGATTTTCGATAATCTTTTGCACCAAAATTTTCAGGACAGTCATACATTTCGTTTGGTTTTCCACCAATGAAATTCCTATTATTTTGTTTGCGAATTCTGTGTTCGTTCCATTCTTTTCCTGTGGTGATAATGTTTTCTTTTATAAGAGATCCAAAACAATATCGTAAGCATTCTATATGCACAGGATTGCTTACGTCAAGTAAATTTTCTGATTCCATTTTTTTAAACAAATGTATGTAAAAGTCACCCATATGCTGCCTAAACTGGCTAAACTGGCGCCAGTAACATTCGATACGTTGATTGTGGGTACTTTTTCCTTTAAGAAAACTTTTGTAACCAGCATTTTCATCTTCATGCATGTATCTTAAGGCTATGTGCAAATCTTCCATTACTGAAACTTCAGTGCCATTATCAGTTCTAATAATTGTAGAAATGAATCCAAGCTTTTCTATCATTTTCAGATAATAGAAAGCAATGATCTCTGGATCGTTATTCGATGTACTCACATCAAGCCACAATATTTTTCTTGAGAAACTATCTATAAAGCCGTAGATTGCAAACCCAAATCGTTTCAGTTTGTCGTGTCCATCGGCATGCCAAATATAATTAGGACCTGGGACTGAATAGACTCTTCTCTTTAATTTATAACATCAACGACTGTCCACTCAATTGGGATCAAGCACCTGTAGTAATTTCATAACTGTTTTTTGTTTTACTTCTAATTGATACACTTTTCTGAGTCTTTTCCACATAGCTCTGTAGCCTAGATTGTACCCGCTTCCTTCCAATTCTATCATAATAGCTATCGCTATTTCTTCTTTTGAACTTTCTGTAATATTTTCCCTCTTTAAACTATTTTCCTTCAAAATTCTTGATAGTGTTCTAGCTGAAATTTTGATTTGTTATTTTCTATACAATTTCTGAATAATAACGTCATAGCTATAATCTTTATAAAAATATTTCTTTATTTTTTCAAAATAGTGTACGTTTCTTCTGTTCATCTGAAAAGAATATAATGAAATTAAAAATAATTATGGTAAGATTTTAATATTTTGTGCGCATTTACTGCAGGTAAAAAATTTGCCTATGCTATAATATAAATATATTTTGTTTATAAACCATATGCAAACCTTCACTTAAAAAAACTTTATATCAAATATTAATTATTTAATTCTAAAACTAATCTTTTACATTACAAAGATAGATTAGCAGTTTCCAACAATTTTCCAACAAAAAATACAATTCTCAAGCTACTTTGCAGTTTACTGCCTGGCACTGAATTTTTTTCTATTTTGGCAGTTTTATCAAATGACAATCCTTCACTTTATTTTTCTTGATACTGTTGCTGATTCGGACTGCATCTGTAAATGAAAATACATGGTTTATTAATTTTTTTTTAACAAGTCATCCCAACATAACATATATATATTAAGACATTTACATCACGGTGTAAGAGGATATCTTCTTACACCGTGATCTACATTCTATATAGAATATTAATTTTTATGTTACCTTTTATCAATGGATAGCTAATTAATTTATCAGTCTCGTGACAAAGAAGGCCTTCTCACTTTTTTTTCTTGTAAGTGAATTTTAAAATACTTCCAATTACTTTGCAATCTTGGTGCTTGAAATTTATATTAAATATATTATTAAATATATATTTTGAATTAATGATAATTGAAATTTATTTCTATATTCGTGCTCCAACTTTTTTAGGTTCACTTTGCCCCGGTCTCCCCTAAATAGGAAAGCACAAATTTGAACCAAGTTGCATTAATATTTTATTTTAAAGGGGAGCTCATCTTCGTTATTATAAAAAAAATATTTTACGTTTATTTTTTTTTATTCTTAAAAACAAGTTTTAATATACTATAACACAAAATGAAATTATACATACACTAGTTTTCGATTATCAGTTAGCATAAAATCCATTTCAAACTATAACGAAAATTAAGTTCTCAAATGAAATTTGCTCTATAAGTGTTAATTTATTAAGGTTTATATTTTGAAACTTCAAAATGTTCCGGGCGTCTCAATTCTTTACATATTTAAAATTTTTAAGATATATTTATTATTAATATGTTGTAAACAAAAATGTGCCTGTATTTTAGTTTCCCATTAAGTTTACGTGACGTAAGCCTTAGGAATAAAGCCTTAGGAATAAAACACGGTTTTGTAGTTAAAAATCTGATCTATGTATGTACAACACGAAGTAAAGCTTGTATGTACCCTGTTTTGCCTTGCATTCCAATGTACCTTAGCTTCCTCTTTATTTAATTGTAATTATATGCCCATTGCTACATACAGTCATTTTTACTATGCTTGATCCAAAATTTAAATATATTTACATGTAGTTGCATATATATCATATGATGTCATACACAATCATATATGTACATATATGATCATAAATGACCATACACGAAAGTAAAAAGCGAATAATTTGTCGTGCTATTATATGTTGATATTGGTAAAGGGCGATTGCGGAAATAACGACACAAACGAATGGTTAAGTTTAAACGTAATTGTATATTAATAGTAAAAGAGGTGTTACAAAATATATAGAAACTGTCGCCTCACACGCGTGGACATGTTGCTCGAACGAACGCGTAACAACGAGTGTACAAGAAAGCGGGAAAGTCTTTCTAGATTCCAGACGGAATTAACAGTCCGGAGATTGTATCGCTCGGTCGGTAATTCCATCACTTCCCCTCGAGACAATCTTCGAGTTCTTGAGTCTTGTAGAAAGTCCTAAAAGCTGGATACAATGCTCGTGCTTCAGCTTGGTTAATGCCTTCGTGAGAACGTCTGCTGGCATATTTTCGGATGCTACGAGCTCGTACATGCTCCAGAGTAAGTGCTCCGGATTCTACGATTTCGCGAACGAAATGATGACGAACATCTATATGTTTCGTCCGGGCATGAAAAACTGGATTTGTGACGAGTTTCTGTGCGCTAAAATTGTCGTTGTACAATGTTATATCCTCGATGCCTTTTACATCGAGTTCGGCTAGGAATCGTTGAAGATGTACTGCCTCCTTCGCGGCAACGCTTAGGGCCTTGTACTCGGCCTCCGTAGTCGAGACTGCCGTAGTTCGTTGTTTCTTTGAATCCCAGGTTACTACCCCTCCGTCATTATAAAGGCGTATCCGGTAAAGAACCGCCTGTCGTCGATGCATCCGCCGTAGTCAGCATCTACGTAACCTGAAAAAGAATTCCCGTCGGCCTTGTAGCTGATTTCTAGATCTGCGGTGCCCTTAAAATAGCGCAGCACCCTTTTCGCTGCACACCAGTGGGATTGGCCGAATCGTTGAATTGGCTGAGCCAACTTATTGCATGAGCTATGTCTGGTCGAGTCACCCTTGCGAGATACAGTAGACATCCAATAAGCTCGCGATATGGCGGCTTCTTTCCATCGGAGCTGGACCATTTCTCGTTCTTTGTGAGCTTCGTCCCCACAACAATCGGCGTTGACACGGGGTGGCAGTCCTGCATTCCGAAGCGTCGAAGGACGGTTCTGATGTACGTTCCTTGGCTTATGGCGATCTCGGTCTCATCTCTCCTGAATTCCATCCCCAGGCAATGCTTTAGCTCGCCGAGATCCTTTAACTCAAAGAGATTTCGTAGAGAGGCTCCAAACTGATTGATTTCATCTAGGTCGCGGCATATAGACAATATATCGTCTACATATACCAGGATAATGATCTGCTTGTCTCCGGTGTTCTTCAAATAAACACACGGATCTCCTGCTGTCGGAATTGCTCCTAGCTTGCGCGGAGCTCCTTGTGCCAGGCTCGGCCTGCCTGCTTTAGGCCGTAAAGAGCCTTTTTCATACGACAGGCTTTATCACCGCGTGCAAATGCTTTTAGCATTCTTTTTGCAACGTTGATCGTTTCACAATCATAACTTTTGTTTTCAGAGATATATTGTAGAACTTTCAGCATTTCGTCAGGAACTTCCATGAATACCTCTTCGTCTAAGTCACCATTGAGATATGCAGTCGCGATATCATACTGACGAATCTGCATCTTTTTGCGTGCTGCAATTGCGACTGTCAGTCTGATCGAATCAATACAAGCGACTGGAGCGTATGTTTCATGGAAATCCTGCCCGTACTGCTGCGAGTAGCCTTTGGCGACTACGCGGGCTTTCCGCTTTTCTAGTACGTCGTTTATGCCATACTTATTGCGTAGTACGAAATGACTTTCGATGATACTGTGGGCCTCTGATTTTGGTACCAATTCCCAGGTCTTATTCTTGAGGATAGAAATTACCTCGCTTGCCATGGCCTCAATCCATTCGTGAGAGTCAGGACCAGACAGCGCCTGAGCTACTGGTATCTCGCTCAAGAAAGCGTAATTAATCTGCTGGTCGTCTACTTGGGGATCAGCTGATAACTGCTCTGTGCATTCTCTCCGGACTGCATTTCCTGTATCGCTTCGGGCGAAACCACGAAAATCTTCGTTCGAGGCTGTAATTCGTTGATCTTCCGGAGAAAATCCGTGAAAATCATCATCGTCTGAATCTACATCGGTTCCAGCCGTATCTTGAGGAGTAGGATTGAGGTCTATCTCAATGAACGGATCATCGAGCAATTTCTCACCTCTCTCCCTGCTCGGTGATTAAAGTGTGGTATTCACTCCGAGAGATTTTTCAACGAAATGCACGTCTCTAGAAATCTCGAGTTTTCGCTCGCTTGGTACCCAAATTCTGTACCCTTTTATCTCTGTGCTGTATCCAACGAATATGCCTTTTCTCGAGCGCGGGTCAAGCTTACTGCTGCCTGGTGATCTATCCATAATAAAAACTTCACATCCAAAATGATGGAAGCTAGTTACGTCAGCAGGTTTTCCATGCCATAACTCGTGCGGAGTTTTTCCTTTTAATTTTCTCGAGGGACATCTATTGCGAATGTGTTTCGAGACATTTATAGCCTCTGCCCAGAAAGACGCTGGGAGATTGGATTGGATCAGAAGGCATCTCGCCGCTTCCACCATTGTCCTATTCCTTCTCTCAGGCACGCCGTTCTGTTCTGGGTTATACGGGGCTGTTAGCCGTCGTGAAATGCCGTGCTTGCTGAGTAACTCGTTGAACTCCTTATTTACATACTCTAGCTCATTATCCGACTGAAGGAATTTTATTTTCTTCCCCTGCTGAGTATGTACGAGGGCTCTGACGTAGTCAAATTCCTTTCGCACCTCATTCTTTTGCTTGAGAAATCTAACTTCGCACCAGCCAGATCGATCGTCGATAAATGTGCAAAAGTATCTGTGTTTTCCATTCGAGGGGACGCGCATCGGCCCACAGACGTCTGAGTGTATAAGATCGCCTATCATTGTCTCCCTCTCCGACGCTTTGGGAAAGGGGGGTCGATGCATCTTCTCCTGCAGGCAGACTTCGCATTCAAAGTCTTTGCCTGCGTCGATAATCTTGAGCCCCTTGAGAGAACCTGCAGATATTGCACATTTAAGTGGCCTAGACAAATGTGCCAGTCCTCAAGAGAATTTTTCTTGAGTGCTCTTTTCCCCTCATTATTCTCACTGGCCTTTCTACATTCGGTATTTACGTCGCCTTGGAGATGATACAAATCGCCTAGGCGATTTGCGACGAGTATCACTTTCTCGTCTTTATTTATCACATCAGCGTGGGTTTTGTAAAACGTAACATTGTGACCTTTGTCTGTGATCTTGCTTACGGAGGCAAGATTCACGCGTAAATCTGGCACGTATAAAGCATCTTGCAGATTTACCGTTTTTTCTTCTCCGTTCACCTTCATGGACGTTGAAACATGCCCTTTTCCCTTTATCTCGGTGCACGTGTTACTAGCAAGATTCAATTTTCCGATTCCCGTTTCAACGATTTCGGTTAACGAACGAATGTCCTTGCACATATGCGATGTGCAGACGCTATCAAGACACCATGGGCCGTGTTTGTGATCTTGCGTGACTTGATAGGCTTCGTGCGCCTCTGTGTTCTGAGAAACGTACAGACATACACTCTCGGCGCTGCTCGCGAACTGTTCGTCCGCCTTCTTTGATTTTTTGCAATTCTTCGCCCTATGCCCGATCGTTCCACAGTTATAGCACTTCATCTTTGCGTCCTTTTTGTTATCACTTTTGTCGGATCGTGTAGGTTGACTTTGGCTTTTCTTCCAATTTATATTGACAAATTTTCCGGCGACCATTGCGTTTTGAATCGTATTCTTCTGTAATTTTGATGCGTAATACCTCTGAAGTCGGCAAGACATCTCTTGACACTATCGCACATCGAAAGTTTTCGTACCTCTCCGGCAAGCTACGTAGTAAAATCACGGACATGAGGTCTTGATTTATCTGTACATCCATTTCCGATAATTTGTCTACTACGTCGAAAAAACTTCGAGAGTGCTCTCGCGCGTCATCACCATCTTGCATTTTCATCGAGTGCAATTGATTATAAAGGGCTGCTAATCGCGCTGGCCCCTTCGACTGGTAGATCTGCTCGAGCTTAGTCCAGACTGCTTTCGAGGTATTACATCCTTTTATTTGCTTTATCTCGGTTGGATTAATTGCAAAAATTATATCAGACTGCGCCTTCAAGTCCGCCTCCGTCCATTTAAAAGCGGCCTCGACGGATGCTTTGTCATCCGGCTTGACTTCGGGTTTTGTGATCGTGCCACTGACATAACCCCACGCATCGTTCTTTATGAGAATTGCGCGCATCTGGATTTTCTTTGTGTCGTAATTCTCCTTGTTCAACACCTCAAACTTTACACCAGCAGTATTCATCTTCGCGGTATACAATAGGACTTTGAACAACGACTGCGATTTTCAAGAAATGTCTGACGCAGCCTCGTGGTCGACAGTTAACCTCTATTTCCGCACCGTACCTTTCACAATGCCTGGGCCCATAACCTGTTGATATTGGTAAAGGGCGATTGCGGAAATAAAGACACAAACGAACGGTTAAGTTTAAACGTAATTGTATATTAATAGTAAAAGAGGTGTTACAAAATATACAGAAACTGTCGTCTCACACGCGTGGACATGTTGCTCGAACGAACGCGTAACAACGAGTGTACAAGAAAGCGGGACGCGCGAACGCGGGAAAGTCTTTCTAGATTCCAGACGGAATTAACAGTCCGGAGATTGTATCGCTCGGTCGGTAATTTTTTTTTTTTTTTTAAATGGCATTTAGAACTCGAAAGTTCTTTGCCTCATCTACGCAAGCCTTCCACGTTTCCCTATTTTGTGCCAACCCCATCCATTTCGCGCCTTCCCGCCCAATTTCAGTTACGTCTGATTTTACGTTATCCTCCCATCTGCGTCTAGGTCTACCAAGAGGTCGCGTTGCTTTCGGTTTTCCTTTCATTATGCGCGCTGCTGTAAGATCATCGCCCATTCTTGCCACGTGCCCTGCCCATCTTAGTCTCCGTGATTTTATTATTCTGTTAATATTTGGTGACGCGTACAAATTATGTAGCTCGTCATTGTGCAGTTTCCTCCACTCCCCAGTTTCCTCATCTTTCTTTGGCCCGTATATTTTCCGCAGAACCTTAGTTTCAAATACCCTAAAACGATTTTCTTCCGCTTTAGTGAGCGCCCAGGTTTCGCACCCATACAAGATTACCGGCATTATTACAGTCCTATATATCCTTATTTTGACATTTTTCGACAGTAGCTTTGACTTAAGTAATCTGTTCACAGCGTAGAAGCAGGCATTACCCGAATGAAGTCTCTTATTAATCTCGGCTTTAATTTCGTTTCGATCATTTATTGTTGTACCTAAATATCTGAATTCGCTAACCTTTTCAAAAGTGAAATTTCCGACTCTGAGATCCCCCTCTGCTTCGCGAATGCCCAGTTTCTCCATGATCATATATTTCGTTTTTGATTCGCTCACTTCTAACCCCGTGTTTTTAGCCGCATTTATAAGGATTTCCGCATTTCTCGCCACCGTTTCACCATTATCTCCCACTATATCCAAGTCATCCGCATAGCCTAAAATTTGCGTTGTTCCGTTGAGTGTTGCGCCTAGCTCGCTAGCCTGCATTTTTCTAACAACATGCTCTAGCGTCAGGTTAAAGAGTACCGTTGAAAGCCCGTCACCTTGCTTCAAACCGTCGCGTATCATGAACGATTCGGATACATTACCGCCTACTCGGACCTTTCCAGTGCTTCCGTTGAGACATATTTGAATTAATTTTACGAGGTTTTTTGGTACGCCAAGGAGCACTAGGATTTCATACATTTTGCTTCGTTTGACAGAGTCGTACGCTTTCTTAAAGTCCACAAATAGCTGATGTATAGTTTCGCAATATTCCCACTTTTTCTCTAATAATTGTCTTATGGTAAACATTTGATCGCTCGTTGACCTGTTGCGCCGGAATCCACACTGATAATCTCCTATTATATCTTCCGCGAATGGTGTGAGTCTGGCCTGTATTACGTTTGACAATTCGGTAATTCCAACATTATATCATATATGATCATATATGTTCCTATCTAATCAGATATTATCAGCATATATTCATATATGCGTATACATTTTTATATGTTACCATACTTCGGATATGATTATATATTATCATATATGATCATACATGATTAGATGTAATCATATCAATTTTCATACAGGATCATATATGAGCATGTATGAATTATTTTTACCGGGGAATCATACGAAAACTGGTAAATATAACTGTAAAATGACGGCAACCTTTGTCTATGATACGTCTGCATATCATAAGCAACAGTTGCCATAATTTTGACTTCAGCTGGCTGCCATAAATTTACGTCAATACTTGCTGCCAATATTGCAGCAAATAAGGAAACAGATTTTCGTCAAAATTTACGGAAATTGATGGCAAAACATGTGTAACAAACTGCTAACAATTTGCTATACAATTAGTTAATGGGGAACATATATTTACACTCACACGCCCTCACATTAACGTAAGGGAAACCGGGGCCAATGCGTCAACTTTTTTGTTTTGCGATTTTTTATTCTAATAATTTTCGAACCTCCTCTACCAAAGCGAATATACCAATACACATTATATTACACGAATACCCGAATACCTTGTAACAAAATTTTAACAAATGTAACACCTAAATTTGATGGCCACGGTAATTACGTATATTTTTAGCTTTTGGAATTTTATAACAAATAACCTAAAAATTAACTATCAAAAGTGCAAATAAACACTGACTCAAGTTGGCTTTTTTACTCATGACGTCACAAACCCACGTGACCTTACGCTGGGGGTACAACATTCAAAATTGCGTTGATGGATTTTTATTAATAATAAATACAAATTCTTCTTATGCTAAGCTACCTAAAAAAGTATCATCTACTTAATGCGCTACCGAAAAATATTTTTTTTAATTAAAGAAACATGAACGGTACAAAACTAATACCGTATAATAGCGATTGATTTTGCTAGGATTTGATTTAATTGTAAATGAACAAAGTAAAATATACTAATAAGTTTAGTATTTAGTAGTATATAAATAATACATTTTTTTTAATAGCAAGATCTGCTTAAAATTGTCGGATTTTGTCATTCTTTTAAGGTTAAGTGGCAAGTATTTTTTAAATTTCATCATTTTCTTGTGATAATCTGTAACAATAAAAATACGTAATGTAAAAGTAGAAATGACATAACCATATTTTCTTGCATATTTTATTGTACAAGATAAATTTTATCTTTGCTATAGTTTTTGGAACTAGTTGAAATAAGGATGTTTTGATTATCAACGACACTTTCTCTCTGTGTCTAATCCGGGCTTGAGACGGCCGAATTAAAAGTGTTTGAAACGAGAAATAACGAGGAGAATAAAATAGATGAATATCGAACCCGTGTGTCCTATAGCACGCCGAGACTCTGACTGACTTTACTCGTGTACGGTCTACAAATTCGTTGTACTTAGCCCTGTTGAGCCCATCTCCTCCTCTGGTCCCTTTTTGTATATACAGTCTAGACTTTAGAGGCTGTTTTCAGCCACATGTTGTTGTTGTTGTGCGAGCGACACGCTTTTCTTCCCGGAAAAGCACTTAAACTCGGACGCCCCAATATCGCGTAGAACAGAGGTTCTTTGTTTTTTAGTGAGTGTGTTTTCTTTGCCTTTCAGACACAGTTTGTAAAATTGAATATTTGTTATTTTATTTGAATATTTTTATTTAAGATCACGTGAGTCTGTAACGTCATGAGTAAAAAAGCCTAATTACTTACGGAATGGTAACTTGAGTGGGAACGCTAAAGCTTGAAAATTTTTTAACAACATTCTTAACAATCGTGCAGACAGATAAGTTAAAAGAACAATAATTGCTTTTAGGCTATATATCGCATGTATTTTTAATATATAACATATTTATGTAAGTTTTGTGTTCAAGAAGTTCAAATATGTACATTATTTTGAAGAATTTTAAAAGATTATAAGACCGTATTAATATTTCCTTTATGCTCATCAGTGTACTGGCGACACTAAAAATACCGTTTTCTTTTTGGCAAACACGCATAAGTACGTTTTCTTAAATTTTTAGAAATACTATAAATTTAAAGCTGGCATAATTTCCCAGCATTTAATAATCTTATACATTTTTCGTGTAAATGTTTTTTTAATTATTAAAATTATTATATATTATATTGCTACAAACATCAATTATTCAAAATCACATGATTTTAAATAATTGGTGTTTGTAGCCCAAAAATTATAATAATTATAAGTAATGAGTGGCATAATAAAACTGAAAAAGTTCTTTATTTGTGTTCATTAATATTGAACTTATTTTAGAAAAATTGATAATTTAAAAAACAACGGTACCTATCTGTTTATTTATAATGTTCTAATAAAACATCAAGTTTTAGTTGGTATTTTTTCTGTTGAACATTGAACAATCATTATCTACACACAAATGTACTTGAAAATACTTTAAAGAAAATTATACCTAACTTGTTTCTTAAAATAATCGTTTTCAAATATTTCAAGTCACCTAATGTATGCATGTATCTTCGATATATTATTACTACTAGATACTTTGAAGAAAATGTATATTTATCACTAACTTATGTTTAATTCAAAGAATATTACTATTAAATATTCAACTAAATTATCATTAAACACTTTTACTGACGTCGGAAGAAAATAAAATTCTGTTTTCTTGGTATAAATTCACTTAATATACGAAAAAGTAGAAGTTCAAAATCAGGTAAATAGAAAATGTACGGAATAATAAAATAAATTTTATACAAAAGAGATTCATTTATTAAAAGTGAACTAGACGAAAACAAAAAAAACGGGTCCTAATCTACAGGAATTTTTCGAAAATACTTATTTTATAGTACGATGTACGTGTAATGATCAATAATTTTAATGCAGCTTAAGCATTCTGCATAAATAACTTTTATGTCCCAGTTTACGAGTCCTTGAAGTAATCTTTGGCTCCAACTGGGTCAGGCTTCATCGTTTTCTTTCCAGGTTTCCAGCCAGCTGGACAGACTTCACCATGCTCATCAGTGAACTGGAATGCTTGCACTAATCTCAAAGTTTCATCAACAGATCTGAAAGTAATCAACATCTAATTTATTAAAGCAAAAATCTTGAAAAGAGAAAGGTTTTATGTTTTAAAATTTACATTTTTTATTTTCATTAACTTTTAAGATATTTTCTATTGAAAGATCTACTTATACTCTTAAATTATTAAAAAATAATTCCAATAACTAAGAAAATCTATATTGAATTTTTAATATATTCATGATTATCACTGTATTAAAAGGAATAAACTCAAGAAGCCATAAAATCGAAAGCAACAAGCTAAGCTATATACTGTACCTTCCTACAGGAAGATCATTGATGGTGACCTGTCGAAGATTTTGTTTCTTATCAATGATAAACAGACCACGGAAAGGAATACCAGACTCTTCATCAAGGACGCCATAATCACGTGCAATTTTCGAGCTCTTGTCAGCGAGGAGAGGGATCTTCATGTCACCCAGACCACCCTGCTTTCGTGGCGTGTTGATCCAAGCGAGATGGCTGAAGTGAGAGTCGGTGGATGCAGCAATAAGCTGTACTCCGATAGCTTCAAATTCCTGAGCACGGTCTGAAAATGCAATAATCTCCGTTGGGCAGACAAATGTGCTGAAACACAAAAAAATTGTATGCATTCATATACTACATAAATTGATAAGTAATAAAACCAATAAATTAATGTGATATCTAACAGCAGTAGTATGTGACACATGAAACGTTTCAATCAAAACTTGAAATCTTTAGATTGACTAATCAATGTGGCTGTTATCTACAGATTTTGTTACCACTTCCTACAATTCCACTTGAAAATAATGAAAAATTTCCTGATTCTTTCATGACATTTCTTTATTAGTGTTGAATAAGTTAATGATTCTATTAACTTTTTTATTATATTATATTTTATTATAAATATGCTAACATATTTCTTTAAATTAATTAATTTGTATCATGTTATCAATAAACTTTTTATAATCAATCCACGTTAATGAACTATATATTACTATTTATGCAGATAACAAATCATAATTTTTTATGCTAATATCACATTGATTTTGCAATGTACTTATTCTTGAAGTCTTTAGAATACATTAAATTTATACACTTACAAGTCAAGTGGGTAGAAAAACAGTACAACATATTTGCCCTTGTAGTCAGAAAGTGAGATGTCCTTAAATTGGCCATTGACAACAGCAGTTCCTTTGAAGACTGGTGCTGGCTTTTGAATAGCTGGGACCGGCATATTGATTTACGTTTCTGTAATAAATAATCAATTATGAATGACATGACATCAGATCAAATTAATACAAATGTTATAATTTAAAAACAAAATGTATTTGATGGAAGATGGTGTTTTACAAAATCAAATTTAATAAAATAAAAATGTCAAAATTATAGGGAAACTTTTCAATCTTTTGTTCTAATAATGAATGTAATATTGTTAAAAATATTGTTAAAAATATTGAAATATACATAATGGGCATTAACAATGACTATTAATGAAATTAATTCAATAAACGATACAAATTTAATTGCTTTGTCTTTGACATGTAAAATCCACTTTCTAGTATAAAAAAAACTCGCTGCTATTTGCGTCGAATGATTGAAAATTACGAGCAAAAAACTGCCTTAGGTATATAGAAACGGAAAAGTTAGAGAAAAAAACGTGAGATCGTCTCGACGTACGGCATATAGCGGTGTTACATAGGTAGCAGTAAATCGGAAAACTTTTCCGAATACGTAAATGTTAATGAGTGCCGGCAGTGATGAAAAATTCAAAACAATAGGCGTAATCGAAGAGCAACAAGCGATACTTCTAACGTTCTAACGTTCTAACGATCAAGCTAGAGCGAGAGGGAAAAACTGACGCGCACACTCACATAGACACAACATTCACGCACGGCTCGCGAACACCACGCGCGACCTTGATCACCCCGAAGCGAAGCGTCTAGAACGGTGCAATTCTCTGTACTTATTACACGCGAAATCCTTCGGCACTCCTCGGCAGAAAAGGAGGTTATATAATATTCTACGTATGAATAAGATCACTGTGCACGTCTAACTGCGATAAAAGACGCAAGCGAAATCCGCCCGAGGGAATAGGTTTCTCTTAGAAATTGCACAGTGGGTCGTGTACACGCGCGCTTGTCTTTGTCGCGGACAAAAAAGAAGTTCGTTGTGCTTTCTAAAGCGTACAACGTTCCCACGAGAACGAAATTCCTCTGATTATCGTCGTTGAAATTAAACATCGACCGCGCGACGCGTCGCTCTTTCGAACGATTTTCGGATGACAATAAACTCCGTAGGTAGACATATAGTTATTGTACTTTTATACTTACGACGACGTGGAGTCTTTTGCAGAAATTGGAATGGTAAACGTGCGCTCGACTACTCTCGGAGCCGACAGCACTCGGAATGAGGAAGGCAGGGAGACACCGGCAACCGGCTTTACTGCTATATAGGTATATAATCATGCGCGGATGACGAGGGAATATTCGAGGAGAGAAAGTGGGGGAAGTAAAACCGCGAACGGCACGAACCACTGTAGTAGAGACTAGGGTAGACGACCGTGCTAGTGTAATAGGTATCGCGATGGCAAGTGAATGCGGATAGATGGCTCTGAGAATAGTTGTGAGAATAGAAATTTTAAAAAACATAATTTTAAATAGATACTAAAACGGCATTTAGTTTAATATCCAACCTATATTTTGTGAAAATATTCAATGTTTCATTCCAATAGTAAAGTGCATTTATATAATTTCTTAGAAAATCGCAATTTCTAAAGTATTGAGGTACGACTACGGGCCACCCTATTTTGTTATAATGGATCATGAGCAGAGTATAATTTATCGGTCTCTTCGGATAGTACAAGCAAAATGCTAGATTAATCCCAAAGATTTTGTCGTTTTTTATTATTTTTTCAAAATTGTTTAATGTTAATGAATATTCAAAGAAATATTCTAAGAATATTCAGAGAAAGTCTCTGACGTATACAATGTATAGATATTTGAGATAATTCTAACAGCACCTTCGTAGATGAATAATTTATTTTTTATATATACTGAATGTTTAGAGTGTCTTGCACACTTTACAAAAAAAAGTACTTCTGGAAAACTTTCTTATACTTTGTGTATGACTTATGATTATTTTTTAAAAGACATTTACTTACCATGAAGAGTCTTTATTTATCTCCAAATCAAGAATTTAACGATATTGAACGGAATGAAAATAATCCAAATTAAAAAAAATATATTCTGTCCAAAATTAAAAATCATATAGTAAGTTAAATTAAAAATATATATGCGTTTCGTCCCCAGGTCTGTACTACTGGACTCAGCAAGGCAAACGTAGAACAGACCGTGCAATCTATGCAAACAGAAATTTTTAGTAAATTGTAAATATTTTTTAGTAAATTTTTTTAATTTTTTAGTAAATTGTATATTAATTATTTTTTGCATACCTATAGTGACGAATGAAAAATTTCCTTCTCTCAAACACTTATGTTCTTTAAACTTCCAAGCAGGATAACACACAAACGCTCATTTAAAAACGATTTATCGAAAAAAGACACTAATATTAATACCTATATCCTTATACTTTTCTTTTTTTAATAGTGCATTAATAGGCTCTTTTATACATGCAAGGCGGATGGGGAATCAGGCATTTTGAATCATCCATCACGTCAATTCAACCAAACGTCAATATCAAGAATGTAAAAATATTTATACTTTTTGAAAATTTGGTAAATTATTGAAAATTTTGTAAATTTTTAAAAATTTAACAAATTTTGAAAATTTTTGAAAATTCTTGAAAATTTTGAAAATTATTAAAAATTTTTGAAAATTTTGAAAATTATTGAAAATTCTTGAAATTTTTGGACAAAAAACTTGCAGAGTTATGATTCGAAGTATAGGTTCCATTTTTTACTGAAATAATGCGTATTTTCAATACAAAAGGTCATATATTGACCCCAAGGGTTTATGAGATGAAACTACGGATTATAGGCATCATTTTTAGGTATCAGAAACCACTTCCTGAAGCCTCAGCGAAAATCGCTTCCCGCAGACGTAGCCTCTCCTTGTTAGATCAAAAGTTGAAGTGCGGCCAATGGCCCAACATAAACTGAGGTTATACATATAATCTTGATTTGTTCAGGTTTGTTGTGATTTTCTATTAGGAAAAT
The DNA here is from genome assembly GCA_949152435.1 of Gastracanthus pulcherrimus. Taxonomy (NCBI): domain Eukaryota; kingdom Metazoa; phylum Arthropoda; class Insecta; order Hymenoptera; family Pteromalidae; genus Gastracanthus; species Gastracanthus pulcherrimus. Next base: position 136,062,936 of record OX424576.1, on the reverse strand, counting down.
GGGAGTGATTATAATAGTAAATACTGAAATGAACTACAATAAACAGTGATGCGTGCATAAGAAAAATAATTGTGTAATTAAAAGTGGGAATATATTAAAAGTATAAAATATGTGAAAAGTTTAACTGTTGTTAATAATTTGAAGAGTTTACTTTTTTTCTTCCTTGGGGTATATAAGCAGCAGGCTACGTCCTCAAGCGAAGAGTTTACTTAAAATATTGTTGACGCTGACCTTTATCTAAGGATTTATTCCAGTTTGACAAATTATTGATGAATGTAATCATTTTAAGATAAATTCAGATGTATTATTAATAGAATATATCATTTAAATTCCGTTTTAAATTTAAGATAATAGGTAAGTGAACATTTTATAATGGTGCAATATAAATATTATTAGCTTTTTAGTACGATAATTTGTCAACAGTTGTCAAACGACTAAAATTTACTTAGAATATCGTCAATGCACACATTATGTATTCCAGATTTATAAATTCTCAATAAACATAAACAATATTCTAAGTTTCTTTCGGTTATTTGTCATATCATAAGAGCTGAGTTCGGGAAGTATTCGACCGCTAAATATTTTCGGATACTTTTCTGTAAATATCAAGAAGAAACAACGAATCATCAATTTCTAAGCAGTGTACACCATATATTATGTCGATATATACGATTTATAAAAATATCCGACGGATATTTTTTTGGATACTTTTTTAAATCGCGTATATCGTCTTAATACATGATGTACAAAGCTTAGAAATTGATATTTAGTTATTTTTTCTCGATATTTACAGAAAACAGAAAAGTATCCGAAAATATTTTGCGGTCGAATACTTGCCGAACTCTGAATAAGAGTATGAAATTATTTTGAAGCTTTTTACGTAAGACACACTTTTTTATCCCATAAATAATTAAAATGTATTGTAACTTACTAAATGTAATGTTTATTCTGAGAATGGAAACTGATAATATTCATATTCACAGCAGGATCATCATGAATACAATGACAAGCTATTATGTTAAGTTCCAGACAATATTTTAGTGGTGCACATGAATATGATGAGATACGAATATCAAGATTGTTAGCTAGAATTTTTTAAATGAAGATTCAAATAAAAAAGATCTAAAAAATATGTGAAATCTTCCAATAAAAAATACTTTTAAGAAGGTAAAAATAACGTCTTTAAATAATTCAAATTTATACTAACAAAGGTATTGAAATCTTATTGAAAATGGCAAACATTAATTTATTTAGTCTGAAAAAATTTATTGAAATAAAGCTCATAAATATTCAGTTACTAAATTTGATGAGATATAATTTAAATTAATGAAAGTACTGAGATCTAATCAAAATTGTCAAACAATATTTTACTAATATTTTACAGCAGAAATATTTTATGTGAATATAATTTAAATTAATGAAAGTACTGAGTAGATCTAATCAAAATTGGCAGTTAATATTTTACTAACACATTACAGTAGAAATATATTTTTAGTAGGTTTTGTTATTAGGTATAATAGTAATATAATTACTATCACTGATAAAATTTTATAATTACTGACATTTGTCGAGCGTTTTGATACAAAACAAAAAAAATATTATAAATCATACGGTGGGCCCTTCTTTTGACATTTAATACTGGAATCACGAATTATTAAAAATCAATTAGTAATTTTTCAGTCAGTTAACTTTATAGTTCTTATTAATATAATGCAACTTTTTATCAATATAAAATATTAATTTATAGTTGATGTGACACAATAATGTGTCTACATAAATGGTAATATAATATAAAAACGTTATTATAAAAATTAAATCATATTTTAGTATTTTTTTTCTTTACATAATATAAAAATATAAATTAAATTTATTATTACTAAAAGTAGTAATATACTTAATATACTTTGTATTCTATATTAACCCTTTAAAGTGAACCGTGCATTTATGGTAGCAAAGTCTTGATATCTATTTGGTTTGACTGTGTAGGTAACGCTTTACTTTCTAAAAGCCGAAAAAATACTTAAATAATTATTGGAATGTTTGTACGATGTTAATATATACGAACATTCGTTTCTTAAAAGTGATTTGAACGCCTATCTTTGATAAAATTTAGATAATTACTTCTAACAGCAAATTGTAGACGAGATTTTTAGAGTATCTCATTCACTCTTTAACAAAGAATCTGCTATATTTATTAGAACAACAGAAACAACTACTCTGTGGGCAAATACCCCTCCCAGCATTGGATTACACTGTTAATTCATAAAATATGTAAATGTAATTAGCATTGAAAGTTTGAATTTTTAATGCTAATTACATTTACATCTTTTATGAATTAACAGTGTAATCCAATAATGGGAGTGGTATTTACCCGCAGAGTAGATGTTTCTGTTGTTCTGTTGTACTGTATTGTGCCGGGCTGCTATTTCGATATAAAACATTCATACTAATTCAATTACATCAATTAAATAACTTGGTTACAATGTTATACTTATTGGTAAGACACCTTATATACGTAACTTTGGCTATAGCTATACATCACATTCAATTAAATTTAAAAACAGTTATATAGATTGCTTCATATTGATTGCTTACAATTAAAATATCTGAAAGGTGACAATCAAGCACATTCCTTTTCGTTGCGCCATTGTATTATGCATCGTGTTTCCTAATGTACATATATGATCATCCACGATGATTTGTGACGAATGAAAATATGACAGTTTGCATCTGAATTTTCTCGAGTTTATTACGTAGGATACGATGTATGTACAAAAAAATTTAATATGTAATGAGATTCGTGACATATAGTCAAATAAGTAACCCGAGTAAAAATGATTTATATAGAATCATATATATTTATATATAATTATATATGATTATATATAATTTTATATAATTATATATAATTATATATGATTATATATAATTTTATATAATTATATATAATTATATATAAAATCATGCATAATTATATATAAAATCATGCATAATTATATATAATTATATATGATTATATATAGTTAAATATAAGTTTTGTCTCTATATAAATATATATATATATAATCATATATAATTATATATAACTATATACGATATTATATATATAATTATATATATAATTATATATAAATCATTTTTACTCGGGAAGTTATCATCAAAGAAAATTTTTACTAAAAAAATGTATTATATATATAAAAAATATAATGTTTTAAGAAATTCACCCTTAGTAAGATCTTGAACCCCTTTATAACCTAAGATATTTTATTATAAACATTTATAGCTTGTGTAACTTTCGGAATCACACGTTGGATCCATGTTTAGGTTTTACAGCAGTTGTATTGTTTGTTGTAGATCCTATTTCGACCCTATGTTATTTAGATTAGCTATTATTAATATTATGATACAAATTATCAATACATAACAAGTACACCTTAATAAGTGTTAAGGTTGAATTTGATAAAAAGATGATGATTGTTTTTATATTATTAGTTTTTAAGGTGAGGTTCTGGTGGTTTGAGATTTTTATTTCCTCTTGGTCCAATTAGTCTAATCCTTCAACATCTTTTTATATACATTAAAAAAAAAGATTCTGTAAGTGTGTTATGTAAATTGCAATTTATGCCCAACATTTACAGAGATATTGCAGAAAAGGCTTGATTATTAATCAAAAAACAGCCTTGGTAGAAAAGTATCATGCGAAACCCATCTTTGTATCATGACTCCAAAAAGTTTGAGTGTATTCCTTGATAGTAGAATGAACATAGACAGTGATTACATTTTAGAATTTGTTTAAAGGTGTTTTAATAAAAATAATTCATATAAACATAAACAATTTATAATAAAATAGCTTATATTAGTATAAATTTTGATGCAACTGAATTTTGCATTAAACTCTGAGAACTAAAATGAAAAAGAAATCACTGTCAATTGTTGTTCAGTCTTCAGGAATACGCTTAAATTTTTGAACGATTAACAAAGTCGAAAAAACATTAAACAAGTGTTTGTTATTGGTAAACAAATAACACCAAACATTTTTAGTATTTTAGTTTTATAAAGGAGGTTGGTGGCTAAAGTAAAATATGGAATAATTACTTGATATTGCAGTATAACATTGTTTTAGTTATAAGGTAAACCCTGTTAAAATTTTAGGAGGTTTTACCGCATTTGTTTGTGAGATAATAACGATCAAAGTTTACGTATTTTGCATAGAAATAGTAGAAAAGCACAAAAATTAATGTTTTCTGATCGACTTTTTAATATTTACAAAAGAAATATGCTTACAAACAACATTGCAAATTAAAGTACATGTATTCTTCATATGATTTACCGTTCAGAAGATTCAGGTTACCGTATTACTTTGAAAGATATAAGCGAAAACGTAAAAATCAATCTACTACTCTAAGCGCTACCATGCCTGGAATAGATACGAATGGCGGCGCCTGCGGAATCAAGACAGGCGTTAACGCCCGTCGATGCGTCCGTACCATAAAGACGTCTAGAAAATTTCATAAAACATGAGCAATCGAATTTACTTGATAAGCCTTTTAAGTAACAATTACTTTTAAAAGAACATATTATTCTTCATGCAAATCATACATTAGCAATTTGCATTATCAGTAATCATTTTCAAATTACTTGTCTTATTTGTATAAGTTCTTACTACAATCATGTTCAATTTCAACAATACAAATCTAATTTAACTGTCGATTTTTTATACTACTGTACATCAAAATGCTCAAATCTTATATATTTTTATTGAAAATAATCTATCAATTCCTTGTTTGTTTCTATTCTCGTTTTTTTATACTTAAAGTTCTTCTTTTTCTTTATATAAAACTTCAAATTTTTTCAGCTATATTCATCACGTAGCATCTTTAGAGCCTATTTAATATATGCATAATCTACCCCATTAGCCAGATGTTTTGCAAATTGTTAGCAATTTGACATACACGTTTTGCTATCGATTTCCTTAAATTTGACGTAAAACTGCGTCCGTATATGCTGGAAATTTTGTATCAAGTATTGAAGTAAATTATGAGGGCAAAGTGAAGGCAAAATTACAGCAACTATTGCTCATGATGTGCAGGCGTATCATGGGAATAAATTGCCATCATATTATCATCATATTTCTTGATTTTTATATTACACAAATTTCCATCAATATGCTGTTATTAATTTCCTCCTCATCTCTCTCGCACTGTCGCATATATGAGTATTTTTATTGAATATTATGTGAATAATATTGAAAATAAAATAATATAATATTTTAATAATATTCAAAACGAGTTGAAAGCAAATTGATGTACAAAACTTGCAGCAATAGTTATACATAAAATGTAAGTAAATCTGCGTCCGTATATGAGAGCAATTTGGTGGCAAGCATTTGCAGTCATTTTTACGGCACATTGACATCAATCCTTGATATTCGTCATTTCTTGAGAGCAAGTTGGAAGCAACTTGTTAACAAACATTGCACAGCCACTATTGCCGCGATTTTGCCACGGCAAGCTTGGCTAATGGGGTATGTATATCTCACTCAATTTAAACGATTTTGTTAAAAATTTTACTCATAATAAAATCACAATATTTTAAAATCACAATGTTTAAAATTGATGTGAAAATTGCCTATTATATGGGGAAATCTCCAGAACTTTTAACTTTCAAATGTTGAAAATGAGGTGAACTTAACTTAGAACAGCTTTAGTTTTATTCACACAAGTTCTCGAGACTATAAACAATTAATATTTGCTCATGAACAAGCCCGAAACAAGGGCCTATCGAATCTAAAATGATTTATCAAATACGGCAAGTTAGAATTTCCATGTATATATTTTTTCTTGAAAACAGTTCTAAAATATTTGTGCAGCTATTTTTATTTTTTATGCTTAAATCAAACATTTGTATTGCGTTAATGTTATTTTACAAGTTACGTTGATCTTAATGATTCACTTAAAGTGATTGGTATAAATGGTTCGGTAGAAGATACAACGAAAGACAAGGATGCGTAACTACTCACTTCTGATTCCGAGTGATCCATTGAGGAGGATGAGGATTCAAATGAGGCCAAAGAATTATATTCCCTTAAAGGACAACAAAAATTGTATGCTTTAATTGAGGGATTTTATTATAGTTCGTTTATAGAATAAAAAGACCGGAAGTGTAATATTATTTTAATACAAATTCAACTGTTTATGCATTGATTAAATTTAAATTATAAATTTGGCTTATTGAAATTAACAATTTAAACGTTTAAATTGACTAATTTTACCTCTTACACAACGAAAACACTTTTTTTCATTATATTTCTTTCTCTGTTCACTCCTAATTTCCGTTCTTTTAACTTTTCAAGTCGTTTGTGCTTTAAGTACTCTTTCTTCTTTCTCACTTTTACTTCACTTAAAACAGGTCTCATGATTGTAAAATGCAAAAAAAATCTTCTTGTATTTGTATTATTCAGCTTTGCTAGTTGCAATAAGAGGTTATGATGTTTAAACAAACGCGCGTTGCGGACGGCGCGTTGTGGATGCGACAAATCGATGTAAATTTGCTATTTTATTAATACATATTAGTTTTTTAGGTATAATGCAAAGCTATTTATCAATAGTTTATCAAATACTATATTTTGGTAATTTATTTAATCGATTTTAATTAATATTTATAGCACAAACGTACATTGTGGATGCGACATTTTTTTGTTCGTTTTTTAATCGGCTTGCTTAGTGTTATTTAAATTTTGGGCATTATGTTTACTAAAATAACAAAAATATATAACAATATTAAATACTTTTTAAGGTGATTCAATTACTATTTATTGAGTTATTCTTCGTGTTGTGGATGCGACATCAAAAACCTACGACAATTTTCAAATGTATTTAACTCAGATTATATGAATAAAATGAAAATATTATCAATAGTATCTTATTCTTTGATTATTTCTTAGTAAGAAATAATTTTTTTCATATTTTTATCAGGTCAATTTTAAACACTATTAGAGAAACTATAATTGAAATCGGGAATATGACATATGAGACATGTGACAGTTTAGACATTTGATTGATAAATTTAATTAATTTATGATAGACAGTAAACATAAAAGTGTAATAAACAATAAGCTTAAGCTTTAAACAATGACATAAGTCTATGTGAATCAGTTCAATACAGTTAAAATATAAGAAAAGACTGATTGAAACCTCGAGTCATATAGGTTAAAGGTTTGGGAGATTTCCCCATATATTATATATTATATTGAATTATTGTATCATAATATTCATCATAAAAATAACATTCCGTCAGAAGTTTAACTTAACATTTTTCAGAATTACTATTTATTTTGTACAACAAATTTATATAATCACAAATTTCGCATAGCGGTTTTAAGCTTAACATACAAATGTGATTAAAATTATACCTCATAAAATTCATGAGATTGTTGTTTTACTTTGATTTAAATTTCATTTTCTATTTTGCTTTATTACTAAATAAAATAAACTATCCCAATTATTATTATTTTTTTAATACACTTATTCAAAATTCACGTGTTTGTTGCAAAATATCTTTTTTTTACCAAATAGTGGATAACAAAACTGATGATTTTCAATTCTGTTCAAGCTTACCTACATTACTTTTTAAAACGAGATAAGAAAAATATTATTTACCTCTGCTTGGATATGAACAACAATAACCAAAGGTAAAAACATCAGTTAAGTTTATTGTCTTTTAAGATTCTATTTAAAACAGTAATATCCATTATTGTTATTAAATCTCATAGCTTTATTTTCTTTTTCTACTGTTCTTATATAACATATTAATTGCTTTCGTACCTATACCTTTTGTATCAAAAAAGTATGAGTGCAAATTCTTTTCAAATTTTTGGACTCATTCAAATTTATATATTTTAAATACTTGATAAAATTATGCTATTAAACAAAAAAATGACATAGGGTACTTGTCCATATTTATGAGCCTGTCGATATTTGTGTGCCTTTTTTTTAAATGTAATTTGCAACGATTAAATCATAAATGAATCAGTAAAACTATTTTTAAAACTAAGATAAACTATTTAGTTAAAGTTTACAAGACTTACATGAAAGTTTAAAATATTTTTCGTAGAGGTATAATTTTTTTAAACATATGAATCATGATTTGGTGGTTTTACTTTGTTTCCTTGTCTAAAATGCTAAGGATTGCCTGACTTTTCAAAACTTAATTTAATTATTCGGACGTGATTTATGACAAACAAAATATTTATTGTATCATAAAATAATTCAATTTAATATTAAAAAATGTGAAATGAACATTTTAGACTCAATTTATTAATTTATTAATGAATCCAGTAATACCGCGAGATTTTCTAAGTTTGTCCGTATCTATGCGCCCCCTTATGAACCACGGAATAACCTCAGTTCTGCTCGTAGAAGGGAGAAGAAGTTTTCGCAAGCTTTATTTTTTCCAAAGTTGTTGTTATGGAATAGTGCATAATAAATCATTATCATTGTATCAGTTTGCATGAATTTAGATAATTTATAGATTATGAATTCTGTGTCAAATACTTAGTTTTGTTCATAATATCTCTGTGTCTATCACATTTATTAATTTCAAATATTTTGAAACTTTATTTATATTTATTAATTATTAAAATAATATATAAATAAAAAATAATAATAATAAAATTATTTATTTAAGCTTATTTTAAGTTATCTTATACTTAAACAAAAAATAGATTCCATTAATATTAATATTTAGCAGTAATTATAGAAATAATTAAAATGAGATTTCATGAGCACACTAATCGGGGGCACAGTTATTTGAGCAGGCACACTAATGGGGGGCACAGAATTGTGGACACGCACACTAATACGGGCAGATTGGGCACAGTAATACGTTATAGCCCATTGAAGAAGCACACTAATATGGACCAAAACCTTTTTTTTTATTTCTAATATATCTGTATGAATGCTTAATATATTCAATTAAAACAAATTCCATCTTAAACACGGAACGTTAGAGTATCTATGTAAACTTCAATAGCAAAGATTAAAGCTATATACGTTCAGCAATCAATTATTAAATGCAAAAAATTACTTCATGGCACACTAATACGGACAAGTACCCTATTACTGCAAATTTAAAAAATGTGTTAGTCTAAGCTTTGTGTTTATTTAAAATGTTTACTGTAGAAAACGATTTGATCTATTAAAAAGAGAAAGAAAAAAATGTATGCATATTTATTAAATGTTGGTAAAATATTAAGTTTATCAAATTATAGAAAGTTTACATATTACATACATATTATAACACAAGGAGTTGCTATATGTTTCAGTGAAATGCATATCAAAAGCGTAGAAAGAATAAATACCGAAAGTAATAAAACGATGCATCACAATATTTGAAGAATAATCAATTTTATTTTACTAAACTTTTAAAGGAAATAACTAATCATTAAATACTTTTATTTTAAAGTAATATATTCAACAGAATATATCACATATTATATTAATATTCGTATCATAACTATTTATAGAATTTATAATAATTTGATTAGTTTGCTGTTCAGATCTTCTTGAAACAGTATAGGTTTAAGTATGAAAAGCATATTAAGATTTGAATTCATTATAATTCTCTGTATGTACTTTAAATTTAAATCATAGAAAATTTTTTACTCTTTCTAACTAAAAAAATGTTGACCTTATACATATATTTATAAAGCATATTAGAATCTTACTTGCTTGGTAATAAAATATATATTTTATATTTAACTATACAAAAACGTTTAATCGATTTTGATAGCATTAACTTTATTTTATTAGCAAAAACATAAATTTAACATTTTTATCGATAAGTTTTAAATAAAAGAAAAAGTCCCTTGTGTGAGAAATCTATTAAATCCTATTAATTCCTTTTTCCAAATATGAAAAGATCCTATTTGCGAATAGGATGTATATGCAATTTTTGTATTGATGAATAGGATTTAAAAGATTTTTTACACTAGGGGTACATGGTCTACCTTTTTAAATAATATGCCTTTTAATTTACTATAAAAAATTATACATTCGTAATGTAATAATACACGACGTGTTATTCGCCATTTATACGCGCAAATATTCAAATAAAAACATAATAATTTAAATACAAAATACACGACAATATATAATCACTCGATTATCGAACAGACTCGGACACACAATATTCAATTTTACAAACTGTGTCTGAAAGGCAAAGAAAACACGCTCACTAAAAAACAGAGAACCTCTGTTCTACGCGATATTGGGGGGTCTGAGTTCAAATGCTTTTCCGGGAAGAAAAGCGTGTCGCTTGCACAACAACAACATGTGGCTGGAAACAGCCTCTAGACTGCATATACAAAAGGGACCGGAGGAGGAGAAGGATTCAACAGGGCTACAACGAAATTGTAGACCACGAGTAAAGTCAAAGTCTAGATGTGCTAAAGGACATACGAGTATCCTCGCGATATTCAGTTTATTCATTCTCCTCGTTATTTCACGTTTCAAACACTTTTAATGCGGCCGTAGCCGGTCTCAAGCCCGCATAGATGCAGAGAGAAGGTGTCGTTGTTAATCAAAACATCCTTATTTCAATAAACCGCTATCGGTTCACGCCCTACCTAACCTATTTATTTATTTATTTATTTATTAAATATGTTTAGTGTTAGGTGTGAATGTATTTATTAGCGTGATTGTTAAAGTGTCATGAATGAGTGTGTTTTAAATTTTGACGTGATAGTATACGCAAAAATTTAGCAAAGTATGTGTATGTATTCTTTTATTTTTATATGTTATCTCTATTGTATTTATTTTTTTATTCTATGTATTATTTTTTGACGAAGCGTGTTTCTGTGATATCTGACTGTGACTAGTTCATTACATTTAAATTTTATAAACTGACAAACTGATAAAGTGAATTATTATTTTAATAAGAAATGCAATAAGTGAAAGTTAAGATAACAAATATATTAAATCGACTGATATTTTAATTATAACTACATGTACATGAAATTGTAAGATTTTGTCTTTTGACGAATAAAAAGTATATCTATCTATCTATCTATCTAACCTAACCCCAGTTGGGTTTATGTTAAAGTATAGTGGTACGTCGTGCGCAAGCAATAAATAGCGCGAAGTTTGAAATTAAATCGCGTTCGCCTCTAGTTTCGGTCAATACTTGCGTAATTTACCTAGGAGTCGAGGCATTAGCAAAAGCAGGATAGCGAAAATGACATTTAATATGATAGCGGTAAAATTAGGAAGTGCGAGTTTACGACAGGATAGAAGAAGCTAGTGAGGTATTTAGGGACTTACGTTGTGTGTGTGTGCGTAGGCCTTGGTTCCTTGTACACTGTAAAAAAATGAGTGGTAAAATTACCACATCGGAAGTAGGTAACAAACCGACCTATTTCCAAAGTAGTAAATTTTCCCAAATAATACTAAAATTACCATAGGGTAATAAAATTACCGTACGGAAATAAAATTACTATACGGAGGGTAGTAATTTTAGGAGTAGAGGGATTAGGAGTAGAAATTCATTACCAAAGTAGTAATTTTACCACCCGAATAATAAAATTTCAATGAGCATGGTGAAATTAAGGTTAAGAATAGAAATTTTACGTACATTTTTAATAATACTTATTTCAAAACTTTTCTTAATTTTTATACCAGTTACAAAAACAATCCAGCTACAAAACGATAAGTGGTAAAAAAGAAAATATGTTTGGCATGATTAAAAAAATTCCAGAAAGTCTAGAAATGTATAAATATAAATATTAACAATAACGTGAATGATAAAACAGTAATTAAGCGGTATACGGCTTCATCTTAGAAATGTATACGTTTAGTATTTTTTGATAAACTACTTGAACATGTTTCTGGTTTCATACGCGAGAGAATTGAAATTTTTTGACTTTACTTCACAAATTCATTGCCTTTTGGCCATTTTAGTCTGGCTATACAGACAATTAGAAATTTCGAAACACTTTGTCACTCTTAAGGTGATGCTAAAGCCACCTGTCACCGACAAATACGAGGATCCACTTTTCTCATTTCATTTTCAATTTTGAGTGAATATCTCTATGGAAAGTTGTTGTTCCAATCAAAAAGAACAACTTTCCATAGAGATATTCTCTTAAAATTGAAAAATGAATTAAAAAAGTGGTTCTCCGTATTTACCAGTAATACGGGGTTTAACATCACCTTAAACAGTGTATTTAATTACTATCTTATACTTTATTCAACAGCCTATAGACTGTCTCTAACCTTAATTTCTGTTTTGTCATACAAAATACTTCGGAAGCTAACTGACAGTTTCTCCTGCGTCCAAGATGGCGTCAGCGCAAACATTCTGTATGTGGTACTTTTACAATGCATGTGTAAATTTTACTACTACTGTTGCGGAATTATTACACCGTTTCCGTTGGTAAAATCATCATATCCAAAGTAGGTAACGAACCGACCCATTTCCAAAGTGGTAAATTTACCAATTTTGGTAATAATACAATTCCAATGGTGTTTTTACGTCACTCACAGTCGTAAAATTACAAAACGAGTAGTAAAATTCCACAATGATTTTTTACAGTGTAGTCGGCTCGACTCGGCTGCGCTACGCTGCGGGCGGTCTTGTGCTCGAGGTGGCGGGAGATATGAATAAGGAGCGCAGGCACAGTGAATAGATAAGCGCGAGCAAATAAGTTTAAGATCAAGTTTATTGTATAAGAAGTACAAAGTTAAGTATAAGGGCGTATCCCTTTTACAAGTGAAATATCAAATAACAAACTGGTGGGTACGTGCTTAGGGCTCAAAGTTCGAATGCAGAAGGCTTTATGCTGAAGGCAAAAATGTGAGGGCAAATGGCTAGGAGCCATGGGGGCTATGCTTTTTATAACCTCGCGAGGGTCGCATGCTTAGCCTAAATTAGGAATTAATTATGCGTTCTCGTGGAAAGGGCGACAAAGGTATAGAGTTGCGGAAGGGAATTCGAGAAATATTAGGGTGGATGAGTGTGATGTCATCGTGGAGTATGACAAGGTAGGATACTCGTTATATAGCGTAGGTCGATAAGTAGGATTCAGTATGGTAAGATATATATAGCTTGACGACGAGAAGGTGTATGCTAGGCGATGATTTAGACGTAACAGTAGTATTCCCTATGAGCATCTGTTTGGAGGGGATAAAAGAAACGACCGTAGCGCACGAGATGGCAGAAAATGGAAATAGAGGTGTAACCGTAAAGCACAGCATTTAATTCAAACGTTTTAAAAACGTTTTGTGATATCATGGATAGTTTATTTTCATAGAAAAAAAGACTTTTTGACTTTTTTGTGTAAAACCACCAGATTCCCAACTTAATAGATTAACTACTCCTAATTTTTTTGCAAATGAAATTGTAAAAAGTAATGTTATACAGATACTACCCCGTTGACCCCTTAAACATAAAATAACTTTTTAAGTTGTAATTACTAATTATGTAATAGCAATTTATAAATTAATTTTGTAGTACCAATACTTTAGTTTCCATTTAAAGTATAGTTTATATTTATTATTTAATTAATATGAATACCCTTCAGAAAAATTTGCAAATGAAAATAAATTTTACTCTACACTCTACAGTGCTTTTACAATGTTTCATTTTCTAACATTTATATGAACTAACTATATTAATAAAAGTAGATTTTCCCTCTTTTTCTTTAAATATTTTGGCTTACCTTGTGGATAAGATTTCTTTTTGTAAAGTTGCTCAAAACATATTAATCAACCAAAATATAAGTACTGAGATACGCAAACAAACTAATTTTATAAAAAGCATAAACTATTTTACATATAATGCTTATGTACGATCGTTCAAAAAGAAAATTGAATATAATAAATTTTATGAATTAAAATCACAAATTTGATTGGTCTTTTTAAATTAAAATCGTTATAATAATGCAGATCCCCGAGGTTCAATAATCGGTAATGCAGAAACCAATAGTGACAGTTGGTATATACGAAATTGCTAAAACGTATTCGCCTTGTTAACTGCACACCAGCGCCAAAAGGTTCATGTAAAAATAAATGAAGCGGCTAGAATTGGAAGTAGTCTATTGGTGGTAAGCATCGCTAAAGAGATAGGGCTGTCGGCTTATTTGAATAAATTTAAATGTATAATGATAAATTAATAAATATTTCGCTAAAAAAATAATTTTATTTGCATGATCTTCCATAATATTATAGAAGAATTGCTCTAAGAATGATGGTTGTCAGATAAATCAAGAGAAACTGTGTTCTCTCCTATCTTCCCAATGCATTTACCACCAATAGACTACTTCCAATTCTGGCCGCTTCATTTATTTTTACATGGGTCTTTTGGTGCTGAACACGGTTAATTATTTAATTTTTTTTTAAATTGAATAATATTTCATAATATATTCTAACATATTCATATTTAACAAAATGAACGTACTAAAATAGAAATCTACGCCGTAATCAATAATATTATCAGACTGTACCTAAGTTGACATGTCTATAATATGCGCATCTTAGACCATCTATATAGACTTCATGTGTCTATGGTCAGTTATGGTTGAGACTTGAGAGTGGAAATCCAGCTGATTTCAGCCGGTATATACCTACCGCAGACACCGGTAGCAGACTGTCAGAGAATAGTGAACATAACCTTTTCTTTAGTGTTTTTATTTGGTGTATTTTATTTTTTCATATATCAATATTATTTTAGGTAGGTGAGTTTGATTAACATTATAGAAACAATATATATATATATATACAAATATATATATATATATATATATATATATATATATATATATATATATATATATATATATATATATATATATATTTCTAATGTTTGTAATATATAATTTGAAAAAAAAAGAATAAATTAATTAATAATAATACTAACAATGCGAATTTAGTAAAACTGTATCTCATAAATATCATTAAATCTTTTGAAGAAATTCATAATAAATTGTATGTATAATATATAATTAATATAATTTTAGAATGGCTGCTATAGTTCAGTATGTTGTTGTTCGAGGAGATCTTATAAAGACTTTGGAATGGCCTATAGGAGCTGTTATAGCACAAGCTTGTCATGCCTGTAGCGCAGTAACTCATATGTTTCATGATGATCCCCACACACAAACTTACCTGTCAGATTTAGATAATATGCATAAAGTAGTGCTTGAAGTAAGTTTTAATTTATTTTATTTTATAAATCTGTATTAAATGGTCTGATATTTGTTGTATTATTATTGTTTGAATCAATGCATAAATAACAATTTTTAGGGTACTATTTAAAATATTAAATTTAAAGATTGTTATTTTCAAATTGTTAAAAATAGAATATTATTTACAGGCACCAAGTGAAGAAAGTTTAAGCAATTTGCATAAAACATTAGAAGAAAGTAGTATTAGTCACAAGTTATGGATTGAGCAACCAGAAAATATTCCTACATGTTTAGTGGTAAAACCATATCCTAAGGAGGATGTTCATAAGTATGTTAAAAAATTTAAGCTTTTTAAGTAGAGTCTCTTTTAAGTAATAGGACATTTACTTTTTATAAGGCATGAATAAAAAAGGTGGTGTAAAAAGGAATTAAGACACAGAATTTAATTTGCATTTTTATAATTGTACAGTGTTGTAATAACATTTTATTTATAACACTTTTATGGAAAATATGAAAAATAAAAATAGCCTAGCATTGCTAGTGATATACACAAAGACTTAATATATTAATGGTTATTATTGACATGTGTACACAGTTTTTTGGCTAAATTTTACATTATTCGCCAAAATGAATTATTGAGAATATGCGCTATGTGACATTAAATTTTGTTCGTATAAAAATTACCCAATTGGTAAAGTTGAGCTTATGATATACACTGTATAGGAAATTTTTAATACAATTTTAATATCAATTTCAAATCTAGTTATTCTAAATTGGCAATGAATATTTTCAGTTTGGAGTATTCTTTGATAAACCTTACAAAGTATTATATATATAGCATAGCCATTATTAAATAAAATATAATAAAATAATTTTACTTTATTTGTATATGTTTATATAATGATGAGCATAGTGCAATATTTTTACACATTAACTTCATACTGTTATAAACAATTACTCATGTAAATAACACCTAATACTTTTATTTTTGTATCCTTGAGACTATGATTTTAATGGTTTCGTCTATTCAAGGATCACAAAATGAAGGGTGTACTTTATAAATTCTATTGTCACGTATTTTTCGCACATAATTGCATAAATAAATTAGATTTACATATTGTAATATAAGTCCTTTGTCACCGTGTTAAATTATGTGACAAAAATTTCGATTTCACTTTTAAAATACAAACTATAAACACTTTTTAGAATAAATATTTTTTTTATTATTCACTGGCACTAAATGAATACCGATGATTTCTTGAGGTACCAAAGACTTCAGCGCTAGAACACGCTACACTTGGAAACATCTCGAGTGTTGTGTCTGCTGGTTCCTCCATAGATTATTTTTATTTTTGTAATTATAGTTGGTTCTTATTATTTTAACAATTATTAAACTATATTTATTGTTGTATTTTTGTTGCTTGTGTTATCAATATTTCTTTATGTACACACACACTATTGGCATTTAACACTGTAAGTACATTTATTTACAACACTTACTGGCAAGTTTCTTCTGTTTATCTTTAAATATTTTATCTTGGTTAATTACGTTGATCTTAGAGTTTGATGACGAATGTGGAAGTTAATGATGGATTTTCATGGACTATCTTGTAAATGGAACTGTTTTTCTACTAATGTTCATTGTTCTTCTTCCTCTTCTAACCATTTCCGTAGGATGTTACTCTTTGGCTGAAATGAAAAAAAGATATTAAAATTAAATAATACATGTCTCAAAAATACAAAAAAAATTATGTTTTTTTTTATTAGAGTGAATCCTATTATTTATTGTTTTATTTAGCATTTAAAATTGTCTTTAAATCGTAACTTAAAAAGTTGTACTATACAAGTATTTCTAATACAAAATGTATTCACTCAATCAAGTAAATCTGATAAGATCATCTACTTTAAAGCGTTCTTCTTAAACTAACAATTTATGTAACAATATGAATATTAGTAAATTATAATAAAAGCCCCAAATATTATCATGCAACCTTCGTGTTATAGTTATAGAAAAAAAACAGCACAAACTAAACGCACCCGAAGGAAAAATATTAGCGGAATAGAAACGTTATGACCTTACCACGGGTAGCGAGTCCCAATCGTTAGATCTGGATTAGTGTTTTTTTTGTATTATTTTTAATTTTTCGCTTTTTTTTTGTTTGATTTTCGGTATGAAAGTTGTGAGTTGTGTGCGGCGACGACGGCGGAATTAAGCTAGATGAAGAGTAGAGTAGAGTAGGTAAGGCATCAGCGCTCGTGTGAGTCGATTATTTTTTTTTTGTTGGATTATTGCTCGGCCATGTTGCCGTTCTCGTCGGGAAATTCCTCGTCATCGTCCTCCTGATCCTGCTCCTGTTCCTGATCCTGCTCGTCGTAGTCCGTTTCGGCTGGCTCCGGGCCGTCGAACACCGACGACGACGGCGTGGTGTGCGCCTCCTGGTGTTCACATGCGTTTTAACGCGTACGTAAAGAGTCCACACATACACACAGACACCGTGTTAGACAAACTACTACTTTTTCTTTTGCGGGCTTCCTTGACAGGCAGTGAATTTGGTTTTAAAAATTTCAGACATCGAATCAAATTCTTTTTGAATAAGAAATGCTGTCTGGTTTTTTTGGTCTTTATTTGATAAAGAAATCGATTTAGCTTATTTTAATCTAAGTCCTTTAAAGGATAGATACGTTGTTTAACATGTACAAAAATTGCGTTTAAATAATCTAATTTGAAAAAAAGATTCCTGCATATTTTAATTTTGTATTTACGTTATGAGTAGTTTTCTGTCTAGTATTTAGATTAATATTCTTCTGTATTTCGAAAACAATATTGAAACAAATGAATTTATGAACTAAAATATTGTTATAGGGACTTCATATTTATATCAATATTTGTAAGAAATTTTTTAAAAGTCATCTAAGAAAGACCAAAATAAACTTAAGGTACAAATTCATTCCTTGAAATTCTATAGTCCGACACAGTAGCTTGCATAAGTATTTTGACAAAATTGATGGGCTAAATATGTTATATTTTTGTGTTAAAAAATATATGTTATTTTGCGTCAATTTTAAAAATAATATTTCAAGTACATTACGTTGTAAGTATAATATTACATTGTAGGTGCAAAATTATTCTGTTAATTTAAAGCATAAAATTTAAAAATTTTATTTGTTTTTATTTTATGTAAATATTATGGAAAAATCCACATAAGAATTCATATCGATTCTTCCAAAAGTAACATCTTTTATGAAAAAATTGCTCTATTCTGAAATTAATATGTTTGTGTAGGGCACGAAAATAGACAGTCAATTTATTATTTTTGATCTGGTTAATTATTTTTAAAATGTCTTTAACATCTACCTCGAATAGCTTATTTAAGTAAAAATAAGCTCCAAATGTAATTTTTAGCGATAGAGTTTAAAATCGACTTCAAGTAAATCTAATCTTAATTTAATTAAAGGAGGATGCCCATGGATGCGTAGTAAGTAAGGAGATTTAGGGGGGCGTACACAACTGACTCTATTATTTAGTAAAAGTATAAACATTAAAAAAAATTAATCCAGGTAAGTGAAGGGAAACTTTTAAAAAAGAGAGTAAAGTTTAATAAATTAATTGAAAAAACCAAGATTTTATCAGATATTTAATAATAAAAATTAAGAGAAATAATTCGTTTTTTATGTTTTTCACTTCAAACCGATAGAAATTTTTGTCTAAATGCTTAAAATTTTATAAATCTTTCATTCTCATATCAGTTTTATAGGTCTTCTATAAATGTTTTACCTAGGGCCGACACAAGCAATACATGGGTATCCTCCTTTTAAAAACTAACATGGTAATTGTTTGCTATTTATGTTTTAAACAGCTACCAACTGGTAGAATTACATAAATATGTAGCATCTTTATTTTGAATTTCACACCAAATAATTATATTTTTTCATATCTAACAGTGTCATTGATTTACTGCCCATTCAAATAAAAGAGTTAAACATTTTTAAAAAATTATAACGATTAAACAACATTTTGCGCGAAACTGGGCGTTAGTAAAAAGACAAAGATATTACAATATTTACTGTAATATGCGACCATTTACATTTCAAATTTGGTTTTCTTTATTTTTCCTTATCAAACGATTTTATCAATACACTTACAAGCTTACTGTGTGTATTCTATATATTTTATTAGAAAGTACTACAGCAATTATGATTAATAATAATTAATCTACAGTTAAAATAAACTAAGTATTCCCAAGCATGCAAATCTATGACTAAATGTTGTTAATTAAAAGATGTTGATTGTTTCTCATGATGATACAGTTTATAAATTATAACAGTAATTTGTTAAGGAAATGTTTTTTCAAACCGATATATTAATTACTGATGCATGTTTTCTTTGTGTGAAACACAATAACTGATTTGAATATATTTTGAGAAAAAATTAAATTTGGATTTCTGATTATTTCCATAACAGCGTAAATCATAATATATATATATATATATATATATATATATGAAAAACTTTGTAAAGTAACTACTAATATTTCTAAAGTTACAATAACTTTAAACTAAATCA